>OY992895.1:6289224-6346724 GCA_963921405.1 Cepaea hortensis
GTACACCACCACAAACGCTTCATCAGCGGGGGCGTACGGAACAATGTCAATACTAATATTAATAGTACCACCATATGAGGAGGGTCCTCTGTGGCGTTTTGAGATGCTACCAGTAAAACCTTGGCCGTGCTATGAATGGGGTGAGCATCATAGTAATGGTAGTTACATAAACACAAAAGACACATACACAACTACAGACATACACAAGTACAGACAATCAAGTACAGACACACGAACACAAACACACGTACAGACAACTATACAAGTACAGAGACATCACACACAAAAAAAAACAAAGACACACTTGTACATACAGACATATACAGACATCACAAGTACAGACAACTACACACACACACACACACACACACACACACACACACACACACACACACACACACACACACACACACAGAGATAGAGAGATAGAAACAAGTGCAGAGACATCAAAAAAAAAAAATAAAGACACACTTGTACATACAGACATATACATTTACAGACATTCAAGTACAGACAAGTACACACACAAACACACCCAAAGACAGACACAAGTACAGACACATATACACTTGTACATACAGACATCACAAGTACAGACACAGGTACACACGTACAAATACAAAGACAACCACACACACAAGTACAAACAAACAACCACACCCAAGTACAGACACAGACACACACGTACAAACACAAAGACAACCACTCACACACGTACAAACAAACAACCACACTCAAGTACAAACAAGTACACATACACTTCTACATACAGACAAGTGTAACTCAAGTACCAGACTGCCACCACTGTGCCACGTGTGACCTCAATGATAACCTTACACGCCACAATGGGACCATTCATAATATACCTGTCAGTTACGTGACAATCTATACAATTCGAACCTACAACGTTACTTACGAACACATCACGAGAAAGGACGACACCCTTAGACACCCAATACAAGGACCTGACAACACGTCCACTTGCACTCATAGTAGCAGAGGATATCCAACCAAATGATAGGGACAACGTGGCAGCCTTTAAGGCCTACTGCAAGGACCTGTAAATTATGCTACCCAATCAAGTGGTAGTATTAGAAAAAGGTGTCGACCACCGCTACCGGGTGGTTTTGATATGAGACCTTCATAAAAAAGTATTTAGATATCTTGTGTGATATCTCATGTGTGATGACCTCGACAACAACAATGTTGTTTTTGATAATCATATGTATGATCTGTCCCCCAAGGAGGAGTTCTTTCACAAATATTATTCCTAGCATATATAAATGACATCACAGAAAATTTTCCAGCCAGCGTACACACATCCTCCTTTGCAGATGACCTAGCCATATGGACATCTGAAGAATATATTAGTACAGCTAACAGCAGAATACAGCAAGCCTTATTAGTGCTAGAGGACTGGTCAAAATCATGGCTAGTGAAGATAAGTGAGGAGAAAACAACATGCACAGTGTTCTCCCTCTCAAATAAAACTCAGCAACCTAAGCTGGTATTGAATGGAAAAATATTGCGCCATGAAGAAAATCCAAACCAAACTATCTAGGAGTCACCTTTGATCGTCGCCTGACATGGAAGACACAGGTTGAGAAAAATCGAACAAGAGCAAGGCAGAGAATGGCAATCATGAAAAAGCTTGCTGGTACAACATGGGGAGCAGATGAGAAAGTTCTCAAGAAGTTATATACTGGACGGGTGAGGCCAGTACTGGAATATGGCATTGCAGCTTGGGCAACAGCAGCTAAGTCAAACTTTAACAAAATAAGTAGAGTCCAAAACCAAGGAATGCGAATCATAACTGGAAGCCTGAAGACAACGCCTATTAATGAACTAGAAAAGATCACTTGTTTACAACCAATGCAGGATAGAAGAGATAGCAGAGCCCAGCAACAAGCAGAAAAATTCAGAAGATTGACAGACCACCCTATGTACAACAGATTTAATGGTTTTGGAAAGGGAAGACTGAAGCGTAGCAACTTTGTAGAAACTGCAAAACGAAGGATTAGGGCAGATCCTATTCTTAACATATCAACAGTCAAGCCCATTTACAATGCACACAAGTTCCCAGCTTGGAGACAGCAGCAACTGCCTGAGATGATAGAAAACATTCCTGGTATTGAGAAAAAGAACACTCAGCATGAAACCGAAAGAAGAGAAATAACCCTAAACTACATAAAAGAACATTACCCAAGCAGGAATTGGACCCATGCATATACAGATGGATCAGCCAAAAATTCAATAGAGAATGGAGGAGGAGGAATTCTCCTAAATTAAAAAAAAACACATTCAATGGCAACTGGAAAATTTTCAAGTAACTAAGGCTCTGAAAACTGCAGCAGAAATGCTCCTGATGGAGGAAAATAAAGAGAAGCAAATAGCTATCTTCACAGATGCAAAGTCAGCTGTCTCAATACTGAAGAGCAATAACAGCACAGAACTAGCTGACCTAAGAGCAACACTCCATGGTCTATGCCAGAAATCCAAAAAAGTTGTAATACAGTGGATCCCATCACATTGCAGTATACCTGGAAACGAAGAGGCTGACAGACTGGCAAAAGAGGGCGGACGACTACCACAGCCTGACATAGACATAACCTATAATGAGGCAAAGAGGTCGATAAAAAGCACTTATTGAACCAAATGGGAATCAGAGCATCCAGGCCATCAGAAGGATGATGCATATTACAAACTCGACCGAAGAGAACAAGTAGCAATCTTCAGACTCCGCACAGGACATAACAGGCTGAAATACCACTTGTTCAATAAAATAAAGATAGTAGATACCGATGAATGTAATTGTAGAACTGGAAAAATGACAGCAAAACATTTGCTGCAGGATTGCCCAACGTATGCAGAACAGAGAAAGATATTTTGGCCCACACCTGCTTCATTTGAGGACAAGCTCTATGGAGATATCAACAAGCTCAAGTTGACTCAGCTTACTTTAACTACATACAGGTTGATATTTAAAGGTGCATGAAGACCTAGAGGCATGAAATGGAATATTGCTTGGATAGCAAATCCATTATGTGGAAAGTCCAAATCGAAAGCTCGCTGTGTGGGCTTCATAAAAGGTGGAAAAGTGTCCTAGTGGCACGAAATTGAATATTGCTTGGATAGCAAATCCATTACGTGGAAAGTCCGAATCAAAAGCCCATTGTGTGGGCTTCATAAAAGGTGGAAAAGTGTCCTAGCGGCATGAAATGGAATATTGCTTGGATAGCAAATCCATTACGTGGAAAGTCTGAATCAAAAGCCCACTGTGTGGGCTTCATAAAAGGTGGAAAAGTGTCCTAGTGGCACGAAATGGAATATTGCTTGGATAGAAAATCCATTACATGGAAAGTCCAAATCGAAAGCTCACTGTGTGGATGTCATCTGCAGACTGCATACTTCTGGTTTCCGGAAGAACAGCCTATGGTGAATGGAAGGCCCAATATACGGAAGTGAGGCTAAGCAGCCATGTGCAGGACGTGACGATTCCTTGGGTGAGCCCAGTACCAGAGCGCTATGTATCGGCTCTGCAAGTATGGAAGCCTCCTTGGATGGCGGGGAATACCCATGGTCTGCCCCTGCCTTCCCTTGAGGGCTGACCAGGATCTTTGGCTGTTCTATATGGGCCAGCTGGGATGGGGGATAACACCACAACAGTGAGAGTCAAACGTCCTAAGAAACCCCCGGGAAGGTTAACCCGGTCAACAAATGCCCGCAGAAGTCGGTTGTGTCGGCCTAACGGCGCAAGAACGCAGCTCTGCTGTAAACAAGCACAACGCAATCACATCCGAAAAAAAACTCCGGATGATCGCAGAAGAAGAAGAAGATATGTATGATCAGAGCCAGGAGACAGGCAGGACTACTCAGACAAGTGTATACCCAAGAATGAAGGTCACTAAACCAGAATCAAATGGTGTTGAATCAAAAAGTTCACTAATCATATATGTCATTGATTATGATGTTTTCTTATGACATTGATATAGCACTAAACTGTTTTGATGAATGTGTTGTGAACATATCCCACATATTTTGGTGATAACATATTGAAACCAAGTTTTTTGTTTTGTTAATTTTCTTTAGTGGTTTGTTTTCATGACGTTGTCTTTTTTCTTGTCGGAGAGAGATGAACAGAGACGCATACAGACATGTACAGAGACATTTTATACAGACATGAACAAACTCGGGGGAAATGTTATGGCAAATACAGAAATATTTCAGTCAAATGTTTGAAAAGTAGGAAACTTTGCCAACCAAATAGGGAAAGATACTGACCAAAATACGAAATGTCTTGGCCAAATTTATGAAAAGTATGAAAAATCTGTTTCCTAAATGCGAAAAAAAAGCTAGGTCAAGTAGGAAAATGTGTCAACCAAATGGAAAAAATATTGACCAAGAAATGAAATATATAATCAAATCTTATAAAAAATACAAACATTTGTTAGTCCAATGGGAAAAGCGTTGACCAAATACAGAAATAACTCGACCAAACTTATAAAAATCTAGGAAAAAATATTAGTCAACACAACTAAAATGTTGACCAAAGTTACAAATATCACATCCAAACTTATGAAAAGTAGGAAACTTTGTTAACCAAATGTGAAAAAATATTGACCAAGTAAAGACATATTTCAACTAAACTTATAAACTTGTCAGCAAAACTTATGAAAAAAAAAAAAAAGAAAATCTGTCCGCCAAACTAAGAAATAGGTATGGAAAAGTAAGAACTATGTCGACGAAGCTAAGAAAAAATGTGTTACCAAAATTAGGGAAAAAAATGTAACTTCTGTAGTCAAAAGTGTCTTGAACTTTTATGTGAAAAGACATTTCACAATACATAATCATCAACGTCACCACTTTCCTTATGTTACAATACCGAAAAGCTTCAATTTCACCGTATCTGCTAAGAAACCCTTATATCCCAAATTTGGGATCTATTAAAGAATACGTAATAGAATGAGATACACAAAGACAACAAGAACATATCATACAAAACAACTCACAAACCAGACTTGAAACTAAATCCCACTACTATATCAGATGAACCTCCCAGCCAACAAAAACAACTACTACTAGAAATCAAACATATCTTAATAGAAATCATAATGAAACGAAACACAACCAACACATGACAAAGATAAGGACACACAGAGCTTACATTGCCAGACAAAACACATGGACTCAACCAAATTTTGCTTCTTGCACTGTATAATTCTACCAACACTTCTTTCCTATCACCAAAACTAAACGTCTACCAAGAACACAACCACTGGGCATTTGTCCAACATAATACTCATACCCAAATAAACATATAACCCTCGCCAATGAGATTAAGGAAACACATACTAGTTTATTTCTGGTTATAACTGTTTTAATTATGGCAGAGAGAAACATGGTAATTAGACTATAGCTGCCTTCGCCACTGCTGTCCTTTTTCTCTGCTCGATGACTATTCTTCTGTGCTTGTCCCTCAGGACTGGGTTCAAAATATGTTCCAAGTCTAGTATACGCCTTTCAAAATTCTCACGTTCTCTGATCACATGATGCCAGTTACCATTGCGTTCTTCAGTGCCAACAATATGGACTGTCAAGAAGTGAGGTTCTGGTGCAAAATTAACCTGTGGCGGTAAATAAAACACATTGAAACTTACAAGACGGCAACAACTAGTACTTCAGTAAAGAAAAACAGTAAAAAAAATTCACAATGAGAAGTGGTAAAAGGCATCAAAACCAGACTGTCGACGTTTTTTTGGTCACGCCTTGAGAAAGAGTAAAGGTATAGTCACTGTTGGTTTGTACTATAACCATAGAGAGATGTACATAGAAAACATATATGTATAGCACCTAGGTCTTCTGTATTAGACATGTTTACAAAAATACACATGTGAACTATGATCATTACAAACCATACAAACCTTATTAGTTGATGAGGAACACCTTCGGAAACCAACAGTAGGATAGTTTTTATTCCACAAAACATTAATCTTCTTGAGAGATTCTGGGTCATGACTACTACCCAAAATGTCAATATTTTCATCTGAAGACGAATAATCAGCCCAATCAAAGGTTGTCTCTGGCACATCTAAAGCTGCCTGACTGCAACGAGTAGGTTTCTGGCAGAACAAAATGTCTAATGATTAAGCTTGGGTGAAGAAGCCAGAATCAGCCTCCTTCAAAACACTGTCATCTTTAAAACAATTCTCATCTTCTGAACACGATGTCCGTCTATCAAATAAAGCTGTCATTGTACCTGATGAGTGGAAGGTTTCATAGAAAAAGTTTTAAACAACTAGGTTAAAAGTTTGTTTAAAAAGTTTCAAAGTTAGGATTACAATGTAATACTATAGAAGAATCTCTGATCGCACACCCATACCACAGATACGGCAGTTTGAGTTGAGTCGGATATTTCTTTCGTTGGCGAGGGTTGTAATCCGTGATTTCGTTTCTTTGTGTGTGTTATGAAGAAGGACGTCCTGTCTTGATAATTTTTTAGGGGCTGACAAAATTGATGTCGGGTTTAACATGGGATGTAAGACAGACTGGGATGTAGTCTCAGCCACTGTGAGTGTAGATTCCATGAGTCACAATTCTGGACTGGTGTATGGGTTTTCAGGCCAGTAACAACTGACAAGAGGGTGTTTTTGTTGTGTGAAACAGGGGAATACGTCATGTATTAGATAGACGAGCTATGAACGCCCACGCTTATTGATATGGCACATGCTGATGGTGTTTATAGCACAAGATGATGTTGGTACGTCTGCTTGACTTCGCCACGTGGTAAGTTCTAGCATAGCAGGTCGGTACGCCAAAGAGAAAGAATGCATTGCCCGCGGTCAACAGGACACCTGTTAATGATGTTCGTCGCATATATGTGCTGTATATACGCTATTTGGACGGAGCGTTTACCAAAATAGCTTTGGTCGTCTATTTAGTTTCTGCTTAATTCAATCAGAAGAAAAACATATCTTGTGCTTTTTTATGTATATTTCTTCTGGCAAATAAATACACAGTATTCTAACGGGGGACCTACGCAGTACAAGCTTCAGTGCATTTGCTTGACCGCAGCTATAAAATGACTGGCCGGCGACCACATAGCTATAATCTGATTAGCGGTCAGCAGGGCACTTTCTAAGCCAGTGCCGAGCAACGTAGATATTTACCGGAGAGTTCGCCCCGGTTCGTGTTGGTTCGCGCCGGTTCGCGTGACGACGTCCGGTTCGGTTCTCGCCGCCGCCCGCCCCTGGGAGACACCGGAAATCACAACAGGAAGTAGTATACAGGCAGTTGTCAACAGAACAACCGGAAGTAACCCAAGAAAATATCCGCCAAAATTTCAAAAATGAGGTCCGTTTTCAATCTGGTGCTATACCCTTCATATAGTAAAAAATGACGTAATCTATGACGTATTGCACCAGATTTGCGGTGTACATACAACATCCCTTACTACTACCCCTCGACCAGGGATGCTACTTTATTACATTTTGAATGAATACCGCCAGTGCTTGTTTTAGTGCTTTCCCCCAAAAAATAGTATTGCAATTTAGCGCTTTTTTTTTGGCTCGAAAGTAGTTCTGATTGGGATTTGGCGGATCTGGAATAAACGTCATTGTAATATGAAGTGATAATAACAAATTATAATGTGCTACCTTGTTAAATTTGTAATAACAACAGTTGGTGCTTTTTATTGGTGCTTTCCAAACATTTTTAGTGCTTTTTGGTTCTTTTTTTTTGGGGTCGATTTTGGTGCTTTTTCATCAAAGGGAGATGGCAACACTGCTCCCGATTCCGCTCCTCCGCCCGAATCCGTAGTTCGTACACGTGTTACTACTTCTAATGAACTGATTTTATTTTGGTGTGGATTAGCTTTCCCTATTGCCAGTGTCCCTCGCCAACAGGCGAACCCACTCAGACTTCTGAAGTACTTTTAATTTAACTTGTAATACAACTAATTGGTGTAGGGGCCAGTGGCGTCACTGGGGTTGGTGTCACCCAGTGCGGTAAACTCTTGGTGTCACCCCTCTAGACTTTCACCATGGTCTTCTTCCGAGTGTTCCTGTACCATATATAATCGCATATAGTAATGTTTGTAAAATAAGTCAAAAAGTTAATAAGGACATAAGAAAGAAAACAAACTGAACAATATAACTTCAATACTTCAGGTAAAACATAAATAAAGAACTTCGACAAACTCGGACAAAGTTAAATTTTTGTTATTTAACATTAAAATTTCTGTTATTTAAAATTAAAAGTTTCCCATCCTGGTCTTCAAAGCTGCAAACCTGTCAATCACATCATCAAAATCAATATCTTTCACCATATCACTTTCAATTGATAATATAGCCAGATCAGAAAGTCTTGACTGTCCCATGGTTGATCGCATATAGTTCTTTATAAGTTTCAGTTTTGAAAAGCTCCTCTCACATGAAGCCACAGACACACAGATCGTAAGAAATAGTTGTAGGCTTAGTGAGAGTATTGGGAGAGATTCAAGGAAATCCCAGTCAACTATGAATTTTAAAATATCAAATATTGACCAGTCTTTGGCTTTGTGGATATCAATATCTGCTGCCTTCAGGTGTCTTCTCAGCCTTGGTATTTCTTTTAAAAGCTCTACTTCGGATAGCTCATCATAGAAAGTGGTCAATTTTGGAACTGACACCAGCAACTCTTCTTCAGTTGCTGATAGAAGACTCTTGGCTTGAACAGCCTCAAACATATTTGCTACTTCCTTGATCGCTGTTGATCTGGTCTGGAGTTCAGAATGAAAACGATCAATACACTCCAGCATCGCCCTATTGTTTTCTTCTTGCATAGTGAGTCCAGCATCTGAAGCATCTCTGAGTTGTTCCCCTGCCATTCTCTTCTTGAACCTTAATCTTCTCTCTACTGTTATTCCAAATTGGTCTGCTTTTAAAAGTTCCTGTTCAATTGCATGCTCCACTAAGTAACTGCGCTTCTCCTGCAGAAAAAGTCTTAATGACTCTAACTTGGTCACTACTTTGTCAAGAGTTAAGCCTTTAGTCTGCAGATACTGCTGTGTCAAATTAACTTCCTCAAGTACAGCAGCCCAAAAGTAAAGGTAGCACAGAAACGTGAAATCACAGACAGCAGGTAAAAGACCTTGTGCTGCACCTTTTGTTTCCACATTTTCACGAGGATCACATAGAGCTTCAATCGCCGCCACCCATTCATCAAACTTATCTTTCACCGGTTTAACAGCAGCATGATGTGCACTCCAGCGTGTTGTTGATAGCCTTTTAATCGACATTGCAGTGTGTTCAATTAAAACATCCCATCGATGGGTGGAAGCAGCAAAGAAGGAATACATTCTCTCAAGAGTTCCAAAAAATGTTACACATAAAGCATTTTCAGCAAAAGAGTGTTGACCACACAAGTTAAGTGAATGGTCCACGCATCCGTTAAAAATAGCTTTCTTATTCTTTCTTTTCAGAATGGCTTGAACACCTCCATGAATTCCAGACATTGTGGCAGCATTATCATAACCTTGAGCTCGGCACATCATTATGTCAAGTCCATCACTTTCTAGATTTTTTAAAATGTCTGAACTGAGGTCATCAGCTTTTTTCCCCTTTAAAGGGAAAAATCCTAGAAACACTTCTCTCACTTCAACTTCCCCATTGTGGATTTTCACATATCTGATCACCTCAGACATCTGGTCAGTGTGTGATATGTCAGGTGTGCTGTCGAACATAATTCCAAAATACCTTGCAGCCTTTATATCATTTACAAGAATTTCCTTCACATGATTTGCCAGAACAGTTATAAATTCATTCTGAGTTTCTGGTGAAAGATAAGATACGGATGCTTTTACTGTTACAGATGTAGTTCGCTTTAATCTCATTAGGTGCTCTTTCAACACAGGGTCATATTTAGAAAGCATCTCAACCATCTCAAGAAAGTTTCCTTTATTCAACGAAGATGCATCTTCCTTATGGCCACGAAATGCCAGATTTTGCTTAGCAAGAAACAATGTGATATCAAGCAACCTGTGCAAGATATCCCTCCATTTTTTTTATCCCTATCCATTACAGCAACACTGTCGGCATCAATTGTTTTGTGCAGCTTAAGGCCTGCTGCCAATGTTTTCCATTTTTCAAGGCAACCTAGATGGTCATCCGATATCTCATGATTATGTAATTTTGGGCTCAGCTTCCACCACTGCTGAAACCCAGTGACAAATTTTGATGTTTGTTCTGTTACATTAACAGCAAAGAGTCTGCAGCAAAATCAGTATAATTTTTCACTGACGAGCGAGTAAACCATCCATGACCGCAGTATTTTCTCACCATTTGGCATCGTCTTGTAGAACCATTCTTTTGACAGCTGGCGCACATCTCCTTTAGTCTTTGCACCTTGCCTTGTCACAGTACTGAAAGGCCCAGCCTTGTTCTGAAAAGAACAACTTCCTCTTTTGATAATTTCAACTCGAAAATGGTCTGGAACTGGTGCATTCCAGAAAGAAGCATCAGATAAAATATTCCAATTTTTCTCATCCACTTGACTCATCACATTTACAGTATCATGACGTGAATCATTTTCAGCATGCATTTCTGTTTCAACTTCATCCACTGCTATTTCATTATGTATTTATGCATCAATCTCGTGATTCTCTTCCATTTCTGGCTCTAGTTGCTCTTTTGAAGAATGCATGCTGTCAGCATGGGAGGAATCCTTATCAATTGTAGATTGAGGAAGAACGTCTTTTGATGAACCTTGTCCATCACTTGGTCTCTTGACATATTGAAGCATGAATCCAGGTAGTGATTTTAGTGATTCACATCTTTTCTTCTTTGCTTTTCGCTGCTCGCATCCACTAGGCCTCTTTGATTTGTGCACTCCATGTGGCATGATGGAATATTCTAAAATAATAAATCTATAATAAATTAGGGACTTAAAAATATACAACTAAACAAAAAGATATAATATAAATATATAAAATCTGTATAAATAATTATAATCCAAACATTTATGATTTGTTCATAATTTAATAAATATAGTTATTTAGGTTAAATTGCATTGTTTACCGTAGAATTAAAATGTAATTAAAAAATGATTATGTACACTAAAAAGAACCGTCTAAAAAAGAAAACTTGTCATACAAAATATTAAATTTTTTAAAATATTGTCCATGGAAGTTACAACTTTTTTATTTCATTGTAACAAGTTTGAGTGGATTGTAACTTTTTTACTGGCTAATGGAGTATTGAACATACCAACCTGCATACGATGCGGATGGCAAATGCTGCAAGGCACAATTAATGGATTCATATACAAATGTAACCGGCGGTCAACAATATTCGTTGCAACACTTCTTCTTAACTTTTATCAGGAAGTTTTGTCGCCAATGGACGACTGTCATTTCATGACATATATTTTATTATTTTATATTGCGAATTGCTGGCGAATGTCAGTAACCGCATCA
The DNA here is from genome assembly GCA_963921405.1 of Cepaea hortensis. Lineage (NCBI taxonomy): Eukaryota > Metazoa > Mollusca > Gastropoda > Stylommatophora > Helicidae > Cepaea > Cepaea hortensis. The sequence goes on from OY992895.1 coordinate 6,300,674, forward strand.
ATTATTGGGGGGATCTGCGTGTGGCAGTCTCAACAGTGACTCGTTGGTTCGAAAAATTACACAACCGTTATTTATTTTTCTATTTCCATCTTTTTAATTAAAAAATTAAATTACAAAATTAAAATATATATTTTTCAGACAGATAGAAAAACGTGTGTATGCCGTAATTATTAATTTATTGTAGTTGTAAACTACTGCCGGGCTCTCTGGCCGAGGAGTTACAACACTTTCTCCGTAATCCCGTTTATCACGCAGAGTCCCGTAGCAGGGCGAGAGCTGGGAGCGGTTCGATCCCCGCTGGTGACTTGCGGGATAACTGAGCCGGCCGCTCAGAAAGCAATGGCAAACTACTGAGCGTAATCTTGCCAAGAAATCAACATACAGCTGAAAGATGCTGATGTTGACAGCGATGTCCTGTAAAGGATATGCAAAACATTTATTTAGTAAACTACTAGTATACTATAGTATAGTAATACTAACTTTTTTAAGTGGAAGCCTGCCGCTGATTTTCTCCTTTAAAATTTATGCCCTGTCCTAATTAATTTACTTTAAAATATTTATATTTTAGTGATATTGATAAAATTATAAAATTTCGAAAAAATAATTATTTACATAAAAAACGAACCTGTAAACAACGTCTGTCATTTTCTGCAACCACGTGACTCCACACGTCATTAATTGGCGCGTTTGCAAATGACCCACGATTCTACTCCGACTCCGAGGCTCCGAGCAGCTCTGAGCTCTGAGTCTTATTCATTTAAGCACCAGACGCTCTGCATGGTGGGATCCTGTGCCTGCTCATGTATTTAACAATGAATGGTTATGAAACCCGACTAGACAGAGCTATGTCTGCTTTGTCAAATTTGCAATTTTTTTTATTTTGGTGTCACCCCTTGATGGTGTCACCCGGTGCGGCCCGCACCCCCCCCCCCCCCCGCACCCCCATAGTGACGCCCCTGGTAGGGGCTTCGTGTTTTTGTCTCGACGTCATGTGACCAAGCCATCCAGATATTAACTGAATTATTTTTCGTCATTTAATAGAGAATATTTATATGGGAAGTATATACTGAAAGGCACAATATTAACTTTTAAGAGCAGTTAGTTAAAAGCGGAAAATTTACTAACGCGAATGAATATGGATTAGTTAGTTAGCTTTTCCTCTTGAGCCTAAGGCGGCGCATAGGGCAGAAGTCCTGACTCTCCATGCTTGGCGGTTCGCTGCCACCTGTTGTAGATCTTGGATGTTTATTTGGCTGTTGAATGAGTCTTCTCTAATGATGGTTCTACGCAGGGTCTCTCTTGGTCTTCCCCGTTTTCTTTTCCCTACCGGTGACCATATGAGGGCTTGGTAGGGGAGTCTTGTCTTGTCCATTCTAAGTACATGGCTGATGTAGTTCCAACGGCGTCTTCTTATGAAATTGGATACTGTATCTTGCTTAGTCTCTTGTCTTATTTGCGCATTGGTTCTGAAGTCTGTCCAGTGGATGTTTAGAAGTCTTCTAAGACATTTGTTCTCAAAATTGTCTAATTTTTTTTATCTAAAGCTACCGTTGATTTCCAACTTTCACATCCATACGTTAACACTGGAATCACACAAGAGTTGAAGATTTTAAGTTTTGTGTGTTTGCTGAGAATATGGATAGCGCAATAATATTATCATAAATATGTAACAGACAATCTTAACTGGATTCAGTGCCAAACAAAACATGTAGGCTTGGACCCAAACATAGTACACAATTAAATGAACAAGTATTATAATGTACAGGGTGTATTTTTAATGACTGTGGGGTTTTTGAAAATATTGTCTTTCCAAGTTTTGTATTTACCTATTATGGTGCATGAACTGCACAGAGGGTCAAATACAAAACTTGGAACGGCAATATTTTCAAAAATCCGAAGTGATTACAACATACACCCTATATTTGTCTTTCAGAAAGCAATGGCAAACTACTGAACGCAACCTTTCCAAGAGATCACAACAGAAAAGAATGTTAGTGTTGACTGCGACGTCCTGTAAAGGATACGCAACTAACTAAAATAAATGTCTATTCTTTGAGCATTGAAATTGCGGAAGATACCGCGAAACGAAACAAATAAAACGATGACGAGTATGGCGATATATCGTCCTTTTGTGCTGGCAGAAATGCACCTCTTGATGGTAGATTACCTATGGAGTAGGTCGAGAGGTGATCGAGCGCCTGTGCGACCAGGTGGAGAAGGCGGGGGAACAGAGTGAGAACCCGTATATGGAAAGAATGAGATCGCGGGGTATCGGCAGGATTAACGGAAGAATCTCAAAACTGAGAGGGAAGATCAGGATGGATAACTTTTAATCAGATAGGTTTCCCCATTACTTCTATCCCATTATTTAGTTTCTAAAATATGTTACCATTTGCGTGCCAGGATTCTTCAATCTTCAGTTCTTGCAGAATTATTGTTTTCTTTCTTCTTGATCTAAGATTTAATCACAGTCATCATCAAGTGCCTCGGCGACTGGCCTGGGCAATCATGTCTCTCCATATCTGAGTGTTTTCATTCCAGTGCACGACCTGGTCGGGGTATGAAACTGTACCGATGACGGATTCACATAATCTAAGTAGCTGCATCTGTGTTTGTTTATCGGCTGTTAGATGCCCAAGGCTTTATTCGCAACGTCCATTTGCCACTTGTGTATGAGTTCTAGTAAAGCTGACCAATGCTGGGTCTTATTTTATACTCTAGCAACCTCCAACAGCATGTATCAGTTCGTGCACTGACGCCTTTTCGTGACAGACATAAAGCTGTTTAGAATTTTCTCTCGCTGTCTTCCTCTGTCGCTCTTTCCACAAATATTTCTAGTTGTCGCAGTGTGTTCTGATTTTTGTCTTCTTATAATGGGGCTGTCGGCTTCTTTGGCTTAGAGGCTAGGAACATGTCGTTTCACAAATCCGCGAGACGAGGATTTGAAAACTAGTTGGCGATTTGAAAAGAGACACCTTTGCTTTGATTTAGATAGTATGAGCGTCGGCATTACACAAAGCATTGGCAAACTACTGAACGTAAAATTACCTAGTAAATAACAAACAGACAATAAATGATGGGGTTAATTGCAACGTCATTAAAGGACACAAAGTAAATTTTAAAAATAACAATGTTGCATGCCCGTTGTAAGACATCCCATCAACGCCAGGTTGATTTCCAAGCCAATTTTAACTTCAATACTTTACCATTGCTTACTGAACAAATAACCAACTAACAGGTGTGTGGAATGAATTAACTACCCCGCCTTTAGTGCGAGCGCGATTAACCTCTCGGCCGCGCTGATCTGTTTACATTGTGGGGTTAAAACATGCTGACTGAATTTGTCGTTATTTAACATTTGGCATAGTTACAGCCTCCCACCTGGCAGTGTCGGTGAGACTATTGCCAGGCTGGACATCCTACTTCAGTCAGGGATCAGTGTTTGTTGTGGAAGTCCGTCCGTCCACTGTTGGTTGTCGTATGAAAGCTCGTTCGTGCTCTAGTCGCTGATTCCACCAGACGGACGGGTAAGTCCTAATATCCTATGTTGGTAGCTTGTTCAATCGGGGAATGTCATTTTACCGGTGACAAAACATTCATTGAAATCAAGATCCGTCTTTCTTTTACTCCAGAAATGGATCGAGTTCTCGGTTCTGTGTTGAACTGTTGACAAATGAAAATAAATTCATAAATTCCTATAATTTTAATTATTAAATATTATCACATAGTCTTAGAATACAAGGGTTTTCAAAAGATTGTAACAAACTACAACATGAGTTCACTTGAATGACTTACATTTAAACGCATTGAATATTTTACTAGACAAATTCTCTCTCTCTCTCTCTCTCTCTCTCTCTCTCTCTCTCTCTCGCTCGCTCGCGTGTGGCAGTCGTGCCCACACACACTCACACACACTCTCCTTCGCTCTTTCTTTCTCACACACATTCTCTCTTCTCTTTCTCACATAATACCCACTCTCACTGTCAGGCTCACTCACACTCTCTCTCTCTCTCTCACTTTCTCATACTATCTCAGACCCACTCACTCTTTCTCTCTCTCTCTCTCTTTTTCTCTCTCTCTCACTTTCTCATACTATCTCAGACGCACTCACTCTTTCTCTCTCTCTCTCTCTTTCTTTCTCTCTCTCTCTCTCTCTCTCTCTCTCTCTCTCTCGCTCTTTCTCACACACATTTTCTTTCTCTCCCACACACTCTCCCACTTTCTCAGGATCACTCACTCACTTTCTCCCACTCTCTCTCACTCACTTTCCTTTCCCACTCTTTTTTTACACACTCTCTCAGACTACTAATACACATTTAGATTTCTCTCACACTCTCTCTGTCAAACACACTCTTTCCCCTGCATTTTCAGATGCTTGGGCTTAAACACGAAACAAACATAACCCGCCAATACTCCGTCCTCTGATAGTCTAATGTTGGTTGTGTTTATATGTGCTTATATATCTGATCTTAAATTACCACAACCTCTGTTATCTCAACACTTTCACAATAAATCTGGAAACAAATATTGGATTGCATGTACCACTGGTTGACAAAGCCAGCAAACCTTGACAGCACAACATCTTCTAACAAATTGTATTTCTGTGGAGACAGATTTATTGCACCATAAAGTCATAATCATATTCCTTCTCCATTCATATTATATTTTTGTCTCAGCATGATGTTATCTTGAAAGCAATATTTTAAATATATGTAACAATGCTTGATTGCAATTTCACTTCCGATCGGATGTGTTCTGTGTTATTACTTGACTGCCAGGGTGAACCATGGCTGAGAGCTTCTGGTGTCCGCCTCAGGCTGTGGGCATACTGGGTTTAATCTCAGCATGAAAATAAATGCATGTCCATTGTAGGATGTTAGTTAGTTAGTTAGACACAGTTCCAACTTCACAGCAACATTGTAGGATGTTGCAGTCAACTTCTACCTCAGTATGTCTCACAGACTAGTGTCTGTCCAGGATGTCTCACAGACTAGTGTTTGCCAGGATGTCCCACAGACTAGTGTCTGCCCAGGATGTCCCACAGACTAGTGTCTGCCAGGATGCCCCACAAACTAGTGTCTGCCAGGATGCCCCACAGACCAATGTCTGTCCAGGATGTCTTATAGACTAGTGTCTATAGAGGTTTGTTGGGGTTCAACAACAGCTGTCCCAACTTTGTCACAATATTTCAAGTGACCTGAATTGATGTCCAACCATTACATGACCTGGACTGACCATATCTTGTCAAAAGGCCCTATGTAGCTTTAAATGTTGCATCTCTGTTGTTATTTTCATTATAGGGTACTCTAATTATTTGCATTTGTTATTATCTGCTTGCTATTTAGATTTCTTGTTTGGTTCTTCTGTTACATTTTGTTGAGGTTTCTTTCTTGGTCTCCTCCAACATAGATCTAATGTTGGCTACAGTCTTTTTCTTCTGCTCTTTACCCCCGTTGTGACACAGGTCCTCAACCAAACCACACACAGCCATCCTGCCTTTCACTATCTCCTGCAGCTTCTATCACGTCCTCCCAGTATTATCCATCTCTATCTGTAATTCTTTTCTCCAATGTGTTTTTAGGTCTTCCATTATTTCATTCACCTTGTGGGTTCCAGACAAGAGAGTGTCTAGTTATATTGTCCTCAGGTTTTCTCAGTGTGTGTCCTGTCTTGTTGGTTCCAGACAAGACAGTGTCTAGTTATATTGCCCTCAGGTTTTCTCAGTGTGTGTCCTGTCTTGTTGGTTCCAGACAAGACAGTGTCTAGTTATATTGCCCTCAGGTTTTCTCAGTGTGTGTTCTAACCAGCGCCAGCGTCTCTTGGTTTACTAGAATTTGTTCAGTTCTCTCCATGAGCTTTACATTGGTGATTCAATCATACCATTTTATTCCCACTATTCCGCGCAGGCACACATTTTTAACTGTTTGTAATTTATTAGTAATTTGTTTAGTTGTTCTCCATGTTTCTGACCCATACAGTAGCACTGATTTCACATTGGAGTTTAAAATTCTAAGTGTGGTGCTCAGTTTAACTTTGACTTCCACACATTTCCCAGTGCTATGACAGTTCCTCTTACCTCTTTTATTATTATTTTCATATCTCTGTCTATTCCCCCATTTTTGTCTACATTGCTTCCCAAATAGGTGTTTGATTCCGTCTCTTGAAGTGGGGTTTCACCAAGGGAGATTGGGTTGTTATTTGTTTGGTTTAATCTCATTGTCTTTACCTTACCTTTATGCATGTTTAGACCTAATTGTTGTGACATCGCTTCAAGCATGATTGGTTTAAATAAAGGCTGCTGGCATAATACTGGCCACAACACCCACCGAGGGCTGAATTGTCCATACAAGTATAGGTTTAACACTCAGAGAGCAGAATGGGTCTTACAGCCAGTGAACCTTACAGCATGTAACAGTATCCGTTACTATACTTACTTTACACTACATCACTTGGGTCGACCACCATATAATCTCAGATATCTGATCTTCATTGCACCAGGTTTTATCCCATATGGCTCAGCCTCTTTCCGCAGCGCAGAAAGCATCGCACGAACTCTGTAGCTCCAGTGACGACCTACAGGAGTCTCAGAAAAAAATGCACTCGTGAACCGAAGGATGCGGCCCGGAATCGAACTCACAACCTTCGGAGCCCGAGGCAGACGGCTTAACCATTTCGCCACGGAGACTCCATGTTTAATTCTTTGTGGGGTGCTCTAATTATTATTCATTTGTTATTGTCTGCTGCATGCTATTTAAATTTCTAGTTTGGTTCTCCTGGTTTGTTTTGTCTTCTCCAGCACAGAACAAATGAATGTGGGCTACAGTAAACATTTGCTATTGTGACCTTTGTTCTCTTCAAAATCTACTTCTGTATGATTCATTTCTTGAATAGCTTATCTAGGCTAAACCATGAATAAGCTAGAGTTTATAGCGTCTGACATAAAAGAAAAGAAAACAAGAAGATTGGCTCGAGGTTATGACAGTTTTATAGATATCAGACCCATTCGTCCGTGAATCTTGACATGTTAACTAAGGGGAAGTTACTGTCATCTTGACATGACAGGGGAAGCAGTGTATTGTCTGCCCATGTGTAACAACACTTATGTGCTATGGGAATGGCATTGACACACACACTCTCACTAATGCCCTCACAGTTATAGAGAAGAGAGGGATAAAGGTGCTGCTCTCTCCTGCTGTTACATTACTTAACTCATAGCTTTTCAGCCACTTAGAATGGCACATACTTCAGGCAGAATCAATACAGACCAAGACAATTTGAAGATGGCACAACATTTATATTTTGATACCGGAACTTCAAGATTGTCCTGGAAAGTTGTGTTAACATTGTGAATTTATATTTATTAACAATTCTTAAAATCCCAGTAACTACATACAATAGTTTGAGTTAAGATCCTTGCCTGTTTGCATGTGTTGAAATTGTCATGGCAGCCTGGGTGATTGGATCGCTTGCTCTTAAACTTCCCGCGTGCTGGTGGTGAGGCAGCGGGTTCACCCCTACATCGGTCATTTGGACAAAAATGTTGACTTCTCGTCCTTGACTTGGGGTAATAAATTACAACTACCTCTGAAGTCAGAGTGGATCTGCCTGAGGTTGAGGGACACTGGTAACAGGGACAGCTAGCCCCCGTGCAAAAATCAATTCCCCTTGAACTACACTCAAGTTCAAAGTGGGAGAACAACAAAAAAATGTCATCGCGTCTGTAATCATTGGACACGGTAATGTCTTCATAAAATATTTACTATGAAATGGATTTTTCTGTCTGTCTCTAGGATGCCAGAAAAATGCTTATCCTGTGGAGAATCTGCTGTGATGGAGGAGGAGGTCGATGGTGGTCAGGTGCAGAGAATCTGCATTGAATGTGGAACCGTTGCTTCAGGAGTGAAGGCAGATAATGTAAGTCTTTAAGTATCTTCTTCATTTGTTCTCTCTCCCCCATTATGGCATTCACCTCAACCAACTCACTCCAGTCCCTCCCTATCTTTAGCTACCCCATGCAGCTCTGCCCATATCCTCCCCATATTGTCCATTTCTGGTTCTATCCCTCTTTTCTGTTTGCTTTTAGGCTTTCCTCGATTTATTTTGCTCTTTGAGTTCAGACTGGGGCTTTAAATGTGTATATGTATGTTATGTGTCATATGCTGACCTCCCCGGGAAGGTTAACCTGGTCAACAAATGCCCGCAGAGGTCGGATGTGTCGGCCTAACGGTGCAAGAACGCAACTCTGCTGTAAACAGGCATAACGCAGTCACATCCAAAAAAAAAAATCCGGATGACCGCAGAAGAAGAAGATATGCTGACCTAGGTTGTCATGTGTCATATACTGACCTAGGTTGTTATGTGTCATATACTGACCTAGGTTGTTATGTGTCATATACTGACCTAGGTTGTTATGTGTCATATACTGATCTAGGTTGTTATGTGTCATATACTGATCTAGGTTGTTATGTGTCATATACTGACCTAGGTTGTCATGTGTCATATACTGACCTAGGTTGTTATGTGTCATATACTGACCTTGGTTGTTATGTGTCATATACTGACCTAGGCTGTTATGTGTCATATACTGACCTAGGCTGTTATGTGTCATATACTGACCTAGGCTGTTATGTGTCATATACTGACCTAGGCTGTTATGTGCCATATACTGACCTAGGTTGTTATGTGTCATATGCTGATCTAGGTTGTTATGTGTCATATACTGACCTAGGTTGTTATGTGTCATATACTGACCTAGGCTGTTATGTGTCATATACTGACCTAGGTTGTTATGTGTCATATACTGACCTAGGTTGTTATGTGTCATATACTGACCTAGGTTGTTATGTGTCATATGCTGACCTAGGTTGTTATGTGTCATATACTGACCTAGGTTGTTATGTGTCATATACTGATCTAGGTTGTTATGTGTCATATACTGACCTAGGTTGTTATGTGTCATATGCTGACCTAGGTTGTTATGTGTCATATGCTGACCTAGGTTGTTATGTGTCATATACTGACCTAGGTTGTTATGTGTCATATACTGACCTAGGCTGTTATGTGTCATATACTGACCTAGGCTGTTATGTGTCATATACTGACCTAGGTTGTTATGTGTCATATACTGACCTAGGTTGTTATGTGTCATATACTGACCTAGGTTGTTATGTGTCATATACTGACCTAGGTTGTTATGTGTCATATACTGACCTATGGTTGTTATGTGTCATATACTGACCTAGGCTGTTATGTGTCATATACTGACCTAGGTTGTTATGTGTCATATACTGACCTAGGTTTTTATATGTCATATACTGACCTAGGTTGTTATGTGTCATATGCTGACCTAGGTTGTTATGTGTCATATGCTGACCTAGGTTGTTATGTGTCATATACTGACCTAGGTTTTTATGTGTCATATACTGATCTAGGTTGTTATGTGTCATATACTGACCTAGGTTATGTGTCATATGCTGACCTAGGTTATGTGTCATATACTGACCTAGGTTGTTATGTGTCATATACTGACCTAGGTTGTTATGTGTCATATGCTGACCTAGGTTGTTATGTGTCATATACTGATCTAGGTTGTTATGTGTCATATACTGACCTAGGTTATGTGTCATATGCTGACCTAGGTTTTTATGTGTCATATACTGATCTAGGTTGTTATATGTAATATACTGACCTAGGACTGAAGATGCAGCGATGTAAATGACAGATATTGATTGCTACTGATAACAGTAAGTAAAAGGATTACAGCCCTGAAGCTACTCTGACAGTATAATTATATGAGAGGGCTTCACATAAAAATCTTTAAAATGATAGAAATTACAATAACCATGTCATTGTCTTGTAACTTGTCAGTATTGTTGTAACTTGTCAGTATTGTTGTTAAGATTTCAAGAGTGTTCAGCACCTGACATCATGGTGCAGATGAACATGTGACATAAGGGCAGTTTAAAGATGGCCACCCCACTTTTGACATGCACCAAAAGAGGAGCAGCGTTCTGTTATCCATTTTTTTATCATTGAAGTGGTGAAACCTAAAGAAATTCATCATTCATTTGAAGCTCCCTCATAGACAATTATAGGCACCATGAGATTCGAACCTGCTGCCTACAAATGATACATTGCCTTGCTGGAAAACAGGGGTAGCCCTTTTAAGAAATGAAACGTAATTCAGGAGCCAGTCCCTGTTTCTCAGGAGCCAGCATGTTTATTATTGCAAATACGGGCTAAGAAAATGATTGAAAATTCAGGTGCCAGGTGGTAATTATTGGGCGCCTGGATTTTTCTAGCCCTGCTGGAATAAAACAGTTTACTTTGAAGCTTGAAATAAAAAAAAAATTTGCTTTGAAGCATTAAATGTTTAAAAAATTTACTTTGAAAGATAACATTAAAAAAAAAAGTTTCCATTGAAGCATAAAACTAAAAAGTTTGAAGCATAAAATGAAAAAAAATTAATGTTGAAACAAATAAAAAAGTTTACTTTGAAGCATGGAATTTATAACAATTTTACAAAATTTATAAAAAGTTGACTTACTTTGGAGCATAAAATTTAAAAAAAAATTTCTTTGAAGCATACAATAAAAACCGGTCTCTCTGGCCTAAGAGTCAGCGACTTTCTCCGTAATCCCGTATACTCTCGTGAGTAACATGATGTGCACGAGAATTGTAGACAGTCCTCGTTGCATCGGTAACTTACGGGGTATATGAGCCAGTTGCTCAGAAAGCAATGGCAAACTACTGAGCGTAATCTTGGTAAGAAATCAACAATCAGCTGAAAGATGCTGATGTTGACAGCGATGTCCTGTAAAGGATATGTGAACAAAAAACAAAAAATGCAATAAAAAGAAAGTATAGATATCTTTTGACATGTCTTGAGGTAAGTAGGCTATATGGTACTAGTGCCATATTTCTATAGACCATTCGACACTGTGGGGGGGGGGGGGGAGTTAATGGTCAGTATCGTGTCACCTTTCTTTACTTCCCGAGACATTTTATGGCACCCATTCTTGGCTCGGTGGACCTGGCAGCCCCGGTCAGTTATCAGAATGACCACCGGGCCAACAGGCAAGCAGCTTGGAAGCGTGCAGGGTACAGGTTCTATTCTTATTCCATAGTTGTACAGTCTTGGTCATATGAATGGGGAATCCGGGAAACTCAGTCATATTGGTGGGGAATCTGTGAAACTCAGTCATATTGGTGGGGAATCCGTGAAACTCAATCATATTGGTGGGGAATCTGTGAAACTCAATCATATTGGTGGGGAATTTGTGAAACTCAGTTATATTGGTGGGGAATCTGTGAAACTCGATCATATTGGTGGGGAATCTGTGAAACTCAATCATATTGGTGGGGAATCTGTGAAACTCAATCATATTAGTGGGGAATCTGTGAAACCCAATCATATTGGTGGGGAATCTGAAAATCAATCATATTGGTGGGGAATCTGTGAAAATCAATCATATTGGAAAGAAGTCAGAGTGAAACATTGAAACTCAATTATACTGGTTATGAATCAGAAATGGTTTCACGGAACTTAGTTATACTGGTAGGAAATCTAACCCCATGAATAATTTAATCCAGACCAAAATATTGTTAATCAATGAGCTAATAAATGCAACATGATTATTTGCAGGTGGAACACTCCAGCACGGCGAAAATAGAATGTACTCCATTCTTGAATATGAAGAAGGAGGAGCAGGTGTGTGAGTCTTGTGGTGACATTTTGCAGCCAAGCATGCAAGCAGACGTGAACATGTGTCCGGAATGTCAGGAGTTGGAGGTTTGTGTTCCAGATAACAGGGAACAGGTCGCGAACAGTCGAGATAACAGTGAACAAGTCACAAATACACGAGCAGAAATACAACATGAGATTAGTGTGTCACAGCCAACGTTCTCACCGGTGACTTGTAAGTCATGCCGCAGCAGCAATCTAAGCATGGATGTTTGCGGAGCTGATGAACGTCTTGTTTGCCGAGATTGTGGAACTGTCGCTGGTAATGAGGCTTTGATGAATAACGATTTTGAAATCACGTCGGGGGCTTATAGAGGTAATTTTGTGAATCGTTCAAGGCTTGCTGGGCAGTACAGGATCGTAAAGGGCAGAGCTGCCGGGCACGAAAAAATAACTCTTATTTATAATAAGCTTTGCTTGCCAGATGTAATTAAAGATGAGGCTTTAGAAATGTTTAATTTAGTGTTTGAGAAACCCCGAGTGTTCTACGCCCATATAACGACAAAGGAACACATTGCTGCGGCCTGTGTTTTTATTGTTTGTCGGCAACATGACATACCAGTTAGCCTCGAGCACTTCCGGAAGTATGTCGACAGATATAGCCTTTTTCTAAAAGGACGAAAAATTGTCTTGAAGAGCCTGAATATAAGTCACCCAAGTCTTACCATAAGCAGCCAGCTCGACCAGGTGCTTGTGGACAGTGAATTCACCCATAAGGTTATTTCAAAGGTGAAGGATATTCTATTTTTATATCGGAAGGCATGGCTGACACAAGGAAGGTCTAGGAAGGGGCTGATTATCATCGCAGCATATTACGCATATGTTAGCAGTGTAAGTTTTATCAGTATGGCCAAATTCCGACAGAAATTTAACTTTCCTAACATATCCATGATGCTTCAGAGTGAGTGCAATAGTTTTTTTCTCAAACTGGCCAGTCGCATTCCCTGGGTGCTGACAAAAAACATCAAACCCACGACTGTCTATAAATACGTGGATGACATCCTGAAATATCAAAACAGTCTTCTCCAGCTTGCTTTCAGATCGGAAGATGATGACAGCGACAAAACTGAACTCACTGTTATAAAAACTGAAAACACACTTGATAAAACACCAAAACAAAATAAACGATGCAAAAACTACGCTGAGGAAGATAAAGATGTTCTTCTACCGTCGGCACTGAAAAAACCCCGGCACGAAGTGTTCGTACCAGAGACAAACATTTCACCAATGGTTAACTTGGACAGTCCTGACGTGTTGGCGTCAGAATTTGATGAGGCGGAGATGACATCTTATCTGCTGTCTCCTGAAGAAGAATCTGTTCTCCGAACCCCAAAACTGACATATATGCATAACTAAGTTATCTGATCCTCTTGACCCCATCAGCCTTGGGCTAAAGAGAGGCTTTTGCAACCCAGATACAGAGGAGCTGAAATATACTACAAAGCGTGACCAAACCACATCTTAAGCAAGGGGACCTGGTTTAAGAGAATGACATCTTTTATTCAGTAACCTAGTGCTTCTGAAGTCATTTCACAAACAAAAACAGCATTATCTGCCAAGTGATTATGTTTAGTTAGTCTGAAACCAGTCAGTTAGTTAGTTAGTTAGTCGACAGGTCATCCTCATTGCACATCAAACCATTCAGTCCATAAGTGCTCGGATCCCCTCCTCAGCAAATCCCGCAGCGTGTAGGAGCTCACGACACCAGGTCTGTGTTGGTTTATCAATCTTCTTTGGGCTTCCTGCGTAGTGTTCTTGTTTGGCCACACCGCTTTTAACTTGCTGTTCTCGCAGTCTGACCATGGTTGTAGATTTACAGTCATCACTTGGTTCTCGCAACAGTCTTACTTCTCGTAGAGCATTGAGAATGTCAGCCTGGTCCATGGCGCGTCCGCCCTCCACAGTAGCCTTACCTGCGAGCTTGTCAGCCCGCTCATTTCCTTGTACTCCCGCATGCCCTGGCACGAAGATGAAACTGTTTCCAGCCGAGAAACCAGGTGGGAATCACTCAGACACACCAAGTCATTAAAATAGTCCATGAATAGACTGTCTCATCTCATCTCATCATGTTCCTCTTCCCGAGACTGTATGAAGGTAAAAATGGTGAGGGAGAAGAGAGCTGGTTATTCTTACCATATAAATCTGTGACCTGTTATATGTGAAGTCTGTGGTATTTCTGTTTCTTAATTGAATTATCCACAACAACCTTCAGTATGAGAATGGAGATTGAGGCTGCCTGTGTTGCATTACTTCACTAACAAAGGTGATTGATGTCTCAGTCTCAGTGCTTGCTTTGGAAAGATCAGAATGGAAGGTTATGACACGAGTGGCTGCCACATAGGAGAGCTCAGATCTTTGGGAACTTGTGTGGATTTACTGACTGGGTCAGTCAGGCAGAAGTGTGAACACTTCAGAGCTATCTTCAAAAGCACCTGTCATTTATACACTGAAGCTGGACATGAGGATATATTGCTGGCAATAAATGACTGGTGCACGGTGACACATCGCTTCTGTTGGAATTTGGAATCCTAGTCTAGAACTGGTTCCTAGTTAGTTAGTTAGTAGGTTCTGTTCCTAGAACTGGTTGTTGTGAACCTAGAACTGGTTGTTGTGAACTCAGGTGATGACAGGTCTGACTTGCAGTTTGTGAACTCAGGTGATGACAGTTCTGACTTGCAGTTAGCCAGCTGGCATTGGGGAACAATCAACTTTCACAATCTTCATCTTATCCTGGGAATAACTGAACATTTATTGGATTGTCCTGAGTACAGTGATTCTTCTTCATAAATGATAAATAAATCACACATTTGAATGTTTAACAATGAATGTAATCATGGGGCTTGAATGAACAAATTAGGAAGAGATTGGAAGCAATGGAGATGTGGATCCCGAGACGAATGTTGCAAATTTCTTGGACTTCCAGAGTAATTGACAATGATTGCTTGGAAGAGGCTAATGAAACTAGAACATTATATACAGCTATCAGAAAGGGACAAACAGCTTTCTTTGGTCATGTGATGAGAAGAGAGGCAATGGAGAATGTTGTGACGACTGGAAAGATCAGTAGGAAAAGAGGCAGAGACAGACCAAGAGAAATGATGCTGGATGGACTGAGACTGTGGCATAGAAGGATATTGTCCACAGAGTTGATCCAGAGCACCAAGAACATCTGTTTCCTGGATAAAATCTGCTGTACATGGCTGGTCCTGCTTTGTACTTAACATCTTCTGCTGGATGTGGCTGGTCCTGCTGCTTTGTACAGCACAACATCTTAGTCTTCTGCTGAACATGGCTGATCCTGCTTTGTACCGCACATCTGAAACATTTTCTGCTGAACGTGGCTGATCCTGCTTTGTACCGCACATCTTAAACATCTTCCAGAGATCAGCATGGCTGAATAGATATGAAAGCTTGTTCTTAAAAATCCCGTGTGCTGATGCCAAGGTAATGGGTTCGACCCCTATGCTGGATAGTTGGACTAAAATGTTGACTTTTTGTCTTTGACTTGGGGACATAAATTACAAGTACCTCTGAAGTTGGAGTGGGTTCACCTGAAATCGAGGGACACTGATAATAGGGAAAGCTAATCCACTCGCAAAAATCAGTCTTGTGAAATGGAAGAAGTAGCACATGTATGGACTACGCTCAAGCTCAAAGCTAGCTAACACACACAAATCCTCCGAGAACATTTTATAGACCAGTGGTGGTTCTCAACCGGTGGGGAAATTCCCCCCCCCCCCCACCCAGGGGGTAATTTTGGGGTTTCCAGGGGGGGGGGGGATAAGATTATTTCTAAATTGCGTTAATACAAGAACCAATTACATGACATTATTTTTCTCTTCATACTTTACGGTTCTGTACGTATCATCCTTCTGAAATTCATTTTATAACGTAAGTAGATCTGCAAATCACGTTTTATGTAGATTTCTAGACTTGTTTTAGTATGTGCTATTAAATTTAGCTTCAATTATTACGTATAATGTGTAGGGGCAGGGGGAAATTTTTAGGGAGGAAATACGAAAGAGGGGGTGGGGGGGGGAAATGATGTTCTAAAAATATGGTGGGGGTGGGGGATGACGTTCTAAAAATATGGTGGGGGGGGGGGGGAGAACAGGCCAAAAAAGGTTGAGAACCACTGTTATAGACAGTCTTTCTCCATTTCAGCAACCCCAACCATTTAAATGGGGTGAACATTTCTCTCACCTCGTCTTACTTTTAAAAATTGTCTCATTCGCATTAATTTTCAGTCATTTTCTAAGCTTGTATTTGAAAAAAATTGCTGGCTTCTGAGAAACACGGGACCGGCTTTTGATCTATATTTAATATTTTCTATTGTGCATGCGTAAAATGCTTGATCATCATGACCGTCTACACTGGGTATTGCTTAAGAGCCAGTTTGTGTCATGATTTATGATTTTCTATTATTTATACTCTCTCACGCACTTTTTAAATAAAATTTGTGTTACTTAATGACTTTCTCTGGTGTGTGTCTAGAGAGAGAAATATGTAAATGAGGCTGCAAGTTTAATTAAAGTAAAAACATTTGACTAACATCTGGAGCAATCTGACATGATAGTGAACACGTGAAAACACAGAAAGCATAATTAAGTTCTTTATTTATTCATCATATTGTCACAGCTGCACCACAGTTAACCCCCTTTCACTTACATGATCACATTAGTCATGGCCAAATTCCACACACAGTATACTCACACACATTAGCATATCTTCTCTTCCACATTCCTCATTTGGCTTTCTCTTTAGAAAAATCCTGGCCACCAGCATTAATAATAGGGATA
This sequence comes from Cepaea hortensis, assembly GCA_963921405.1. Taxonomy (NCBI): domain Eukaryota; kingdom Metazoa; phylum Mollusca; class Gastropoda; order Stylommatophora; family Helicidae; genus Cepaea; species Cepaea hortensis. The sequence continues at coordinate 6,317,216 of OY992895.1, forward strand.
TTACAGAATGTCACAAAAAAGTATATCAATATATTAGATTCACATAACTTTATTTATCGAACACTTGAAATATATACAAATTTTATCTCCCCACAAAAAGGAGAAATGACTCCATCATAATCTGTGAACATGAACTCCACGAGTTGCACGCTAGAAATCTCACGATTGTTGGTTCTCACACACACTCCAATGGACACCATTTGATCACCATTTCATTCCTTGCAGCACCTGGCCACCAAATCAAAACACAAAGTATAACTGAGAAGATCATTGAATAGAAATACATGCTCAGAGATACAAGTGGGCGTGTCAAACGCAGTCCTTATTACAGAACAACAAAAATAAAGCACAGAAGACACAAAGGTATACTTATATCTAGGCACATGGATAACATGTGGAAGATGCATCACTGAGATAACAAGCAGAATAGGACAAGCAAAAACTGCATTCTATCAAATGAAAAACGTTTTGTGCAATGAGTCATTGTCCTTGAAAGTTAGAATAAGAGTTCTTGCATGTTACATAGAACAGTTTTAACATACGGTTGTGAATCCTGGACAATTAGTAAACAGGCGAAAAAATACCCAAGACTGCCAAAATGAGCAACCAGGATGTTTTAAGGGAAGCTTAGTCACAAACCTGACACCCCACATTGTGCCAATGGCTTTGGGCAGAGAAGCGCAATTGGGAGGGTACAAGCCTGATCCTAGTGCGAGGAAATGCAACCTAAAGACTAAATGGCAGGGCAGATCAGGCCCTAAGCCTTGGTTGGCACTGGTCTAGGATTGAAGCTCCGACAGGCGGACAGTTAGAGCATTGCTTTGCTAATCCGACAGCTTCTGCAGCTTGTCTTGTTCCAGACGTATTGGTTTACCTTTCCTCTGGAGTACACTAGACAGGCAGAGAGAGAGAGAGGGGGGAGGAGGGATCATGCTGCATGGGTAACACATGGTCTCTAAATTCAGCCCAGGCTTTGTGTTATGGAGAGGTATAACTCCATTTTACAAACTATCGTCTGTCAAGACGACAAGGTGCCAGTCAGTCAATCACAAAGACAACTTATCACAAACATCAGAAAGAGACAGTCATCATTTTTGTGACCATATTATGAGAAAACAAAAACTGGAACATGTGACAACCGGAAAGAGAGATAGAGGAAGACAGCGTGAGAAGATTCTTGACAGTCCTGTGTCATGGCATGGAAGGAAGTCAACACATGAATTGATCCATGCTGTTGGAGATCGTAATTTGTGGATTGGAGTGATCACCCATGCCAGCCGGCAAGGCACTGGATGATGATACTTATCTATTCACATGTTGCCCGACTGATACATCTGGAAACGGAAAAAGGCGTTATTTCTATTTTTACTCTGTTTTTTCCAGTTTCCGTTTCCAGATTGTTGATCGGTCTACCTCTGAAAAAGATCAGTATTCCTTGTGCTATTGTTTTCTGTTGTCACGCTGATAAAGACTTCAGTCAAAATGGTCGCCTGTATCTCTGTGTTCTTCCATTTGTTGAGCTTCTGTCATATTTTATATTTTTATTTCGACTCCACTGACAAACAGTTCTGCAGCTGCAAACCTCCATTTTGGATATCATTAACTGTTAAACAAGCTAACTTGGCCAGTTTGGTGCACACTCAACATCTAAGTTTGCCATTACCAACCATTAGCGTTTGGCAACTGTTGCTAAAAAGCTAACCTGGAAATTTATCCATCATTTGGTGTGCACTCAACATCTAAGTTTGCCATTAACAATCATTAGCGTTTGGCAACTGTTGCTAAACAAGCTAACCTGGCAGTTTATCCATCGTTTGGTGTGCACTCAACATCTAAGTTTGCCACTACCAATCATTAGCGTTTGGCAACTGTTGCTAAACAAGCTAACCTGGAAGTTTATCCATCGTTTGGTGTGCACGCAACATCTGTCATTACCAGAACTATAAATCATCCCACAATCAGATACTCTGTTTGAAAAACTATAAATACAATGTTCTTGTTCACTGCATAAAATGAAGCATTAACCAGAGACCCTTAGCCAAGAAAGAAAATGCATAACGACTAAGCTTATTTACAATAAGTGCACAAAATACACAATGACAATGTAAGCATTATGTAAAGATAACTGTGTTCGTCTCTGTGTGGGAGATTGTACGAGGGTAAGTTAATAAGTAAACCGCAAATGGCTGTAGACAAATAACTAAATATGATGATAACTTGAAACTACTTTATTTTTATACATACATTGACCCTTTATTTCTCAACATAATTTCCACCAACATTGATGCACCTATCCCATAGTTTTATCAGTCCTTCCAAACCGGCTGCATAGAAGAGCATGCCCTGTTCCCATTTACTGGCCATCCCACAGAACTGTGTGACTTACTTATTGACTCTCCCTCATACCTTTTTCTACCCATCTATGCACCGCTTTACGGGACAATCATTTGTCAGCATAAACACTGACAACCCACCTTGGCTGGAGACATTTCGCCAATGACGCCAAAGTTGAATGTGAAGTGAAAACGTGGTTTAGAAAACGGCACACAGTTCTATGCAGCCGGTTTGGGAGGACTGATAAAACGAAGGGATAAGTGCATCAATGTTGGTGGAAATCATGTTGAGAAATAAAGAGACAATGTATGTATAAAAATAAACTGGTTTCAAGTTGCTATCATATTTAGTTATTTTTCTACAGCCACTTGTGCCTTCCTTATTGACTTCTCCTCGTACAAGGCATTGAAACAGTGAGTACAGAGCCGTTGTTGAGTTCACAATAAGATCACTTCTGACAACATCAAAGACCATGATTGTAAGAAGAAGATGGGGTTCTTCATTGATGTTTCAAAGACCGTAAGAGAGGAGATATAAGCAACTCCTCATGGAAACAGAGAACAGAGATACTTTGGGATGGCTGCTGCATTGGAGGACTGAGCACACGAGGGTATGCCCAGTGTGCAGTGCAAAAACTCAATATGACTACTCCTGGCACACCCAACAAAATGAAATTAATCATGCTTATTGGTTGAATAGGGCATGAGTGATGATATTCTTTTGTGTTTTTATGCCAGAGGAAGAGCACTGGAACTCTCTCTAACACACCTAGCAAGTCAAAACAGACTAATCATACTTATTGATGGACGAGACCAAGAGTTGTGATGATGCGTTCCTTTTTGCCAGAGGAAGAGCATTGGACCGCTAACACAGCTAGGACAAGTCGAAGCAGACTGATGATGATGTGTTCCTTTGTGTTTGTGTGTCTGAGGAAGAGCACTGGAACTCTTAACACAGCTAGCACAAGCAGACTGATGATGATGTGTTCCTTTGTGTTTGTGTGCCTGAGGAAGAGCACTGGAACTCTCTCATAACACAGCTAGCATTTTGTTTTATTGTCTTTGACCAGGCCAGATTTTTTTCCCCAATCCAGATACAATGGCACAGTCACAAGATTTTCCATAATTGAGTAATTATTGCGGACACCCTGGCATCTTTACAGTTATCAAAAAAAATAATGCATTATTATATGATGTGAATGCTTGATTAAGACAAAACATATGTACAAACAATGAATATAATTTAATGGTTAAGACGCAACACGTGCAGACAACGAATATGCTTGACTGGTTAAGACACAACTCATAAGACAATGTTTTAGTGGTTAAGACACAACTCATGTGTAAGACAATTGTTTTAGTGGTTAAGAGACAACACATACGTAAGACAGTGCATCACTGGTTAAGACACCGCACACATACACAAAATATGCTTGCCTGATTATGACACAATACATGCATACAATGACAATGATTCACATGTTAAGACAAACACATACATAATAACATTGTTTGACAAGATAAGGCACATCTCATACATTCGACAACGTGTGAATGGATCAGACACAACTAAAGCATTCAACAATGTTTGAATGGATCAGACACAACTAAAGCATTCAACAATGTTTGAATGGATCAGACACAACTCATACATCCTCAACTCTGGTCAGACACAGCTCAATATATACATATGACAAAACTTGACATCAGATCTTTATCTTCAATGGAAACACGGATATTTTAAATTCAACAACCACTATATAACAGAAACCATGAAAGTGTGTAATGAGAAAGTAAGTATAATAGAAACCATGAAAGTGTGTAATGAGAAAGTAAGTATAACAGACACCATGAAAGTGTGTAATGAGAAAGTAAGTATAACAGACACCATGAAAGTGTGTAATGAGAAAGTAAGTATAACAGAAACCATGAAAGTGTGTAATGAGAAAGTAAGTATAACAGACACCATGAAAGTGTGTAATGAGAAAGTAAGTATAACAGAAATCATGAAAGTGTGTAATGAGAAAGTATGTATAACAGACACCATGAAAGTGTGTAATGAGAAAGTAAGTATAACAGAAACCATGAAAGTGTGTAATGAGAAAGTAAGTATAACAGACACCATGAAAGTGTGTAATGAGAAAGTAAGTATAACAGAAACCATGAAAGTGTGTAATGAGAAAGTAAGTATAACAGACACCATGAAAGTGTGTAATGAGAAAGTAAGTATAACAGAAACCATGAAAGTGTGTAATGAGAAAGTAAGTATAACAGACACCATGAAAGTGTGTAATGAGAAAGTAAGTATAACAGAAATCATGAAAGTGTGTAATGAGAAAGTATGTATAACAGACACCGTGAAAGTGTGTAATGAGAAAGTAAGTATAACAGAAACCATGAAAGTGTGTAATGAGAAAGTAAGTATAACAGACACCATGAAAGTGTGTAATGAGAAAGTAAGTATAACAGACACCATGAAAGTGTGTAATGTGAAAGTAAGTATAACAGACACCATGAAAGTGTGTAATGAGAAAGTAAGTATAACAGACACCATGAAAGTGTGTAATGAGAAAAGTATAACAGACACCATGAAAGTGTGTAATGAGAAAGTAAGTATAACAGACACCATGAAAGTGTGTAATGTGAAAGTAAGTATAACAGAAACCATGAAAGTGTGTAATGAGAAAGTAAGTATAACAGAAATCATGAAAGTGTGTAATGAGAAAGTATGTATAACAGAAACCCATGAAAGTGTGTAATGAGAAAGTAAGTATAACAGACACCATGAAAGTGTGTAATGAGAAAGTAAGTATAACAGAAACCATGAAAGTGTGTAATGAGAAAGTAAGTATAACAGACACCATGAAAGTGTGTAATGAGAAAGTAAGTATAACAGAAACCATGAAAGTGTGTAATGAGAAAGTAAGTATAACAGAAACCATGAAAGTGTGTAATGAGAAAGTAAGTATAACAGAAACCATGAAAGTGTGTAATGAGAAAGTAAGTATAACAGAAACCATGAAAGTGTGTAATGAGAAAGTAAGTATAACAGAAACCATGAAAGTGTGTAATGAGAAAGTAAGTATAACAGAAACCATGAAAGTGTGTAATGAGAAAGTATAACAGAAACCATGAAAGTGTGTAATGAGAAAGTAAGTATAACAGAAACCATGAAAGTGTGTAATGAGAAAGTAAGTATAACAGACACCATGAAAGTGTGTAATGAGAAAGTAAGTATAACAGAAACCATGAAAGTGTGTAATGAGAAAGTAAGTATAACAGACACCATGAAAGTGTGTAATGAGAAAGAAAGTATAACAGAAACCACGAAAGTGTGTAATGAGAAAGTATGTATAACAGACACCATGAAAGTGTGTAATGAGAAAGTAAGTATAACAGAAACCATGAAAGTGTGTAATGAGAAAGTATAACAGAAACCCATGAAAGTGTGTAATGAGAAAGTAAGTATAACAGACACCATGAAAGTGTGTAATGAGAAAGTATGTATAACAGAAACCATGAAAGTGTGTAATGAGAAAGTAAGTATAACAGAAACCATGAAAGTGTGTAATGAGAAAGTATAACAGAAACCATGAAAGTGTGTAATGAGAAAGTAAGTATAACAGACACCATGAAAGTGTGTAATGAGAAAGTAAGTATAACAGACACCATGAAAGTGTGTAATGAGAAAGTATGTATAACAGAAACCATGAAAGTGTGTAATGAGAAAGTAAGTATAACAGAAACCATGAAAGTGTGTAATGAGAAAGTAAGTATAACAGACACCATGAAAGTGTGTAATGAGAAAGTATGTATAACAGAAACCCATGAAAGTGTGTAATGAGAAAGTAAGTATAACAGACACCATGAAAGTGTGTAATGAGAAAGTAAGTATAACAGACACCATGAAAGTGTGTATAACAGAAACCATGAAAGTGTGTAATGAGAAAGTAAGTATAACATAAACCATGAAAGTGTGTAATGAGAAAGTAAGTATAACAGACACCATGAAAGTATGTAATGAGAAAGTAAGTATAACAGACACCATGAAAGTGTGTAATGAGAAAGTATGTATAACAGAAACCATGAAAGTGTATAATGAGAAAGTAAGTATAACAGACACCATGAAAGTGTGTAATGAGAAAGTAAGTATAACAGAAACCATGAAAGTGTGTAATGAGAAAGTAAGTATAACAGACACCATGAAAGTGTAATGAGAAAGTAAGTATAACAGACACCATGAAAGTGTAATGAGAAAGTAAGTATAACAGACACCATGAAAGTGTGTAATGAGAAAGTAAGTATAACAGACACCATGAAAGTGTAATGAGAAAGTAAGTATAACAGACACCATGAAAGTGTGTAATGAGAAAGTAAGTATAACAGAAACCATGAAAGTGTGTAATGAGAAAGTAAGTATAACAGAAACCATGAAAGTGTGTAATGAGAAAGTAAGTATAACAGACACCATGAAAGTGTGTAATGAGAAAGTAAGTATAACAGAAACCATGAAAGTGTGTAATGAGAAAGTAAGTATAACAGACACCATGAAAGTGTGTAATGAGAAAGTAAGTATAACAGAAACTATGAAAGTGTGTAATGAGAAAGTAAGTATAACAGACACCATGAAAGTGTGTAATGAGAAAGTAAGTATAACAGAAACCATGAAAGTGTGTAATGAGAAAGTAAATAAAGGACTCTACTACACCTTGAAGCATATTTGTAATATGGTGCTAACCCTGTATATTTACAGAGTAATAAGAACTCAATTGGGGGGAGGGGATGTGGTCGATGTCATGCCGGCTGATTGTACTTCCAGGGACATTTTCTGGTACCAATTTTAGGCTGGGCAGACCTGGCAGTCCAGGTCATTTAAACACAATTCTCACCTTGATGGGGATTCAAACAACTAGCTACCATGCTAGCAGACCAGTGTGCTGGCTCCCGTAGTTTCCCTATCATTAGTAGCCACACAGACAACATCATGAACACACGTAAACAGTGTTGACAGCAATCATGGCAATAAAGAATCAATACACGACGTGCTAGCCTGCCAGCAGTGAACATGAATAATAGGTACTCACAGCAGTGAATCAGATATGTGGCAAGTACTCAAACATTCAAAACCATGTATTCCCTTACTGAATTTAGACGGAAGCCATAAAAATAACTTGCATGATATATTGCCTGGCATATTTTGTTGCATCTCGTCATGTGCCATAGGGCGATTTAGCTTGTCTTATTACAGGTGACTTATGATTCATTGTTTATAATACTCTCGCCTATGGCTGATGTGCGTGTGTTGACTGTCACTGGCAAATATACAGGAACAGACCATCTTTGGGTTGATACAGCTGATCGCGCTACAATCAACTGGAGGAAACTCGCCAACCGTCAATTTACCTTTCTGACTGCCCACGTTTCTGTGCATCCTTTCTGGACCACCAGCCTTCTGACTGGCGGTGCTGTGATCTTGTCACTGTGATTAATTCTCTCAAGTCTTGAATTAAGTTTAAGTTCTTTCACTGGGTTATTCCCAACAACTATTAATTTATAACAGATTCAACATGTCCGGAATAACTCAACACAGGTATAGTTTTATACTTCTCTTTGTCTCCGAATATGATACAAATTACATTATCATGTTCACCAAGTTTCACATAAATACAATATTCAGAGACTACAATTTAACACATTTTAATTACAAAAGTAGGGGCTCATTATGTGGCCATTCTACTCAACTCAGAACTAGGTCCGACACTGACCATAGCTCTAGCCCAACTGTCTTAAGGTGACCTCATGCATAATGTCTTGCATACTTTTCACGTTTTTGTGACTAATGTCGTGGTAGGTCACTTCGCACGGTCTCCTCTTGTCAACCGCACTTGTTACAAACTCATGCCATGATTCAACCTGTACAAACTAATCCATGGTAGGTCACTTCGCACGGTCTCCTCTTGTCGATCGCACTTGTTACAAACTCATGCCATGATTCAACCTGTACAAACTCATGCCATGAATCAACCTGTACACACTAATCCATGGCACACTTACATACTGCAGAGTTATGTATCACATGAAGTGAATGCGTGTGACTCAAAATATCCAAGGCATCACCAATGAACTGTCTAAAACATGGGTTATGCACACAGAAGGACTACATAGTGACTCTGTGATTACCAAGAGGATAAAAACTGCTTCACATTCAAATATCAGTATTTCGACCACAATATTATTCATCTATGCACTTTATATGGTATACAACTCTGCGGTATGCACCTGAGAAGATGCAATGAAATTATGCCAGGCAATAAATTGAGCAACCTGTTGCATGTGTCTTCTGTGTTGAAACACTCAGAAATCATACAAATCTACTTTCTATATTTACTAGACTCATAAATATGTATAATCAATATGGCAATCTTGAAAATATATACTCAATATGGCAGTCATAAAAATATCCGCTTAATACTGAACTCACAATAACATAATACCTGTGAAAATATAGGACTAATGTATACTAGAATTATGAAAAGCAAAATAAGGTACTTGCTATACTCAAGAACATATACCCTAGTGCTTGCAGTATCGGAAGCTGTGGTAGAGTGGTCCCTAGCCTGCTGTTTTGTGGCAGAACGAACAAACAAACTATTTTCTAAGGGTCACAAATTGGGAACGCAGGCCCATCTAGTGGTCGCAACACTGCTGGCCTGGTGTTTTGTGATGTTCGAATCCCCACTGAGGTGGACTTTAAAAATTCACTTGAGCTGGCACCCGGCCCAGCCTACAATGTGTACCTGGACATATTCTGTGAAGTAAAGGTGGGTGCTGTGACACTGGTCACGTCATCGATACTGGTCACGTCACAGACTGAGTTCTGATCGATCTATTGAAACATTGGCTAGCACCATATACCCGAGAAGTGTTCTGGACGGTTGTTGTGGGGGTGAAGTTCTACCAAGGACATGCTAATGAATGAATGAATATGCACCTTATAGAGAATGTGCCTCAAGGAGAGTAACATGGCCCAGTACTTCTAACGACTTACAGTAACAATGAAAATAGACAGCGGATGCTCACAGGTATGGTGAAAATATGTGGCTGATGTTCACAGAATGATGGAGCGAATGTTGACAGAATTGATGAAAATATGTAATGATTGTTGACTGAAATGATGAAAATTTGTAATGATGAAAATATGCAGCGAATATTCACAAATGATGAAAATGTGTAATGATTGTTGACACAACTGATGAAAACATACAGCAGATGTTCACAGAAATGATGAAAATATGCAATTATTGTTGACAGAAATGATGGAGCAAAATTTTGACAAAATTGAAGAAAATATATAGTGGATGTTGACAGAAATTATGAAAATATACAGCAGAGGTTTCACAGAAACGATGAAAATATGCAAACAGTAACTTTAGCAATCATCAACAGTATCTCGTGATAGTGTGAAAAGCAGGTCCATGACCTGTTGTACTCCCCATGGATGGATCATGAACAACCCTTGTCCAACCCCAGCTGCTGCCAACCCCTTGTGCTCAATCATCACCAACCCTGGTCCAACACCAGCTACTGCCAAAATCTATTGCTCAATCATCCTCAATCCTGGTCCAACCCGAGCTACTGCCAACGTCTATTGCTCAGTCATCCTCAACCCTGGTCCAACCCGAACTACTGCCAACAACCCCATGTGCTCAATCATCCTCAACCCTGGTCCAACCCCAGCAACTGCCAACCCCCTGTGCTCAATCAACAACCCTAGTCCAACCCCAGCTACTGCCAACCCCCTGTGCTCAATCATAAACAACCCTGGTCCAACCCCCTGTGCTCAATCATCAGCAACCCTGGTCCAACCCCCTGTGCTCAATCATCAGCAACCCTGGTCCAACCTCCTGTGTTCAATCATCAACAACCCTGGTCGAACCCCAGCTACTGCCAACCCCCTGTGCTCAGTAATCACCAACCCTGGTCCAACCTCAGCTACTGCCAACCCCATGAGTTCAACCATCACCAACCTCACTACGACAGATGGCAATCCCTGACAGGCTCTAAGGATGGAGACACCTTGAATACCAATGCACCGGAGTCAAACTAAGTCTTCCCAACTCCAAGACTGTCCAAAATACGACATATCTAGGCATAACTTCTGGCCTAGAGAAACAACAGTGGAAGATACACTTATGGGCCACTGAGTGAACTAACACAGACAGTGAAATTCATACAAGAGACAGCATTGCAGATATAGACACATTTCATACAAGAGACAGCATTGCAGATAGAGACACATTTCATACAAGAGACAGCATTACAGATATAGACACATTTCATACAAGAGACAACATTGCAGATATAGACACATTTCATACAAGAGACAACACTGCAGATATAGACACATTTCGTACAAGAGATAACATTGCAGATATAGACATTTTATACAAGAGACAACATTGCAGATATAGACACATTTCATTCAAGAGACAACATTGCAGATATAGACATATTTCATACAAGAGACAACATTGCAGATATAGACATATTTCATACAAGAGACAACATTGCAGATATAGACACATTTCATAGAAGAGATAACATTGCAGATATAGACACATTTCATACAAGAGACAACATTGCAGATATAGACACATTTCATAGAAGAGACAACATTGCAGATATAGACACATTTCATAGAAGAGACAACATTGCAGATATAGACACATTTCATACAAGAGACAACATTGCAGATATAGACACATTTCATACAAGAGACAACATTGCAGACATAGACACAATTCAAGCGAGCCAAAGAAGTTTTCCAGAACAAAAACAAACAATGATAACAACAACCATGTATATTTTGAGCCTTCAAGTAATAATAATACAAGTTATCACCTGTAAAGAAACATGTTACCAGCAATCCCCAAACTATTTAGACACCCTGCTTATAATCAACTCAGGTTGTGCATATAAATGTATCATAAATTCTCACAGCAAACCCATGAAAATATATCATAAATTCTCACAGCAAACCCATGAAAATATATCATAAATTCTCACAGCAAACCCATGAAAATATATAATAAATTCTCACAGCAAACCCATGAAAATATATAATAAATTCTCACAGTAAACCCATGAAAATATATAATAAAGTCTCTCAGCAATCCTGATAACATATCATACATTCTCACAGCAAACCAATGAAAATATATCATAAATTCTCGCAGCAACCCATGAAAATATATCATAACTTCTCACAACAACCCATGAAAACATGTCATACATTCTCACAGCAAACCCATGAAAATATATAATAAATTCTCGCAGCAAGCCCATGAAAATGTTATAAATTCTCACAACAAACCCATGAAAATATATATGCCATACTCAGTTGAGATGATAATGTGTAATAAATCAATATGTATGAACATACGCAAATAATAATAATCACAGCACTCATGAAAATATACAACGGATACTTACAGTAATCATGAAAATACATAATACATTTGGACAGCATGAAAATATAGAATTCAAAAAGCAATTAATGAAAATATAAAACTGATATCTATAATTCGCATGAAAATATAATGAATTCAAACAGCAATCCATGTAAAGGTATACTGAATTTAAATAACAATTCATGCAAATATATAATGAATTCAAACAGCAATTTACAAAAATATATAATGAATTCAAACAGCAAGCGGTGAACAAATGAATTAGTTTAGAAAATACGTAATCGATGCTGGAGAAATTGTGAAATAAACAATTAATGTCAATAGCATTTGAACGACAACTGTTCATGAGAACACATACAAATCCTTGTGGTACTCGTATGGTTCTATATGCAGCTCGCAAATAATTCAAAACATATGATTTGGCAAGGGTACACTTTACTGTACCGACTAGAATTAACAACCAACTGAAACAGTACATGTGTAGAGTAGACAACTAGAAAGTCAAATAGAGGCCCTGGAGATGTGGATATACAGAAGAATATGTTGTATTTCATGGAAACAAAAACAATCAAATATAGAGGTTCTAAAAAAACTTGGAATGAAAAGAGAGTTGATGAAAGAAATAAAAAAAAGACTAAGTGAAATATTTTGGCCACGTTAAAAGACATAATACTCTTATAAAAACCATACTGAGGGCAAGTGAGCAAGAGGTAGACAACGATACAAGTGGGGAGATAACACCAAGAGATGGATGAACATCAGCCTGACAGAATGTACAGTCAAGGTGAGAGACTGTTGGAGATTTATTGCAGCCGACCTTCATTGTGGAGGCGGCACCTGATTGATTGATTCAGAGTAGATTACCGACACCTCTGTGAGCATATTTAAATATTTACATTAAAAAAAGGATCTTGTTACAGACTTTTACACACATCAGATATATGATGCTGACCTATATTTGTGTAGACCAGTCTGCACTGGGGGGATGATGTGGTCGGTGTCGCCCTGGTCCTTTTACTTCCCAAGACATCCCTGGAACCCATTTAAGGCTGGGTGCATCTGGGAGTTCGGGTCAGTTTGTCAATTCCAAACCCACCCAGCTGTGGTTTGAACTCGTGACTATCAGGACAGCGGGTGACTGTCTAGCCACTGAACTAGCACAGCTCCTCAGATATTGATTGACATCACATAGTCTAGGGAAATGTATTAAAACAGGGGTGTCAAACTCAATCACTCAGCGGGCCAAAAATAAAATCACATGTAAGATTGCGGGCCGGACAGGAGAAACATTAAATAAGCCGAAAATTAAACCTTTTTTAAACATTAATATAAATTAAAACAGAAAAAAGTTTTAATAATAAAACATCATTGGTATACACATTTTCACTCTTATGTTAATTTGTCAGAGCACTATGTTTGGCATCTTTGCTTGCCTACAAGTTCGTTTATGTTGGGAGTAATGTTTTGTGTCATTGAGATTCTCATGATGGACTGCAAGTGTTCATCAGTGAGACGGCTCCTGTGTGATGTTTTGTTAATCTTTATCACAGAAAACAGCTGCTCACACAGATATGTGCTACCAAACATGCTCAAGGTTCGAGCCGCATGTAGACGAAGCCGGGGCATCTCTTCAGGAATTAAATGAGTGAACTGTGCAGGCCTCACAGTGTCGTACTTTGCCTTTAGTGTCCCATTACACTGCAGCTCTATTAACTCCATCTGCAAATTTACAGGTGCAGTTTCCACATCTATGGCAAATAGATTACAAAACAGCTCAAAATTACTTTTCTGTGCTTCAAAGTCACTAAAGCGCGTGCGAACTCGACGCAAAGTAAGCTAAGATTTTCAGCAAAGTCTGCATTGGGAAACACCATAGCGCTGACGTGGTTTAATATTGCCTGGCAACACGAAAAGTGAGACAGGTTGCATTAGTGCATTTGTGTCTCCCATAAGCGCAGCTTCACTTGAAATGCCTTCACTGTATTATGCATATAAGTGATAATGTGATCCTGTTACTGGAGCTGCAGGTTCAAGTTGTTGAGATGAGTAGTTGTATCAGACAGAAACGCCAACTCATATTTCCACTTTTGATACCGAAAACTGAGGAATCTTTTCCTTTACTGTCCATGAATTGACAGACTTCCTCGATCAGCTGAAATTTTTTTTACTGAGAACTTTTCCCCAGCTTAGCCACCGCACCTCTGTATGATAAGGCACGTCACTGAACCTGCAAAAAAAGACTGAAATTGGTGGTGATTTAAACCTTTGGCTCTGATAAAGTTGACGGTTTGTGTTACAATGCTCAGTACATCTTCCATGTTGAGGACTTTACCACACTGCGATCCTTGGTGTATCATGCAGTGATATGCTATCAATTCACCAGTACAGTTCTCCTGCATCTTTAACCGCATTCTTCCAACTAGTCCACTTTTTTTGCCACACATCACCAGTGCTCCATCTGTTGTCAGTCCAACAAGTTTGTCCCAAGGCAGATTCATGTTGGTTAAACTTTGACATACGTTGTCAAAAATGTATTTTCCTGTCGTTGTCCCATGCATGAATTTCATGTCCAATATTTATTCTGTAACATTCAAACTGGAGTCCACTCCACGGATGAAGATGGCGAGCTGTGCAGTGTCAGTCGTGTCATTACTTTCATCGACAGCAAGGGAGAATGCAACAAAGTCTTTGCCTTTATCGATCAGCTGTGTTTTCACATCAGTGGCCATCTCACAAACAACTTTCAACAACAGTATTTCTGTTATGGCTCACCTTTGCAAACATCTGCGTTTTGTCTGAACATAAGACGTCACACACTTTCATCATGCTGTGCTTCAGAAACTCTCCTTCTGTAAATGGTCAGCCTGATTTTGCGATCTCCTCTGACACAATAAAACTTTCTTTGACTGCAGCATCAGTTTGTGATTTTGCTTTGGTGAAAAAGATCTGCTATATTCTGTAGCTTCTGTTCTGCATTCAGGCTGTTTAACTTGTCTTGATGTTTAATCTCTTAGTGCTGTCTCAGATTATATTCTTTGATCACAGCCACATTATCTCCACAAATTAGACACACAGGTTTGCTGCCAATATCAATAAACATATATTCAGCCTCCCAGCGTCATTGAAAGGCTTTGTTTTCAGAATCAATTTTTCTCTTGGCCATTTTAAAGGCTAGCTTTGATTTTAAAAGATTGTGCATGTACCGACAGACGCTTGATTGATATCAGGTTAGCCAAAGTGGAAAAAGGTGATGTAAAAGATAATATCCGGGCATTACGCTACTTTCATTTTTTTATGCGCCAATCCAAAACGCACATCTGAATGTTGCTAGGTAACACTATAAAACGAACACTAACTCACTACACAACTTTTATTTTCGCTTATTCTGATCAAAGCGAGAACGCTCTCACGTAGCCTATCATTCGGAAGGCTGCTAATTAAGGAATTTGATTTGCACTTTATATCGTGACCATAAAAAAAATATTTTTGCCTAAAATTTTCTCTCAGGCCGAATAAATTTGTACGTCAGTTGAGACCTCTCGGGCCTGATATGATGGTACGGCAGGCTGGATGTGTCCTGCGGGCCTTGAGTTTGACACATGTGTATTAGAGGATGTGTAACAGACTGCACATGGCATGGCATGCTAGATCATTGCGGCTCAGGCTTTAACTGAAGAATGTTACGGAACTGGGATTCTGTCACGTGACATGGTCAGATGATATATCTTCAGACTAACATGATGATGATGATGATGATGGGGACAGTGGAGTGACATAATCCGATCCAGGAGCCATGCCTTCCATTGCTGTGACCTTGATGTGGCCACATCGTCTCAGTTTATGAGACATGAGATTGTTTATGAGTCAGTTGTCTTAGATGCTCAGATCTTGTTGAATATCTGAATACTTTACTTCTTGATCCAGCTATCCATTCTTTCTTTCATGATCCATCTTATCCATTCTTTCCTTCTTGACCCATGCTATCCATTCTTGATCTATGCTATTGATTCTTTCTATCTTGATCCAAGCTATCCATTCTTGTCTTCATGACTCAAATTCATCACCATCATGTGCCATGCCAATTAGCGTGGGTGTTCATGTTTCGGCATCTCACACAATCATCAGAGGCGTGGATCGGCTGTGTGTTTTTGTCTCTGTTATGCCAAATGACCAAGCCATCCAGATTTATACCTCTCTGCCTTCCTCTTGTTCTGATTGAAATTCACAATGGGATAACATTTGTTTCTAATAATAAATAAATTTGATGTTTCGATAATAATACCTTTGTCAAGCACAACAAACACGAACGATAAGAAAATTATTATAAATGATAACACACAATATAGCAACATGTAAACATAACAGGATTTGCCATTATCCTAGCTATAGTTTTAACTTATAAAGTTGATTAACATTTTATGGTGACTGTAAAGTTGACAGTAAGACAATGAGAAATGAAATGAAATTTGTGGAACTGAAGTAAAGCTGTAAGAATCCATGAGTAATCAACAAAAGACCAGAAGTGGAACTGGCAAGATTTGACAGCTACAACATTCATTCATTAGTGGCTACAACATTCTTTATACAGTTGTATCCATGTCAGTTTGTTGTTTGTGGGCTGGTTAAGGCTTTCTAGCTGCAATATCTGTTTTGTCGTGTATGATTGTACAATTCCACGTCTTGTTTTCATTTATTTACTCCGATGACAGTAAGGCAATGTTGTATGTATGGTCATGATGCTGTATGTTAAATGCAAAAATAACAGTTACTTCTTTTGAATAACAAAGACACAAATACAAGATTGCATGATTTATTGCCTGGCATATTTCGCTGCACCTCGTCAGGTACATACTGCAGAAATCACACAACATAAACTAAAGTAATTAGATAAATCTTCCAAGCTGAAATATACAGCACGCATATTCACACAGCCATTAGAATTGTCTACCACAGTAATTTTAAACTATTATGTCACTTTTGTTCTGACGAGATGCAGTGAAATATATGAAAACTACAAATTGATTAGAGAAATGAGATGTGTAAATATTTTGAGGAGAAATACATTTGAGCATTAAGTGACAATTAGCAAACTTGATGTTAAAAGAGCAACAGGATGACAAAAGAGATAAATATCTAGATAGCTTGGTCAGTCAAAGGGCATTAATGGGACAAGAACGCAGACCTGATCAGAGGTTCTAGTAATTGTGTCAGATACCGTACATGATCGCCCACACTTACCAACATGACACGTGATGATGATAACCGAAACAAAGAGAACAGAATGTTAGCCAGGTCTGTGAGTTAAAGTCTTAAACATTTTAAAATAAAGATTGTTTGTTAATTTGTTCACCAAGTAATTGTGGCACATGACAATTATAAATCAACTAGTTGTAAGAAACATTAGTTAACATAAGAAAGACAAATTTTTTATCAGGATCAGTAACCCTGTGAAAATAAACAAGTCAGTCACAACATAATACAACTAACATAGTCAATATTTCCAAGTGTTTATGATCGGACGCCAGTCTAGATTTTGTTTCATGTTGTTGTCCTG
The DNA here is from genome assembly GCA_963921405.1 of Cepaea hortensis. NCBI lineage: Eukaryota > Metazoa > Mollusca > Gastropoda > Stylommatophora > Helicidae > Cepaea > Cepaea hortensis. Next base: position 6,334,573 of record OY992895.1, read on the forward strand.
GATATAATTTGGAAAATATACTTGTAATGTTCATGTATAAATTCAATATAATTTCACAAGCTTGGGTAATAGATATTTTAAAATAAATTTGTTTCATCCACCGAGCTTCAAATTAATTTTACTTTTTATCTCTTCATACTCCAGTATAAGCTCAACATAACCCTTTTATCAAGACCTTTTTGGTTCATAGACAGAGTATTGTACTACAGACAAATTATTTTACTTGTACAGAACATGAATACATAAAGATAGACAAGTCAGTTAGTTGGTTATCTGTTGGGGTATAATCCCTGCACGCTGAACATGTCCATAGGAGATCAGATCCTCCCAACATATGCATCAGCATCCATTGGCTAATAGTTCTAGTTCTGTTTTCTGATGAGAGGCCCCTCTTTCTCCCAGCGTGTCTATGTGTCTAGCCATGCCAATTCTTACGCCCAAGATAGAGAAGTGAACAAGTCCATCCTCATTTCATAGGCTACCTGTGACTTTCAGAGGACCCTCAGCCAACCATGGGCAGTCATCATCATTCATCACCATCCACTAACTTGTCCAGTGATGAACTTTCACCTATTACAGTCTTTTAAAATGCCCTTCACTCATAAGCCAGATGTCCCATAGTTTCTGTGCCTGCTATAGTTTTCGATACATCTGTAAAGAAGTTATATATAGTCGAGGTTCCATCTTCATGACAAAGATTAACTACATAATGCTCTGTTCCTGTGCCAGTCAGTATCACACAAAATGCTCCTAACTGCCCCATTTGAAAACTGGAACAAACCAACCAACAGCACACACAGGCATACATGTATAAGGCCGCTGCCAGAATACCAACACAACAGTCTGCCACTAAAATTACAGTTCATCATTGATAGAAGCGGCAGTCACTAGAAAACCAACAGTCACACACACATTAGTGCTGCATAAGGCAAAACCAGCTAGTTCAGCAACTGGCTGTCCGCCATTTTTCTGAACATATAGTTCATAATACAAACAACCGCAGACAGATGTAAAAGTGATTCTACATGAAATCAACAGCTCCGTGTTGCTCCACATATTTAACTTAGTAGTTGTGTGACAGAACCACGTACTACCAGTCCAATAAGAGGAAAATGCATAAACAAATGATGGCCAGAAGCAAAAACACCCTAGAGGCCTTAACAACCCAACAGCCTATCCGCCATGTTGGACCGGAAGTCCATGTGTAAAAAAGGTAATCTGCCACTGCTTTCCTTCTAGGTAGTGACCACACTGGTCAGTGACTGTAGCCACTGACGGTATTAAGTAATCCTCTACCTACCATTGCAAACTTGAGAACATAACCAACAATGATTTTGTCAGCTGCTCTCAAACTCCATCAATCATCTTCCCCCATGGATTCACGTTGGCGTAGCTGTCAGGGTTAAATGGCTACGTCACCTGGCCAAAAGGTAGTCACAAAGCTGCAGTGATATGTTTCCAGGAAAACTTCACACAATTTTTTGAACTGAATATACATTTGCTCCAGCAGAATTTGGTGTGCTCAGATAATAAAAGCTGTTCACCCAAGATGTGAGGTACTGTGTGAAGGCTAGGTTGTTTTTATTTTACTGCTAAAAAACTCTCTTTCAATTTGTTAGCTCAATGCACGCACGCACACATACACAGAGATAAATAGATAGATAGATAGATAGAGAGATGGATAGACAGACAGACAGATAGATAGATAGACAGACAGACAGATAGACAGACAGATAGTCACTGTACTACTGCTGCTCCCAATGTACTACTGTATACCGCCCTTACACAGGCATTAAGAAATACCCACAATCAGCAACTATACAGCCAAACAAAAACGAGCGCCGAGGTGAAATACGAGCTCCCAGCGTGAATTATTTCCAATGACAACAACATGCAAATTTCCCGTTTCATGGTGCAATAACTTACAAACGTACACTTTGCTTTAATGCTAAAGAAAATCACATGATAAGATTGCGTTATATGGATATGATATTTATAATACTTGTCTTGAACGCTAACATTGTATGCTGTTACTCTGCTTCACAATCACGGCAGAGTATTAAGCATCAAATTATTGCACAAAAATGGATCAGAGTTGTAGATAGACAGTATATCAAAGTCTTGAGATTAGAGTTGTAGACAGACAGTATGTCAAAGTCTTGAGATAAGAGTTGTAGACAGACAGTATGTAAAGTCTTGAGATTAGAGATGCTCAGCCAGTGGAACAGCTTCGACGGAGATGGTTTGGTCTGTGGCTGCGGATTAGGAGTAGACTTGCAGTTCGCAGCAAGTATGGAAAATTAGACACCAGGGATCTTCATTTCCTGGGCAACAAAGAGATCACTAAAGTGACAGCATCAATAACAAAGAGATCACTAAAGTGACAGGATCAACAACAAAGAGATCACTGAAGTGACAGATTCAACAACAAAGAGATCACTGAAGTGACAGATTCAACAACAAAGAGATCACTGAAGTGACAGTATCAACAACAAAGAGATCACTGAAGTGATAGATTCAACAACAAAGAGATCACTGAAGTGATAGATTCAACAACAATGAGATCACTGAAGTGATAGATTTAACAACAATGAGATCACTGAAGTGATAGATTCAACAACAATGAGATCACTGAAGTGATAGATTCAACAACAAAGAGATCACTGAAGTGACAGATTCAACAACAAAGAGATCACTGAAGTGATAGATTCAACAACAATGAGATCACTGAAGTGATAGATTCAACAACAATGAGATCACTGAAGTGATAGATTCAACAACAAAGAGATCACTGAAGTGACAGATTCAACAACAATGAGATCACTGAAGTGATAGATTCAACAACAAAGAGATCGCTGAAGTGACAGATTCAACAACAAAGAGATCACTGAAGTGACAGTATCAACAACAAAGAGATCACTGAAGTGATAGATTCAACAACAATGAGATCACTGAAGTGATAGATTCAACAACAATGAGATCACTGAAGTGACAGATTCAACAACAAAGAGATCACTGAAGTGACAGTATCAACAACAAAGAGATCACTGAAGTGACAGGATCAACAACAAAGAGATCACTGAAGTGATAGATTCAACAACAAAGAGATCACTGAAGTGATAGATTCAACAACAATGAGATCACTGAAGTGATAGATTCAACAACAATGAGATCACTGAAGTGATAGATTCAACAACAATGAGATCACTGAAGTGATAGATTCAACAACAAAGAGATCACTAAAGTGACAGGATCAACAACAAAGAGATAACTGAAGTGACAGATTCAACAACAAAGAGATCACTGAAGTGACAGTATCAACAACAAAGAGATCACTGAAGTGACAGGATCAACAACAAAAAGATCACTGAAGTGATAGATTCAACAACAAAGAGATCACTGAAGTGATAGATTCAACAACAAATAGATCACTGAAGTGATAGATTCAACAACAAAGAGATCACTAAAGTGACAGGATCAACAACAAAGAGATCACTGAAGTGACAGATTCAACAACAAAGAGATCACTGAAGTGACAGTATCAACAACAAAGAGATCACTGAAGTGACAGGATCAACAACAAAAAGATCACTGAAGTGATAGATTCAACAACAAAGAGATCACTGAAGTGATAGATTGAACAACAAAGAGATCACTGAAGTGATAGATTGAACAACAAAGAGATCACTGAAGTGACAGGATCAACAACAAAGAGATCACTGAAGTGACAGGATCAACAACAAAGAGATCACTGAAGTGATAGATTCAACAACAAAGAGATCACTGAAGTGATAGATTCAACAACAAAGAGATCACTGAAGTGACAGCATCACAGTCTCTCCAACTAGATTCAAAACTGTGACAATAAAAGCAACTAATATGAGTGTCAGCAAAACTCTGTATAACCTCAACACCACAAAGTTGAGGAGTGATAAAGTCAGACAGATTGAGTTATTTGGGGGCATGATAAAGTCAGTAAAATGCACATATATGGGAAATGGCATTCCACGCACAAGAAAAGAGATCAAGCCAATGAGATTGAGTCATATCTGTTGTATAGAAGATGGCACAATATTTTTTTTATAATAAACTCAAGGAAAAGCAAAAATATTCAAACAAAATCACAGAAGAAGAAGCGACCAATCTTCTAAACCAAATTTGAAAAATAAAAATAAATACAAAAACAACTTAAGAAAATAAACATTAAATGCAAATTTCCTTCAACAGTTTGAACAATTAAAACACCAAGTGATTTCATAAGCACATATGAAACCACTGCAAATGCCAGTAACAAACAGTTTCAATACAATAATAAAATCAGGGAACTCAGTTTCAAATATTTTGCTGTGACCAGATCGATGTTCAAAATATTCTCACAAGAGCATCGGGGAACTTATGACTTTTATTCACACACACAAACATTCACACACTGCCGCGAATTTACATATCCATACATAATGAAGAATCACATGTATCACACACGCTACGAAGAATGAATTTCCTGCCATGGTCTTTGAAGCTAACAAACAGATTTGACCAGAATTGCACCGGGGTTACACCACTGTGGCACCACAGCCAGCTCGGCCAATTTTCATGCTGCTGATTCCTGTCCAGGAGTCTGATTCGGCGTCGTACATCTCACAGTCGCGCAGCCGTGAGTTGCCGTCGAACCCACCGCAGACATATATTCTGTTATCGAAGACGGCGATGCCGAACCAGGCCCGTGGTGTTGTCATTGGTGTTATCGTGGCCCACTGCCTGGTCACGGTGTTGTATCTGCAAAATCATTGGTTCATCCATCAGAATCTAGTTTACAATAATGCAGTGGATGAATATGAAATTAAGAATAAATATCATTGGTCCATTCATCAGAATCTAGTTTACAATAATGTAGCAGATGAATATGAAATTAAGAATCAATATCAATGGTCCATTCATCAGAATCTAGTTTACAATAATGTAGTGGATGAATATGAAATTAAGAATCAAAATCATTGGTTCATTCACCAGAATCTATTGTGAGTTGAGTTGGTCAAGAACTGACTTCACTGCACTCGATCACTCCCATTAGTGCTGTCCTTTTCTTCAAAAACCAGTGAAGAATTCCAATATTAATGGTGCCTGTTGCAATCTGATTATACATCCGTCTTGCTTTACTTCTGAATGACAACTGTTGACCAGATGCTCTGCCTACCCCTTGCTGCTGCATTCTCTCTAGACCATGATAGTCTATCTGTTCTGCATTAACACATTCTCCCAGAGGGTCTTCACCACATTTGCCTTATCATGCATCAAATCACCCCTTGATGATGCGGCACCAGCCAGTTTGTCTGCCTGTTCATTTCCAACCACACCAAAGTCTCCTGGAGAAAAGATCCAGCGAATGCTCACAACCAGCGACCTCTGAATCGATGCAAGCCATTTAGTACGAAGCATGCCAGTCATCACCTTTGCCAGCAGGCTTTGTGAATCAGTTACAATCACAATATGTGTATATAGTTTGTTCTCCAACCAGCAGTAACCGCCTCCACCTCCATTCTCAGACTTGAGGTTGTGGTGTCATATGCCATGCTCTCCTTTACCAAACATTAGCAATTTTCTTTTGCTATGAACCCCGGGCACTTCTTTTACCTCTTACACACAGCCATCAGTATAGATAATCACACTGCCAGGATGAGAGTAGTCAGTAATTTTACAAAAATATAGCGGATAAATATGAAATTAAGAATCAAAATCATTGGTTCATTCATCAGAGTCTATTTTAAAATAATGTAGCGGACGAATATGATATTAAGAATCAATATCATTGGTTCATTCATCACTTGACATAACGTGTGTGTAGTGTGTGTATGTTTGTAAGACGGAAGAAGAAGAAGAGGAAGAGAAAGTGTAGGACGAGGGGGGGAAGAGAAGATAAAGAAGAGAATAATGGAAAACCAGAAGAAGCTGAAGAAGAAGAAGAAGAAGAAGAAGAAGAAGAAGAAGAAGAAGAAGAAGAAGAAGAAGAAGAAGAAGAAGAAGAAGCAACAGAAAAAGAAGAAGAAGAAGCAACAGAAAAAGAAGAGGAGGAAGACGAAGCAAGCAGTGGGTTTTCAATACCTCTCTACAAGGTCAAAGTACTGATCCATGTGACGACAGCGTCCACCAAAGGCATATATGAAGTGGTCAAGTGTGACCATGGACAGACCCGAACAGGCCTTTTCCATCTCCGGGGCAAACATCCACTCCCCAGCATCTGGATCATAGACTTCCATGCTGGCCCTGTCCATATGAGGGCCCTTGTCGTAACCACCTGGGGACACATGTCATTCATTACAGGCTGGGTTAGACAGGAGGAGTTCAGAAGCAATCACAACCATTCCTTGATTCAATTATCAGAATCATTCCTTGATTCAACTATTTCATCTTTCCTTCATTCAACTATTTCCATCATTCCTTGATTCAACCATCACAATCATCCCTTGATTCAACTATTCTTTGATTCAATTATCACAATCATTCCTTGGTTCAACTATTTTGATCATATCTTGGAATCAACTATTTCAATCAATCTTTGATTCAACTATTTTAATAATTCCTTGATGCAACTATTTCTGAAACCACGATATTTGTATATGGTTTTAAAAAAAAGCATCTGAAAAGTATTAAACTGTTGCCCGATTATTTTATATTTTGTTCAAAATTTTGACCGATTGATTAAAATGATGATTTCTCTCTCTCTCTCTCTCTCCCTCCCCACCGACCGACCGACCCATCCACCCACACATATATACGGGGGAAGTCAATAAGTAAGTCACAAATCGCTGTAGAAAAATAACTAAATATGATAACAACTTGAAACCAGTTTATTTTTATACATACATTGTCCCTTTATTTCTCAACATAATTTCCACCAACACTGATGCACCTACCTCATCGTTTTATCAGTCCTCCCAAACCGGCTGCATAGAACTGTGTGCTCTGCTTTCTAAACCATGTTTTTAATTCACATTCAACTTCGGTGTCATTCGCAAAATGTCTCCCACCAAAGTGGGTTTTCAGTGGACCAAAAAGGTGGAAATCGCAAAGGGCTATGTCGGGGCCGTAAGGTGGATGTTCCAGAACTTCCCACCTTAGTTGGTTAATTTTCTCCTAAGTTAATCGAGCCTATGTGGTCTGACATTGTCATGAAGAAGCAACACTCGTCTAGTCAGCAGTCCTGGACGTTTTCTTCGAATTGCATCATGAAGCATCAATAGAACTTCACAGTACGTTTCAGAATTCACATTGTCACCTTTCTTCTTGAAATTGGTTAAAAGCACTCCTTGACAATCCCAGAACACTGTCAGCATAACCTTCCCTGCTGATGGCGTAATCTTGAATTTGTGGACACTAGGCGAAGGATGTTTCCATTGCATTGAATCACACTTTGATTCGGGCTAGTAGTGATGTACCTATGATTCGTCCCCAATAACAATCATTATGAATGTCCTTTGCATGCAGTCCTTTTGCTCACAAACAAAGCACAACAGCAAGTTGCTCTTTGGTTGTACACTCCGTAAGTACAGTAGCCATTTTGTTTATGCGCTGCGCATGCGACACCTAGCGCCACCTGACGAACGGGAATATAAAGTTTGATGTTGCTGTCACCTAATGACACCTGTAGAAAAAACCAACTACATTTACCTGCCATCCCACGGAACTGTGTGACTTACTTATTGACTCGCCCTCTCTCTCTCTCGCGTATGCGTGTGTGTGTATATGTGTATATACATATATATATCTGGATAATGTCTGTGTGACATATGTTAATTAACACTAAATACATTTTCACATTACAATGATCAACCAAATTTCACTCTACATACATTTTCACACCACAGTCCCAAAATCCACCTTCCTCCATTTGATATCTTTATTTATAATGTTCAGTCATCTCGATAGAATGCAACACCATCGATTACCAGCATTGGAACTACGCCAAAGAAGATATGATTTGTGAGCAAGAGAACGCCCAAGCAGAAAATAGATTGGCGACATCAAATACATTGTACAATCACACGGAATGACACTATCCAGCTCAACCCATCAAGTGCTGGAGTGTCAACTATTCCTCCCCATGAAGCTTAATAACAAGAGCGGAAGATGATGATGAGGACTATGAAGATGATATATAACCTGAATGACTTTACCTGCGACATAAATTTTCCCATCACAGACTGTCACCCCAGCTCCTGCTCTCCTCCGTTTCATACAGTTGACTATAGACCAAGTTTCAGTTTTTGGATTGTAGCGTTCCACGATGTTGAAACTTCCACTACGATCTTCACCACCTGTTTCAGCAAATGACAGTCATTAGTGGCTTCCCCTGAACGCCCGATGGCTCTTATAGAAATTATAATATCAAACATTACAGAGATGATAAGGAGACACAATAATAGGGAAATTATTATGAGACACTTGCCTGTCAATCAGAAGGTCAAGGGTTCAATCCACAGCTGGGCGAATCTGATTTTTAAAAATCGATCTGATCTCCCAGGTCGACCCGGGCTAAAAATGTGTACCAAGAATGTCTTGCGAAGTTAAAGGCGGACATTATAATACTGGCCTCATCATGCAGTGAGTGCCACTGGGTCTAGCATCACACGCCTGATGTGTCTTAGGGCAAGTAAAGGGTTCTTGACTTTTATTAAGAGGGAAATGAGTAACTTTATATATTATATCCATTTCAAGAAGCAGACTGGCATAGTGGTTAGTGTGCTTGCCTGTGAAGACAAGGGTTCGAGTTCAATTTCCAGCAGAAGCAGATTATTACAGAAATGATGAGGTGACAGATTACAGAAATTAGGAGGTGACAGATTACAGAAATTATAAGCTGATAGATTAGAGAAATGATGAGGTGACAGATTACAGAAATTATAAGCTGATAGATTAGAGAAATGATGAGGTGACAGATTACAGAAATTATAAGCTGATAGATTAGAGAAATGATGAGGTGACAGATTACAGAAATTATAAGCTGATAGATTAGAGAAATGATGAGGTGACAGATTACAGAAATTATATAAGCTGATAGATTAGAGAAATGATGAGGTGACAGATTACAGAAATTATAAGCTGATAGATTAGAGAAATGATGAGGTGACAGATTACAGAAATTATAAGCTGATAGATTAGAGAAATGATGAGGTGACAGATTACAGAAATTAGATTAGAGAAATGATGAGGTGACAGATTACAGAAATAAGTTGATAGATTAGAGAAATGATGAGGTAACAGATTACAGAAATTAGATTAGAGAAATGATGAGGTGACAATTATAGACAATATAAAATAACACAATCAAGTGAAGTGGTTGGTCACATGGTGAAGTGGTTACGCCACAACATCAATTGGAAGTCTCCGTGGCGAAGTGGTTAAGCCGTCTGACTCAGGCTCTGAAGGTTGTGGGTTCGATTCCGGGCCGCGGGTCATCACTAGAGCTACAGAGTTTGTGCTTTGTGCGATGCTTTCTGCGCTGTGGAAGAAGTTGACGCTGCCGACTTTTTAAAAATAACACAAAGTAATGCAGCTTTACAGAACAGAATTACGAAACATACAGGACTTTGTGGCGACTAGCCTTCATCAGCAAACAAATAATGCACAAAACACAACATATAGTACAAGGGAAGCTCTTCCGGTGACTACATTAAGACATAAGGACGGGATGAGAAGAATAAAAAGATGAAAAAATGAGAGCAATGAAGAGATACTATAGATGATGAGTGACAGATTATTAAAGAAATGATGAGGTGACAGGTTATTATAGAAATGATGAGGTGATAGATGAATATAGAAATGATGAGATGGCAGATTATTATAGAATTGATGTGACAGATTATTATAGAAATGATGAGGTGACAGATTATTATAGAAATGATGAGGTGACAGATTATTATAAAAATGATGATGTGACGAATTACAATAATGATGAGGCAACATATTACACAGATGATGAGACGTCTGTTTATAAAAATGAGGAGGTGATAGATTGCAGACATGATGAAGTGAAAAACTATATGAAATCATGAAGTGACAGATTACAGACAAGATGAGTTAAATGATAAGATGAAACATTGGTGCAACACACAAGACCAACCAATTGCAAATAAATATCCGCCTACAGCTGCCACAGCGACAAAAGATCGTGCAAGTTTCATATTTGGCTTGTGCTCCCATTTTTTCCGAATAGGATCATACATTTCAACGCAGTGAAGATAAAGTGTGTCGTCCTGGGTGTCCGCAAGAGCACACTCTCCGCCCACAGCGTACAGGACTCCATCTAGACTAGCAGCTCCTACTGCCGTACGTGCAATGTTCATTGGAGGCTGTTTGGATTTAAAAAAAAGTTAGTTGCATATCCTTTACAAGACGTCACAGTCAACCCCAGTATTTATTTGGCTGTTTGTGATTTCTTGGTTTATCTTGAGCAGTTTGCCATTGCTTTCTAAATAACCAACACTCATACCATTGCATGAAAATCAAGCAAGGCAGTCTGCTGCCAAACTGCACAAAGCTGTGTTTTGATCCTAGTATGCGGGATTACGAAGTGTAGTGTCTTGTAACCCCTTCACCAGAACTGGCAGGGATAAAACAAGCACACAATTACTAAAACATTCCACAACATCATTAAAACGGAAACATCAGTGGGTAGAGAGGCGTGGTTTCTTCACTATCTTCCAGGCCATACTTTCTGCTGTGAGTAAATCAACAACAACGGAAAATGGAATTTGTTAGCTCTGCAAGAACACAATTGCAAGTAACAAAATGGGCATTGCCGCCAGAAAGTCTTCATCAACAACCAAAAACAGTCTTATACAACATTAAAAAAGAAAAAAAAAGCACTTAGCTGAGGTCCATTATGTTGCACTCATTGTGTTTTTATAGTGTTGCCAGCAGTTGGACTAATTTCATGGTTGTTGCTAATGGAGTACGTGACACTGCCATTTCTTGCCCAGCACAGACTGGTCATTGTTGCTCTTCACACACTTCTCTTCTGACTAGGGGTCTCCATGGTGAAGTGGTTACGCCAACTGCTTATGCTTTGAAGGTTGTGGGTTTGATTCCAGCATACGCTGTTCGGTTAATGAGTGCAATATTTTTGAAGGTCGTCACTTGAGGTACGGAGTTCATGCTTTGTGTGACCTTTCTGCAGCCTGTCCTGTGGAAAGAGACCGAGCCATGCGGGATCAAACCCAATGCAGCGGCATCTATTCTCCTGCCCTTTAAAACCCTTGTTTTCCCCTTCTGACTGTTTTCTTCTGATGTGCTCACAATGTTGCCATCCTTAGCTTCTTCTCCTGATCTACTCCAGGTTTAGTGTGATCTTCAAAACCATCACTGCCTATGCAGGGACCCAGTTCCCACTCCAGGTTTGGTTTAGTCATCCAACCTGTCCCTTCCTATGCAGGGTCCTTACTATCCCTTCCTATGCAGGGTCCTTACTATCCCTTCCTATGCAGGGTCCTTACTATCCCTTCCTATGCAGAGTCCTTATTCTAATTTTTAGCTACACTGTCGGGCAGGTAAGGTCACAGGATAAGGTCCAACACCGGCCATGACCTTGGAGCATTTCTACATAGTGTAGCCTATCCCAGATTGTGTCTCCTCAAAGTTATCACCTTGCCTTCCGCAGATGTGAAGTTCAAGTACTTGCATATCTCACTAGTCCCTGCATTTGGAGAGAGGAAAGACAACTCTGCAACACAGCCAGTGCATTTATAATGCATATATTACTGTTGTTGTTGTTGTTGTTTAAGGTTAACTTAATATCATCATGCAGTGCCCTGCCGACTGGCGTGGGCGATCATGCCTCTCCACAAATTATGATCTCCGACATCATGGATCAATTCGTGTGTTGACTCCCTTCTGTGCCATGACACAAAACTGTCAAGAATCTTCTCATGCTGTCTTCTTCTATCTCTCTTCTGCAAATCTTTCTGGTTGTCACAACACGTTCCAGTTTTTGTCGTCTCATAACGTGGCCAAAAAACAATGATTGCCTCTTTCTGATGTTAGTGATAAGCTGTCTTTGCGATTCAGCTTCCCTTAAAATGTCCAGATTGCTCATTTTGGCTGTCCAATAAATAATATAAGATGTATGAATGAAGTAATGTATGAAAGAGAGAGATAAA
>OY992895.1:6351724-6764224 GCA_963921405.1 Cepaea hortensis
GACAATAAACAGACAAGCTGAAAAACATCTGATGGCAGCGGAGATGTGGTTTCTGAGGAGAATGCAAAAAATATCATGGACAGATTGAAAAACCAATGATCAGGTCTTACAGGAGGCAAATGAAAACCGCAAACTGATTAGAGAATTTAGACAGTCACATTTTTTTAGCATGCTATGAGGCAAAATAAACTAGAGAACTTGGTGACAACTGGCAAGATTGAGAGAAAAAGAACAAGGGAAAGGCAGAGACGTAAATACATGGATGGCTTGACCACATGGCATGGTTGGGACAAGAACATAGAGCTGATCCATGACTCTGATGATCATGTGAGATGGAGAAACATGACCGCCCATGCTTACCAGCATAGCACATGATGAAGGAATGAATCTGACAAACTAGAATTCCTGGCATATTTCAGTGAATCTCATTAGACTGACAAACTAAAACTCCTGGCATATTTCAGTGAATCTCATCAGACTGACAAACTAAAACTCCTGGCATATTTCAGTGAATCTCATTAGACTGACAAACCAGAACTCCTCACCTGCAGTTTATCACTTTTGAGCAGACTGATGAGTCGTTCCTCAGGCAGCTCAAAGAACTCCTCCATTCGAATGACATCTAGAAAGTTCTGATAAATAAATTGTCTGGCAACAGCTTCAAGCTCAGTACAGGAATACACGTCTGCAAAGTAGTGGATGCCTGGAGAAAATGTGAACGTTGAATAAGAATGTCTGATCTCTCTGTTCAAAACTTATTTACTATTATCTATTCTTTAATTATTTTCTAAATCTACTTAGTTTCCTGCCCTTTACAGGACACTGCAACCAGCCCCAACATTTTGAGGCTGTTTCTTTTTATAGACAATTTAACATTCAGTAGTTAGCCATTAGCCGGCTCCAAGGTGAAGGAGTTACAGATGCAGTTCGTGATCTCGTACATCCGAATTCAAAACAAAGTTGCGCGCGATTTGGCAGCAGACCGCACTGCGTTGGTTTTTTACGAAATGGTATGGGTGTCAGTCGTGCAGAAAGCAATGGCAAACTATAAAAATTTTTGCATATCCTTTACAGGACATTGCTGTCAACATCAGCATCTTTCAGCTGATTGTTGATTTCTTGGCAAGATTACGCTCAGTAGTTTGCCATTGCTTTCTGAGCGGCTGGCTCACATACCCCGTAAGTTACCGACGCAATTCGAACCACTGCTGATTCTCACCATCGTCACGTTACTTACAAGAGTATACGAGATTACGGAGAAAAGTCGCTAACCTCTATGCCAGGAAGCCAGCAATGGCAAACTACTGAACGTAAATTTGCCAAGAGATCACAACAGCAAAAAATGCTGGTGTTGACTGCAATGTCCTGTAAAGGATATGCAACTAACTAACAGTTAGCCATTGCTTTCTGAATGACTGACACTCATACCACTGTTGAAAATCAATGCAAGGCGATCTGCTTACAAATCGTTTGCAGTTGATTTCATACCTTGTGTGCAGGATTTGGAGCCAAGATATTCAAAGTGTGCGACATTCTCAATTTCTTGATTACTGATTGTGATATTTCGTTGATATATGGTTTGATCATGGATGTAATGGTCCCCCCCCCCCCCCCCCCCAGCTCAAATAAAAAATTTTGACTTTAAAAGTGTCTCTTGACAGATAGGATTAACTGCCCATAAGTTGGTCAGCATGGCCGAATGGATAAAAACTCTCACCCTTAAACTTCCGGTGTGCTGATGTTAAGGTAATGGGTTCAACCGCTACACCGGTCAGTTAGACTAAAATGCTGATTTCTCGTCCTTGACTTGGGGACGTAAATTACAAGTAACTCAGAAGTCGGAGTGAGTTCACCTGATGGCAAGGGACACTGGTAACAGGGAAAGCTAATCTGAATAATCAGTCCAGTGCACTCTGCAGTAGTGGCGACTACTAGAAGTAGTAGAACGTGTATGGACTATGCTTGAGCTCAAAGCGAGCGAGCGACCCAACAACAACAAAATTTATCATAGGAAAATAATAATTTACAACAATGTAAAACTTGAGATCATTTGTATTGCCAAGTTTTATATATGTACATAGTTTGGATAATGCAGGAAACAAACGGTCACCCTAGCATTGCCTGCTTACTAGGGAAGGGACAGGGGATGTCTGTCAGGAGTCCACACTCTTTGCTGGCTGCTGAGGATGGGGACATAGCGCTTATGGGAATGTCCCGAATGCTGTGATGTCGGTTCCTAAATCAATCAATCAATCAATCATATATGTACATAGGGCTGTCAATGTAGAGGTAAAGACCCCCATGTGGATGTGGAAGGCAAGGGGAAACCACATTCCCAAAAATTCATAAATTTCCACAGAGTCAGAGGACTTTCCTGAACACCAAAGACCGATATATGAGGAGAGACATAAACGTCTACGCCAGCTGGCAGGGCACATGATGATGATGATATTTACCTAAACAGTTTGATGCCGTGAGCTGATTCTGCAGAAAATGGGAGCACATGGTACGCAAAGCTTGCAACCCCAGCATGCTTGCACCCTGTAGTACAGCCTGGACGTTGTCCACCGTGACCTCAATGGTGCATGTGTACATGAAGTCCAGGAGCAGGCCCATGGTGGCAGCATCGATCCCATGCAGCTCCACAAACTCCTGCTCCGACTCTAGCATCCCGTTGGTGAACATGGCCCGAAGATAGGGGCTGCAGCCGGCTAACACAACCTGCAGAACAAACAGATTCTCACAGATGATGTGCTGAAAACATAATTATTAATGACTAGATTCACTTTCATATAAACTTCACACATCGTCAGACGTGAATATTAATATATACAAGTATCTCTGAAGAGAGGCATTGGAGAACATCGTGGCGACTGGAAAGATCAAGGGGAAGAGAGGCAAAGATTGACCAAG
This sequence comes from Cepaea hortensis, assembly GCA_963921405.1. Taxonomy (NCBI): domain Eukaryota; kingdom Metazoa; phylum Mollusca; class Gastropoda; order Stylommatophora; family Helicidae; genus Cepaea; species Cepaea hortensis. The sequence continues at coordinate 6,354,638 of OY992895.1, forward strand.
AGAAATGTTGCTGGATGGACTGAGGCGGTGGTATGGAAGAATATCAGCAGCAGTGTTGATCCAGAACACTAAAGACAGAGATCTGTGGAGTGACATGAACACCTACGCCAGCTGGCTTGGCACTTGATGATGATGATCTCTAAATTTGAAGTGGGTTTGCCTGATAGCAAGGGACACTAGTAATAGGGAAAGCTAATCCACATGCAAAAATCAGTCTAGTGCACTAGAAGTAGTTGTACATGTATGGATTACACTTGAGTTCATAATCACAGAGATTAAGTAACAATCTGAAAACTCCATCTAGGATACAACAGGCTAAAATACCACATATTTAATCTACTAAAGATAGGAGTTACTGATGAATGTAAATGTAAAATGGCAGCTAAACATTTGTGGCAGCAGTGTACAACATGTAGGGAGAGCAAAGAAATCACCTGCTCCATTTATTTGAGGACACACTCTATGGAGATGATAAGCTGAAGTTGACTGCTGCTTTCTTAGAATTATTTTATATAGGATTATGTGATCTGCTGTCTGTAGCACCAATTAAAATGTGGACATGGCTGATCTGTATAAGGCCGATGTGGTGAAGGCTCTCTGGGATCGAGTGGAATGTGCAGCAAACAGAGGATTCACACCAGTCAATGCCGGAGAAAATCAGACAAGACTGACCAGAATTTGCCAGACAGAGGATGGAAATCTGGCACATGGAAGCAAGTTTTCCAGACAAATTGTGGGATACCGGTGAAGACCTAAGGTGAATCATACTCTCTATGAGCCATGCCAGAGTAAACACATTACAAATGTCAATCATTAGAAGAACTAGAATGGTACAACTTAATCACTCATCCCATAATGGTAACAAAACAGTCAACAAATCAAACACAACCCTCCTCAGCCACCGTAACTCACACGGTGAGCAGAAAATTTGGCTCCTCCGACACAGAGAACAATGTCACACAACTGCTGATTGATGCGTAGCTCCTGCATCACACCGAATGCAGTGTTGGCCTGGGACTGGACATGGAACACCCTGGATTCGATCATATTCCTGTGAAAGCAACAACACCATAAAATTGTCTACGTTAAATTGTCCCAAATTATCGTTTTATGTTATTTAATCTAAAAATGCCCTGAAGTTCTCTAAGCATGTTATTACATCACAGATCTAGCTTCATGACTGCCCATACAAGTAATCTAGGGAAATTCCCACATTCACATAAATAATCTTCATACTATAAATATTACATTTTAGATACGCAAACATCAATCCTGTGCACTAGAAGTAGTAACACATGTATGGACTACGCATGAGTTAAAAAGCGCAACTGCAAAAAAAATAATTTTAGATAGTTTTAAAATTTGTAAAACATGTTCCTGGGCAATGGTCTAATCTTTACAATATAAAATGAAACAAAGTAGTGCAGCTTTACATAACAGAATTAAGACACATACAGGATGTTGTGGCGACTAGCCTTCATCAGCAAACAAACACATTCACAAACACAACATACAGTCAAGGAGGTCTCCTGTGACTACATCAGAAGGTGACGACAAGACAAGAAGAACAGAAGGTTGTTATGAGGCGAGTCCTAAAGTCTGGGTGGACTGATATGCGTGAACGCACATACACACATATACACCGCTCAACAGACATAATGCTAGTGTGTATTGGCATGTGCAAGGTATATACAAGAAGAGAGAGAGAGACAGAGACAGAGAGAGAGAGAGGTGGAGGGAAAGAAAGAGAGAGAGGTGGGTATTGTTCCTGTTGCGTGCCTATGAGGATTCACTCATACTGTTTCCTATGAAATAAGGTAAGTAAGGTTGATTGTTATACCACGTATTATAAGATCATATCGCCCAATGCTTGTGTTATCGGGGTTGTATAAGATCCAAATACTGGTAATACACATGATGTGGGTAGGCACAGAGAAGCAAGATTGTTTGGAGAGAGAGAGAGAGAGAGAGAGAGAGAGAGAGAGAGAGAGAGAGAGAGAGAGAGAGAGAGAGAGAGAGAGAGAGAGAGAGAGAGAGAGAGAGAGAGAGAGAGAGGAAAAGTGCCTGCGACATACCACATGAGGTATGCGGAGTAGGTCGGTCTACAAATACGAGGCTTTTCACTCATACTGTTCCCTATGAAATAGAGTCAGTAAGGTTGATTGTTATACAACGTTTTTAAGGATCAAATCGCCCAGTGCTTGTGTTATTGGGGCTGTATAAGATCCAACCACTGGTAATACACATGATGTGAGTAGGCACAGAGAAGCAAGATTGTTTGGAGAGAGAGAGAGAGAGAGAGAGAGAGAGAGAGAGAGAGAGAGAGAGAGAGAGAGAGAGAGAGAGAGAGAGAGAGAGAGAGAGAGAGAGACAGAGACAGAGAGACAGAGAGAGCAAGAGAGCAAGAGAGAGAGAGAGAGAGAGAGAGAGAGAGAGAGGAAAAGTCTTTACTAATCTTTACAATGCTCAACTGCAGAAATCTTTAATATGCATACAATGTATATGAAACCTATTTTTGCCTACACCTGCTTATTATGAGAAAAACCTCGATGGAGATGTGAACAATCTCAAGATGACTGCTACTTTCTTTGCATTTATTAATATTGACGTCTGAGGCATATTGAGGAGAAAAGAGCAAGGGGAAGGCAGAGAAATAAATATCTGGATGACTTGGCCGAGTGGCATGGTTGAGACAAGAACAATGAGCTGATCCATGACTCTGGTGATTGTGTGAGATAGCAAATTATGACCACCCATGCTTATCGGCATGGCACATGATGATGTTGAAGGCATATGAAAAAGAAGAATAAGAAGAACTTTTCAGTGTTTTTCCCTAATCCAAACAGCTAGACAGCCATACTGTTATACTGGATATAGAGGCTCCTTGTTGTAAACAAATTAGCCACAACTTCTTAGGACAGAGTCCTTTTTGAAAAAAAGACAAATGCTACACCTTTAAACCCCTCTTCTGCAGGTCCGCATAGCCGAATGGATAAGAACATGTGTTCTTAAACATCCGGTGTGCTGATGCCGAGGTAAGCTGTTCAACCCCTACACCGGACAGCTGGACTAAAATGTTAACCTGTCGTCCTTGATTTGGGGATGTTAATTACAAGTACCTGTGAAGTCGGAATGGGTTCGCCTGATATGGCGAGGGACACTGTTAATAGGGAAAGCTAATCCACACACAAAATTCAGTCCAGCACTACTATAAATAGTGTGTATGGACTACGCTTGAGTTCAAAGCAAGTGAGCGCAAAAATGTTTTAAAAATTAAAAAAAAAACCTCCATCCATCAGAAACAAACCGTGTTCATGGAATCATCAATATCAGCAATGCTGATATACCGATGTCAAATACTCCCATCAGCATTGAGGTGTGGTTCCTGAGATGATGTTGCAAGTACCTTGGACTGCCAGCGGCAGTAGTGTAGTGGCTAGACAAGGGAAGCCGTACTGGTGGTCTGGGGTTCCATCCACATTGGGGTGGTTACCAGGTCGACCCAGCCTAAAACGAGTAACAGGAAAAGCCTAGGGAAGCAAAGGAGGCCGGCATGATACTGGCCACAGACCCCATGAGCGTTGATTGGTCTATATAAATATATGTCTGGCAACGTATGCAAAGATGCACAAAAGGCACCTTGACTTTTTTTTAACCTTGGACTACCAGAGTACCTACCAATCATTGCCTCGTTGGTTAGTTATCAGTTGGGGTATCTTCGTTGCACTCCGGACATGTCCATAGGTGCTCATATCCTCCCCCCAGCATATGCATCAGCGTCCGGTGGCTAATAGTGCCAGTTCTGTGTTGGTTGACGAGGCGCTTTGTTTTCCCGATGTACCTCTCGCGTCTGGCTGCGCCGATTCTTACTCCCAGGTCTTTCATCCTGGATAGCGATGTGGAATCACTGGCGTCAAAATCCTCTGTTCTCGCCATATCTTTAAGGGCGTTAATAACATCGGCACGATCCATGGGCTGACCATCTACAGGGGGTGCAGAGCCAGCCAATTTATCAGCTCGTTCATTTCCCTCGACTCCCGCATGTCCCGGGACGAAGATGAAGGTGACTTTGCGGACAACAGACTTCCGCAGCGACTCAGTCCACTGTCTACGTACAGATCCAGCTTCGACCTTCTGACTCATGCTCATTGAATCACTTAGTACACACACGTTGGTATAATGCTGTGATTCTAGCCATATGAAAGCCTGTGTAACTGCCATCACCTCCATCGTCATGCTGCTCGTGGTCATGGAGTGGGCACCACTGGATTCTTGAACGGTTCGGCCCGCTGAGCGGGCTGTAAATGCCCACGCACTTCTCTGCTGCTTTACAACAGATCCATCTGTATAGATGAGCACTTCGGGGCTATCTGACTGATCATAGATGAGCGCGTTAACCTCTGCATTGACAGCGGCAGGGTTCTGCTCTCTGCACCGTCTGTCGAGTGTGATAATGCAGGAGAAGGTACACTTAAAAGCTGGAGGCACCGGCACCCATTCCTTGCCGGGGTTGATACTGGTAAGACTGCAGACCTGTCCGACGACATCTTCCGCCCGACCCATCCATGATTTGCCCCTCTTTAGCCTGTCACCCTTTTCTCTGAATACAGCGTCATGCAGAGGGTGCTGCTCATCTGCACTTATTTTTAAGTATGCACGAGCTCTCCAGATCTTGATCCTGTGTTCCATTGTCGGGAAGTCAAGGAGGTATCTCATTGCTACACAGCTGGTGTCTCTCGTGCAGCCCAAAATGAAGCGCATGGCTTCGTTTTGTACCTTTTCAAGTCTTCCAATCTGTGTAGGGCTGACAGTGAGGATGGCCAGGGCATACTCGATGCGTGAAAGCACAAGTCCTTGGAACAGAAGTAATAGCAATCTTTGCTCGATATTGGCAGTCGCCATGACTCTCATTGCTGCCAAACCGTTTCGAGCCTTCGTTATGACATAATCGACATGATCTCTGAAGGACAGGCTACGATCAAGCCTCACGCCAAGATATGTCATTGACTGGGTTCTACTCAGAATGCTCCCATCCATTCTTACTGCCGGCAGGTCTGTTTTCACAATATGGTTGTTTAGTGAGAACCATGTAACCGTTGCCTTTGCAGGGTTGACAAGGGCATCGGCATCAGCACACCATGAGGAAATTCGATCTAGTTCGCCCTGCATATAGTTGGCAACCGCCTGTCTATCTCGACCCTGTCGATACATGAGGATGTCGTCAACGAATGATAGAGTCCTACCCCTCCCATCCAACTGTTGTTCAGTGATCGGCACCGTATACACGTTGAATAGTACTGGTGACAGTGGTGAACCCTGCGGCAATCCTGGACATATCGTTATAGGCTCAGAAGACCAACTCCCGCATCTTAGCACCACCTTCCTTTGGAGTAGAACTGCAGCTATCCATCGTACAAGGTGAGGGTGCACTTTCAGTCTGAGGAGGGTTTGCATCAAGTGCTCGAAAGATACTCTGTTATATGCGTCCTCTAAGTCTATGGCGGCCACACATGTCTCTTCTCTGACCTGAAATCCTTCGTAAACATCTTGAGCAAAGACCGCCGCATTCAGCCATGACTCTTTGTTGCGTCTGTATCCTCCAAGTGTGGGCGGGAAGCAGCCGAGCTGTTCCAAGTCCCAAGCAAGTCTGTGTGCTACAATTTTCTCCAGTAGCTTGCCAACAGTAGTCTGCATCATAATGATTCTGTAGCCGCTTATCTTGGAGTGGTCTTTGTTCGGTTTTGGCAGCGGCAGCAGGTAGCTGTGTAGCCATTCTTCTTTGACCTGACCCCTCTGGATACTGGTGTTGAATTCTCTGGCCAGTTCTTCCATGTCATCATCTGATATCACCATTAGGTCACCATATCGGATGCCGTCTGGGCCTGGGGCGGTGTTAGGTGATTTCTTGAGCATCGCACGCAATATGTCAACTGTGATCGTCCATTCTTTGTCTGTCCCGACCCCCTCGCACAACTGAGAGAGTGTTGTTGTGGTCCTCTGTCTGGCAGGCTCGTCTTTCTGGTCAGTCTGTTCTATGTAGCGTGCAAGAAGGGCCTTACCTTTATCCGCATCCGACTTTTTCCATGCGAGGTCTGTGCCTTGAAAGTCTGGAATACCCCTACGTTGTGCAGCACCGTTCATGCTCTTGTGGAGGCGCCAGAATGTCATAAGAGATTGCTCGGAGCACACCTTCCTGCAGAACTCGTCCCATTTGTCGGCCTTGGCCTGTTTGGCGCAGGATTTGAATAAAGTCGTCGTCCTAACGACCTCAGTCTTCAGGTTCGCCAATTCAACCTGTGGCATGTTAGCCTTTCTGGCCTTTTGCCAGTCTTTGACAGCCTGCCTCTTTCCCAGCCACACCTTCTCGACCTCTCCATTCCACCATGGTGGCTGCAGCCATCTTTCTTGTCTCCTACGGGAGGAAGTTAGTTTCCTTCTTCTGATCTTGCTTATGGCGTCTTGACCAGTGGTGTCGTACGGGAAGGCATTGGTCTTGTTTCTTTGACTCATGGCCCCGTCTTTCTTGATCAGGATGACACAAGGGTAGTGGTCACTATCGTGGTATCCCAGTGTGCCCCACCGGCACCTTGGTGCGATGGTGGGCGACACCAGAGCCAAGTCAATGATGCTGTCAGAGTCGCCTGGTCGAGTGGCCATTCTAGTGACCTTCCCATCATTCAGACAGATTAGGGCAGCAGATGCCAGGGCGTCCTCTAAATCTTCTCCCTGTCTATTGGTGATGCAATTCCCCCATTGACTGCCTCTGGCATTGAAGTCCCCGCAGTAGATGATATGCCTTTCATCCATGTCGAACAAACTCTGCCATTGTCGCACGTCGACCTTCCCATTTCGCGCATAGACGTTAACGATTACAAGCTGCACTGGTGTCATTATTCTTAATGCCTGCACTTGCAGGGCATCGCTGTTCCAGGCGGACATATCGATCTCAGACACTAGTATGTTGTCGCGGACCAGAATGGCCTGTCCGAGGTGCCGCCTGTTAAGGAACCCCTGAAATCCCGCCACATTGACTGTTCCGTCGGTGAGGTGTGTTTCTTGCAAGACTACAATATCGTTTCCGTAGAGTAGTTTTTCAAGAATGGGTCGGCGTTGACTAAATGATGCACAGTTCCAGTACAGTACTCGAACATTTCCGATACCCAATCTGTCACATTTTAAGCGCCTTCTGCGCGCGCCCGCCCTCTTACCACGTTGTGTCCTAGCTGGTCGTCTGGCCGTCATGTTAGGCTTAACTATCGCCACCGGGCGCCGATGATACGCCGAAAGAAGACCGGACGCGCGTGCACGAACTCCGTTGCACGGTCCGAACTCCATTTCACCACGAAAAAACACTTAATCCATACACATTTCGGAAAAAACACGTTCCATTTTACGGGACGAAGAAATGTCCCGCCCGCAAGAGGGTAATGAAAGTAGAAGATTATACACATCTATAAGAAAGATACAAACTGCATTCATTGGTTATGTAATGACATGAGTAGCATCGTAAAATATCGTGAAAACTGGAAAGATCTGTGACAGGAGAGGCGGAGACAGGCCAAGAGAAATGATGCTGTACAGCCTCAATGAGCAATAGTTTTATATTTAACCAAAATATTTGTGCTAATCTGATTCTCCACATCATTAATTTGACAGTGTGTTTTCTATGTGAATGTAACATGCACAACAGATAATTGATATACAAAACGTAAGTGGTTAGAAGGGCCGCATATAAGATTACCCTGCATGTTCAATTTGTGACTCTTTGAAACTAAAGTTCATTTGATCTTCAAATTTGACTGTCATATCCACTTCTCCCCCGGGAAGGTTAACACGATCAACAAATGCCCGCAGAAGTCGGATGTGTTGGCATAACAGTGCAAGAACGCAGCTCTGCTGTAAACAGGCACAACACAATCACATCCGAAAAAAAAGTCCGGATGAACGCAGAAGAAGATATCCACTTCTCTATTTAAGTACTCTCCAATTTCTTTCCTCGGTACCTATCCCACCCATCTAGACCTACCCCACAATCCCCATCCCATTTTTTAAACACTTATTATGTCTTAGTTTACATGATGTCTTCCTATCAGCTGATCTACAGAGCTTGTGGCACGCAGTTTGGCTTTTTATGCCTCAGTATTCAGACTTCTCTAGGACTTTGGTTAAATGACTTTTGTGTCGGTTTTTAATGTTGCTGCATCAGCATCTTTTTGTCTTCTTGCGCTGATAAAGGCTTTACAGCCATAACGTCCATTATGTTGCCTGTGATTGTCTTCTTGTCAAGCTGACAAGTTCCGCTTTGTTTCTGTTGATTTACTCACTGACATTTTACTCATAACAGTTGTACTTGCAACGTCCCATTAACGCATTAATTCTTTCAATTGAGGCTCTCATTCTGTCTAACTCAGGTAACCAGAGGTTTAAAAAAACAAAAAACAAAACATAATTCAGGAGTTGTCTCCTTTTCCCCAAGAGCCAGAATATTATTTTTGGGGAGGGGGGCAAATATGTGCTAATAAAATGACTGACAACTAACAGCCTGCCCATGGCTAGTGTTTTACATCATTTATTCATTATCAAACTGGCCTTGTCTCGTTGCAAAAACCAAGTTTTGTCTTGATATCCAAATAAGAAATGCTGTTTTTTTGTTGAGTTGAGTTGAGTTAAGAACCGACATCACTGCACTCAGGACATTCCCATACGTGCTCCGTCCCCTCGTTCAACAGCCAGCGAAGAGTCATACTACTAATCGTTCCCACCGCTATCTGATTAAAAGTTCTCCTGGTCTTCCCTCTCAGTTTTGAGATTCTTCCAGAACCCCTGCCGTTCCCCGCAATCTCATTCTTTCCACATATGGGTTCTCAATCTGTTCCTCCGCCTTCTCCACCTGATCCCACAAGTGCACGACCACCTCCCCCTTGTCCATAGGCAAAATACCACCAAGAGGTGCATTCCCTGCCAGCTTATCAGCCTGTTCATTCCCCCATACACCCGCATGGCCAGGGGAAAATATCCATACAATTCTCACAATCTGTGATCTCTGAAGTGACAAGAGCCATTCCACACCAAACATTCCTTTCTCCACCTTGCTAAGCATACTCTTTGAATCCGTAAGCTGCTGTTTTCTTTGTTTTTGGGTTTAAACTTAATTTGAAAACAAACAAAACAATAATATCTACACTTAAAATGTGCTTCAAGACTTCAATGAGGTGCTTGCTCATGGGCGATAATTTATCAGTTCCGCACACAAAAACTGGTCTTTGGCCTCATAATGTTTTGGTTAAAGTAGCGAGTTCAGTCGTGCCGCGACCCAAAATGAAAACGGAAGTGATATATGGCGCCACCAAGCAATGATCCACTGTGTCCCGAAAATGGCTGCTGTAAAAACCATTCATGCCTATGACGTCATTCATTCATATATCATGTGACAATAGCAGACGTCATCTTAGGTTAAGTTCAAAAGGTTAATCTAATATTCCGTGCATAGCGATTTTTTGAAATTATCATGACCTATTAAATAAATGTAATTATTTGATACACGACAAGTAATTTTATTTTCTAGAGATTTATTTGTAAATCTTTCAATATTTTGAGATGGATTTTCAAATTCTGCACCCAATTTTACATATATTTGGAGAGTTTCATCGCCAATCGTCTTCCATTTGTAGTATTAAAAAATTATTTCTGCGGGGATGTTTCATATTGTTTGGTCTTTGTGAATGGAAAGTCAAGATGGCGGCCAATGTGAATAATTCCGAATATCGATCAAACTTTGCTAAAACGTGCAATCTGACCTCCTAAAGTTAAAGAGAATACAAGTTTAAAGATTATTAATAATTTATTTGTATACTTGTACTAATTTTTAATCATTTAACATGACGAAACATATTTTTGAAGTCAGTTTTCATATCCGTTTGAGACAATCTTGCACGCACAGACCGTTTAGTTTATGGAGGTAATGGACACACTGAAGAGTTCCAAAAAGTACGGGGAACATCTTAGTCTTGTCCCCAGAAACCGACACTCATAACTCATATGCATGATATGTGAATCAATATATCAGCTTAGAATTGACATACAGGCATCATTGAGGTATCATTAGATTTTGGTTTTCAAAGCCTATCTCCCTGTGGTGGTCGCATTTGTAAATACTCAATTTTAAAAATTAAAATCATGACTAGCATACAATACATTGCTACAGAAGAAATTACACCAAATAAACTGATTGTGGGATGGAAGTCTACAGAAAAATGCACTGGTAATGCCAGTAATGGTGTAAACAAAACCACACAATTGTTTTTAGCGATCGAATTACCATGAACCATCTTCCGCCAAAGATACCTTATTTGTTTAAAACACGACTAAGAGAACAAACGATACTTACTTGGGATTACTCGACATTAGGTTGTTATTTCAGGTTTGTTTATGTGTAGGCCATGTCACAGTCACCACAGCCTTCCGTTTCGGAAATCAAGGGTGCTGAAGAAAACAGATTCTACAGCCATTAAATTAATGTAATTAATTACTGCGTATTAAGTGCAGTGTTCTGTAACATACGTGGTCATCTCCAAACGGCATAAGAAAGCAAATATACAAGCCTGTAATACTATTTCTAAGAAAAGTCGATGTTTGGTGTTGACGAATTCTACAGAAAACTGCTAGTTCAGGGGAGACCACGCTCAGGGCTTGTCATTTGTTGTGGCAGACGTGAAAGCATGGCGGCGTATACAGGCATGTATTGTCCCTTCTTGTTGGTTACCTTTGTCTGTACCAAACATCCCAGCACTCGTATAACTATATTGCTTGATATATACATAGAATACATTTATTACATTCTTTTGCCCCATTCTTCTATTACGTTCAATCAATCAGGTGCCGTCTCCGCAACGAAGGTTGGCTGCAATAGATCTCCAGCCAACAACACATTACACAACAGTGTTGGCAACACTGTCTGAGTGTCTGTCTCTTGCCTTGACTGTACATTCTGTCAGGCTGATGTTCGTCCATCTCTTGATGTTATTCTCCCACTTGTATCACTATAGGAGTGGTGTCTCTTCCCTGTGAATATTTACAACAGGCTCATCTCCAGGGGCCAAGAATTACCTGTATCCGCTTTTTTCTTGTTGTTGAATTACGTTACTAATTACTAATACTATTATTATTATATTACATTACACCATTGCCATTCTGTCCCAATTATTAATTATTACTTTAACACTGAGCTCGTAATCTGATAATCTGTACATAAAAATAAGGGAGGCGTTATTCGTAGCGCGCTGCGAATAATACTGAGCGTTATTCGCAGTGGCGGCTGGTCACGTTTACAACAGTTGATTGGTTGTCGATTAGTACTAGATTAATATCGGGAGGGTCGATTCCATTGCACTGTGTGTATTCCATTTGGCTGGGTTCTGGGGCGATATGCTGATTCAGTGGCGATATTTTTATTTGGCAAATAAAATTCATGTTAAACAAAGATATCTTTTGGATCCATCGATTCCGACACTCGATCACTCCATCGCTGCCTGGGGGATCCCCGCAGCTTCCTCAGATCCATAGAGCACACTTTATTCACAAACTTCGAGTTTCTCAGTTCTATACTATATTTTAGTTCGTAGTGTTTAATATTTTTTATTATATTACCGAATGAGGTACTGTAATGTGCCCTTGTCGACAAATATCGTCTTAGTGAGGTTTGAAGAAAAAGAACTTGCAAAAAAAAGACAGTGATGTGACCAATCGACGGTTGTAAACGTACGTCACATGACCAGCCATGACTGCGAATAACGCTCAGTGTTATTCACAGGATGCTACGAATAATCACTTCGTAAAAATAATTTGTGACTATTTTAATTTTTAACTCATAGTTAATAATTCAATATTATTGTAGACAGAAACTTTGGTATGTTTTGTTTATACATTTTGATTTAGCCATTAACCTCTTTGGACAGCAATCACCTGTACATTAATATCATTTTGTGGCTGACTCGGTCGTAGAATTATTAATGTGAGCAGTGATGGACCCTAATATAACTTCTCTTCTTAGGTATAAAATAACACTCAGTGAATCACGTATTATAACACTAACAGTGTAATGGTAGAATGGAATGGTAAAAAAATGGAATTGGATTTTCAATTAGGTAATCAACATAGCTAAAATGGCCTTGAAAAGTCCAATCCAATGGTGACTCAGTAACCACTGTATGCCAGTTCTAAGTGAAGATATTATTTTTGATTCAGTAACAACCATACAATGTCAATGATAATTAAATCCCCAACTGGAAGGACTATTTTTGCTGACCAGAGTGTCTCTGGGTTTGACCCAGCGTCATAAAATAAAAATGGTCAAAATTGTCTGGAAAAGAGAGATAAGGAAGGAACTAGCCATGCCACTCCCACCTAATATGTCACGGCCCAACACTTCACATCCCAATAATAGTATCTGCTGTGGGCCTATCTTATCCTTTAACTAAAGAAATACACAGGAAAATGACCAACTGAACAGGATGACTCTCAACAGGGTAAATAAGGAGAGATGAAATGGTTTTTTAAGGGGAGATTGAGTGATGAACACTTTGTTTTTAACTGCATTTAGCTGTTTTGTTTTTAAATAAAACCCTTAGCAACCATACATCATTTGCAATCAGAACAGAGGGGCTTAGCAGTAGCTGAATATGTTTATTTTAGATGTGATGGCAATATTTTCATATTCACAATAGCCGTCAGATTCTCATAAACTTACACAGTTCTAAATAATACTATGATTTTAAATTAACGACTTGCGCATCATTAACACCATATGGGACTTCCGTTCCCCAACATGGCGAATAGGCATTGAACTGTTAAGGCCTCTGGAGTGTTTATGCTTGTGGCTATGGTTCACATTTTCCTCATGTTGGACTGTCTTCTTCTTTTTGTTCGCTCGCTTAAACTCGAGCGTAGTCCTTACACACTGTTTAAAGTAGTAAAGGACTGAGTTTTGCTTGTGGGCTTGCTTTCCCTTTTACCGGTGTCCCTCTCCATTCAGGCGAGCCCACTCTGACTTCAGAGGTACTTGTAATTAACGTCCCCAAGTAAAGGACGGAGGCATCTCACCTCCACTTAGGTGAGGTGAGCAATGGCTAGGATTGCACAACTGATACCAGCTTACTGACTGCAGGCTCACTACTTATCGAGAGAGAGTGGGCGCTTATCGAGACTTTGTCGAACGGCAGTACAAATTTGCTCTTTTGCCCGCTCAAACCACGACTCTATCTGCATGATGCGGTTACATTCTCGAAACGCCTGCCTTGCTAACTTGCGTTGGCTGGGAAGATCCTAATTTGGTGCACCTCATACAGCCATCCGAGACAACGAACGCTAGACGTGGGACTGATCTATGTTGGATTGGTAGTGCATGGTTCCGTCATCCTGCTACTGAGTGAGTGCGTGGCGTGACACTGTGAGCTGTGAATTTCATGCAGAATGCTTTTATATCTGTCCACGGTTGTTTGTATCGTGAATTGCATGTTTGGAACGATGGCGGTCATGTGTTGCTGAATTGACTGGTTTGCCTTTTCGGTTCACGAGTGCATTTTTCAGGAGACTCCTGGGGGTCATCGCTGGAGCTACGGAGTTCATGCTTTGTGTGGCGCTTTTCGGCAGGTCGCCCTGCGGAAAGAGACCGAGCCATATGGGATAAAACCCGGGTCAGTGAAGTCTTTCTGGTGACTGCCGATTCCATCGACGATGAGCTATTTTTCGAGGTCTCTTGTGTTGGCATTCTGGCGGCGGCATTATGCACAGTGTACCTGTGCAGGCTGTTGGCTTGCTGAGGCTCCTGTCTGTTCCACTTTTCACATTGGGCAGTGAGGAGCATTTTGTGTGATATTCACTGGTACAGGAGCGGAGCATAATGGGGACGACCCGTTGCCATGAGGTTGGAACCGTGACTTAACTAACTAACACCATATATTATAGAATTTATTATGAGTGAAACAAACTTAAAGGCCGAATCCCTGTTTTAATAGCATGTGCCGTAACCTAATAAAAAATGCCCACCAATTAATTGGTATTAAATACCTTGTACATGAATTATTGGCTAACGAATGTAGCAAGATGTATATTTTATCATGTGGACTGGTGATATAAACATTTGACGAAAATCAAATTCCCACTTTCCTAGCATGTTAATTGTTAACAAATGGTCTGGAAGTGTGGTCGTGATGGATGAAATTTATTTTTCTGAGTGGGTGTAATCAGGTGACAATTCTCAAACATGTACTATAATTAAAGTAAAGACAGAGTCATAGATAAATTTAAAAACTGACTTTAAAATATTTTCAGTCATGAACATTTAGCTCACTCAGGCTACTTCCAGTCCATTTGTAATTGATGTTGACTTCAATTCCGTGCATTTCTCTCTATTGTTAATCGTAATCTGGTCAGTTTCTGTCGAAACATAACATTGTCTTCCTCTTGCATGTTTGGCTTCAAAACTATCATCATCGGCTGGCGTAGGCGTTCATGACTCTCCACAGATCTTGGTCTTTGGTGTTCTGGATCAACTCTGCTGTTGATATTCCTCCATGCCACCGTCTCAATCCATCCAGCATCATTTCTCTTGGTCTGCCTCTGCCTCTCTTCCCCTCGATCTTTCCAGTTGTCACGATGTTCTCCAATGCTTCTCTTCTCATCACATAACCAAAAAAAGCTGTCGCTTTCTTATTGTTGTATTATCTTGTGAGAGACGTAAAATGGTGCATGATGGTGGAAATGACCATGTTTTCACATGCATCCACTGTGGACAAACATTTACTGCACGAATTGGCTTTATCAACCACACTCACCACCACCATGGGTCCTAGTTATTAAACCTTTTTGAAGCACAATGTACCAAACTATCGTCTGTCAAGATGGAAAGGTGCCAATGGTATTGTTATATATAATGGTCTAGTTTCATTAGCCCCTTTCAGGCAGTTGTTGTTAGTTACTTTGGCAGTCCAAGGAATTCGCAACATTCGTCTCAGGGACCACATCTATTGCTTCCAATCTCTACCTAATTTGTTCATTTACATTCTAAGATTCAATACAGCAAAACTGGTTCTACACAGTGCTTCAGCACTCTTACATTCAATGATACGTGACTTATTGCATATGATATTCTTCATTTTCTTAAATGCAGCCTTTGCTTGCCCTATTCTGCTCTTAATCTCTGTTATGCATCTTCCATCTGATGTTATAAATGCTCCTAGGTATTTAAAACTATCCACTTGGTGAAAAATGTTCCCTTCTATCTCTATTTCACTTTAGGGTGGCACCTTTTTCTTTGATATCACCATTGTTACTGTTTTCTTGATATTCAAGGAGAGTCCTTTCTTTGCACTCTCTGTTGCTACAATGTCCAATAATTGTTGTAGATCTTTTGCATTATCCGCCATCGATACTGTGTCAAAATACTCCAAAACTATGCATAACATATTGTTTCATATCATCTTATATGAAAGATTTACTGAAAATTGTCATATTTTAAATTTAAGGATTGTTTCTGAAGCTAAAGGATAAAAACACTCCTGTGCCAGACAAACTAAAACTGGCCAAATTTGCATGGGTGACGGACGGCGTGCACATTCCCAACAAGTACCAGCAGATTCTGGACTTTGTCTGTGGGCTTTTGGTGAACAGAAAGAAGTAAGTTGGTCAAACTCTAACCAGTTCTGTTGGTAGCTAGTTTAATTGTTTTAAGATTGTTTCAGTCTGGTGTCAATTACGTAGTGTCATCTTTGTGTAATCTTAGTCTTAACTGTCAAGCCCACATTGAAGGTTGGCTGCAGTGGATCTCCATTACTGTCTCATTCTAGAGGTACACTCTAACAAACTCCTGTTCGTCCATGCAATTTCATATTTTTTTTAAAATGTGGCTTAAATATTTGATTTGTCTCTTTTTATTTATTTATTCCATCAGCTCTGTCTCATTCACATTTTCTCCAGGACATCAGTGTATTCTGTTGTTTCCTATTAGTGAAAATACTGGAAGTCAAAATGCAGGGGCACAGAAAAATAGTATGTCCAAGAAATAGCCACATTACACACACATGCAAGAACAGCATGGTTCACATTTGAACAAAGAAACATACCCAAACTACGTCATACAAACATACAACAAAGTCATGGTTCACATTTGGGCAGAGACAAGGAGTATGTCCAAGAAACATTACACAAAGATGGTTAACATTTGGGCAGAGACAGTATTTTCCAAGAAACAGATACATCACACAAATACGCAAGAACTTCATGGTTCACACTTGGGTAGAGATAGGGTATGTCTAAGAAAGAACTACATCACACAAACATGCAAGAACATACAAGAAAGTAATGGTTCAGACTATAAAACTGAATAGAATTACTGAAAACAGAAGACATTGAAATTATATAATCAGACAACTTCAAAACCAGTCTCCAAACTGACTAATGTGATGATTATGACTCTGCTGAGTTCTTTTCTCACAGTGTGAGTTTCAGGGGCTTCTCTGGGGAAGTAGAAATGTGCAATCTGACACTCATCACATCACCCTTAGTGTGGTATCTGGTCACTGAAAGTACAGGTTTCCATTAGGTGCACTTGGCAGATATGTAAGGCTACCTTGTTTGACATAAAATATCTATACTCATGGTCATTGTGTGTACACATTCAAGATATGTTTGTTTTCAGGCATCACATAACAAGCGAGGATACAGTGTTAATATGGCAGACTTTGGACAAGTTTCTGGGTCTGGCTGGTACTGCCGCTGTGGTCAAATCTTCAATAGTACAGGTTGGTTTGTACTTATTGTAGACATGCTTTTCTAGATGTTTCTGTGAAATGTGGTTGCTGCTGTGGTCAAATCTTAAATAATACAAGTTGGTTTGTACTCATTCCAGACATTCTTTTCTAGATGTTTCTGTGAAATTACTGTTTCATATTAGTTCACATGTATTATAATTCACAGAATAAGATCCTGTGCTAAACATTTATTGTCACCTCTTGTGTGTTTTCAGGCAGTCATTGATGATCTAAAGACATTGGCAGTGAAAGAAAACCCTCACAAAACACCTGCAGATTCTACATTGCTGGTGCACATTTTAAAGAGCTCCCAAAAGCTTGTACAGCTGCCATCTGTGACAGCCTTTCAGTTTGAGAACCTGGTTCGTTGACTGTTTTCTTCTGTTTCTCTCTCATTAACATAATTTTACCTTGTGAAGGAGCACCTGGCCAGCTTCAGGCTGCAGCAAGTCGGTGACAAGCTTGCTTACCTGATGGTCATTTATTTTTTCCATGATGCAAATTTAAAAAAAGTGGACCTGGGATTCCAGTTCGTGCCAACCAAAATTTGGTATCAGTAAATCTCCTGGGAAGTAAAAGAAGTCAGTGTGGTATTGAGCACATCACCCATCGTGTTCCTATCACAATAACATGTTGAAATACACATAGTTTCTTCAAGTACTTGTTCACTTATCTCTGGTTGGTTCCTACTTCAGTGTGCATTACATGCATTGTAGCACTGCGGCTAGTATGCTTGCTGGCCTTGGGTCATGTGGTAAAATTTCCTCTTGGTGGGGATCATTTAAACATTGACCCGGATTCCCAGGTCAACCAAATTCAGTCGCAGGAAATATTGGGGGGGGGGGGGGGGGGAGATTTGGTAAATCATTTAAGAAATAAAAGTTAACTGAACTTTTTAACAGTACAATGTTACTTAATCAACTCATACATTCTGTTTTATAAAATAATATTTCAAATTGGTTTTGTTGTTCAAAGTCAAAATTAACAGTTTTATTTTGTTTTTGTTTACCATTAGTGTTATCACATTTAGAATTTGAAGCTGGCAATTTGTCAGTAAATAGACAAGTCCGAAAGCTGATATTTTTGGTCACATTTGCTGAAAGACTTCTGCAGCTTCTCCCCTTAAGTATCTGTGCTACCTCTTGGTCTGAACTTAAACTTCCTAAACCATCCAGAACACTTGATGAAAATTTCTGATAAATAATCTGCATGACTGTTTGAATATTCACTATCTATAATTCCCTTTGAAAAATTACCCTGATAGAGACTTACTTAGCATAGTGTGCTCTGATTGGCCGACCAAGCTCCTGGAGCTGGTTGCTGATTGGTGGAGATGCTGCGGACTTTTTTGTTTTGTTGTTGATGAAAGAATGATTGTAGTGCCTTGTTTGAACCTCAGATGTACCGTGATCTGTTTTAGTGCACACTGCTATCGATAATATGTCAGCTGCTGGTCAGCTCTGGCCGTGGATCACAGCTGGACACACAGCTGCAGCCGTTGCTTCAGTCCCTGCTGGCTGTCTTGATCAGAAACCAGAAATCACATCTCAATCAAGTGCAGGTATGATGTCTGTATGTATACGTATGTTTGTGAGAGAGAAATATTGGGGGGGGGGGGGGTGTCTTCTTGGGTGCCCAGTCTATAGCAGCTATTGGTGATCATGGCTCACCCCCCCCCCCCCCCCCCCTGTCTGTCATCTGAAATCTTAGTGAAATTCATGTTGCTTATATTATAATGTTTTGATCCGGTTGTTTAAACTGTCCACATATAACTTCCTCTGCCTCCCTTGTCTAGTATTTCTCCACATAAGCCTGTTTCTGTACACTGTCTCTTCTATTGATGTCCCCCATAAACGTGTCTTCTCCTTATTGTTGATGTGTGATCTGGTAACACCTGCAGACACTCTCTCTCTCTCTCTCTCTCTCTCTCTCTCTCTCTCTCTCTCTCTCTCTCTCTCTCTGTCTGTCTGTCTGTCTGTCTGTCTCTCTCTCTCTCTCTCTCTCTCTCTCTCTCTCTCTCTCTCTCTCTCTCTCTCTCTCTCTCTCTCTCTCTCTCTTTCTTTTCTTTGTGCAGTTGCACATTATTAACAGTAATTTGAATATTAAGTCCAAATAAAAATAACAAAACCAGAAGATCAGGAAACCTAGAGAAAAGCTTTCATCAAAATATTTACTTGTATCTATTTGTCATTCATGTAATACACATCAGTTGGGGAACCCTTTGAGGCCACTAAAACAGTTCATACATAAACACACACGTGTTGTTTGGTGCTGATAGAAGCAGGGGAAGGAAGTAGAGACTAGAGGACACACTAGACAACATAAACAGTGAAAACTAGTTACCAACCAGGATTCGAACCTGTCACCTCCAAATAATGACAGCGCCTCGCTGCAGGAACAAATGTACTCTAACGCATGAACAACTAGGCGTTCACTTGGAAGTGACAGGTTTGAAACTTGGTCGTTAACTATAGCTTTCAATTGTTATGTTGTCCAGTGTGTCCTTTAAACTCTACTTCCTTGCCCTACTTCTTTGAAAGCCAAACAGTACAAGTATGGTTATTTATGAACTATGTGTGTCATTCATTTCTCAGTAATCATTCTAATCATATTTTACATCCATTTGTTTTCATTTCAAGTGGCAGGTCCAAATAAAGCCTATAGCTTTGAGTTATCCAGTTTGTATTGTACTGACTTTTCCCTTTTGTCTTCTGTAATGTATGCCTTTGTTTGATGTGTCCAGGTATTAAACTGCGTCACAGATAAAGTGCTGAGTGTTACGATACAGGTTCTTGGACAGTTCCCTTGCCAAAAGCTGCAAGAGTTCTTGTTAGGGTGCCTCCTACATCGGTGAGTACATTTTGCTGCCTTGCATATTTATTGAAACGGAAACTATCTTTACAAGAAGAAATAGAGAAGTGACATGTCACTAGTATAGGTATATTGGGGAAGTGTGATTGTGCAGGTATATTGGGGAGGTGTGGTAGTACAGGTATATTGGGGAGGTGTGGTAGTGCAGGTATATTGGGGAAGTGTGATTGTGCAGGTATATTGAGGTGTGGGACAAAAAAGTTGGGACAAGATCAGAAGAATTTTGAAATCACAAAAATATTTGCACACAATTTGATTCTTTAGAAAAAAGGTAAAAATGCATTATTATCATCATCGTGTGCTGTGCCTGTAAACATTGACGATCGTGGTTCTGCATCTCACGTTGTGACAGGTTTGCCTTGGGTATTGAGAGTTAACCAAGCCCAAGGGGTCCTTAGCACTCCCGTGTATTCTAACCCCAGGGGTTGGACAGGTAGATACACTTTTTTCCCTGTGGTTGACCTCAAATGGTATAAATAAGTCTACTAGCCCCTCCAGATTCTAGACCCCCACTCTCTACCTTCTCCCTTGGGACAATGAACCCTGAGGCATCATCCGAGACCACACTCAATCACTGTACAAAGAATCTGTCAACATCAACAAAGTTTATTCTACCCTAAAGACAATAGGTAGGAAATGAACACCCTGATAGTATAAACTATTTACAATAGCAGAGGATAGGGTAGAGACAGAATCAGAGACAGAGATGCTACTTGTATCATCATGAGGCTGACGTGCAGGTTTGAGACAGATGTTCCGTCCAGTCGGTCCGACACTCACCCGGCTCTCTTCCAGAATAATGACTGGAACCTTTGGAGACCACTCCGTCCCCAGAGCTAAGATCAGATGTCAGAGGAACTACCTCTTCGGACCACCGACTGCTGGATGAACTTCTCGTCTGCTCTGTCCCACTGAATCGCTGTGACCAACTTTCACAGTTACCGGCGTACAGCCTGGTATGAGGACCCTCCTCCTTGAGGCGACCCCAATTGATCTCTAGGTTTCCCTAGACGTAACACATGACCAATCTAATGGTCCCGTAGTAGAATTGTTTACCCCTGATTGGGCAATGAATCAATACTGCAACAAGTCAACACAGTCACTAGAAAAACACCAATGTTCCGGTAACTGAGTTCAATAGTCACTACACAGTCACATGTTCAGACTCCCTCGGAGTCCAGCACATATCTTGAAACATGGTTGAGCTTGGTAACAAAAGACATTGTCTCTATTTCTATGACTCGGTTGTTCGAATAATTAAGAACTAATTCATATTCAGCATACAAGGTTCATAAAGGCCAGGTTGAGTTGACCTGTCTACCATCACAAGTTCGAGTAAGAAAATACGCAAGCTGGTGTGGGTCTAGTCATGACCGAACACTAGTGCCAACGTAGTTACAGCCCCTTTGGTTTGGGCCAATCTTTGCCTGGACTGTCCCACGTTTAGGCGGAAACACATTGATTTGGACTTGATGAGCTCCCAGAGCTGCGCCTACCCCACCTTGGTAAGTCTCTCTGGAGTGAGCCTGCCATCATGGCTCCGTAGTAAATCAATCTTCAGTATACCCCGGCAAGATTGCTCAGGTAGATGAACTCTGTTCTGAAATAGTCTTGATCACAGTTCTAATATGGAAAAACAAACCATCTAGTTCCACTAGTGCTGCAGCAGGGTTCTAGAATCACGTGGTGAGTATGAGTCATGCATGGTGATTCTCCCTCTTGCATAATGTAGCACAGTCAGGCGTGGTAAAGTAGGTATCGTGACCTTTCACCATGGATCACGTAGTGGTTTCCGGCAACTTAGTAATCGGCTGGTTCTAACAGGCAACACCTGAAAGTAAGAGCGATTGGTGAAAGTATTCGGCCCAAACATTGGCTCATGTGCATCAACTCCATGAATAATCAACCTTCAGTCTAGCTACCTAGTTATACAACTAAGTAGAGCAACATCTCTAAGTTGATAGTATTAATGCATCAAGCTCAGTCCAATGTCAGCTGGCCTTTCAGAGAACAGCCCGTCAAACAGATTGAGAATCAAGAATGGCGAGTCTGATCTAACGTTTCACCTATCCCTATTCACATAATGGTTGTCGCTAAAGTCATTCTGTAGTTGTTCAAGAGTTACCTGGAACTAAACATCAAGGTAAGGTGTCCCTGGACCCCCCCCCCCCCCCCTTTACAGTATACATTTAATCATAAACAAACAATGATCAAGGCACCATCACTTGGGATATAGTAACAATACATGATCATAGAACATATCTACAGTCTCCATTTCGCTAGTGGGACCTCCTGCCCACTCTATAGCGAAACTCTTCTTGTTAGACTCTTCCTTAGAGTCAAGAAGTCTTTCTAGCGAAAACATGCTCCCCGCATGTTCAAGGTTCTCTCCAGTTCTGCCTTTCCAAGAGGATTAGCCTTGGCCGTGGCCGAACTTCATAGCTGGCCTGGTTATACCAGTCTCATACAAGAATAACTCACACGCAGTCCCCATATCCCATTCGTCCCCGAATCTCATTCGTCCTCCATTTGTTCTTCCATACTTTCCTCACATCAGCACTGATGTACCCACGCAAGTATGAATAGAACAGGACAGGAAAGAATAGCATGAAGAACGCATATGTACATCGCGACGGTAAAGCCATGTTATCTCGCGTCGAACCCCTTCGGCGGTCGGTACATTATTCATAGAAGCAGTACTCAACATGACCTAGTATATACGTGATAACAACCTTGTATATCTCTCTAGCACCACTGAAGAACTTACCTTCGTATGAATTCCCAATTCCTCGAATGAATTCACTATTTAGTTCACACACAAAATAGCTACATCACTTCTTAGAGTTAATCACTACTTACTCTATTTCCCTATCACATGAGCGATTCACTAACTCACTCTTCATCTACCAACTTACCTTGTCTACTTTCAGCGCTCGGCTAACGTAATTACTGACTGAAATAATTGAGGATCATTCTATACAACAGTTTACTGTTCCCTACTACAGTCCAGCAAACATAGTACATGCAACAACGAACTATAATCAATCAATAACATTGTAACACAATTTGCCAATTTAATGGACTTTTCGTTCTAAGCAGTTGACAAAACAGCTGTTCACGACAGCTTGTAAACACAATTACACACACCACTGTGCGCTACCCTCGTTCTCAATGGGCTTATCGATTGGTCAAGTCATTAGCGATGCAAGTCGCCCACATATTTAATTAGCTATGAACGATCGCAATTTATGCTCAAATTACAACGTTAAAGTAATTAATACAGTGCATACCTGAATCGGTGGATTGTTTCCAGTCACCTTCAATAACTATCTATGCCAGCAGGCCCTGAAATATTAACAGTCCGCTGCAACTTGGTTGAGGGTGAAGAAATGGTTTCACTGCCACCCAAAAGCAGTACCTTCTCACACGAGAGGTAGAAAGTGAATGAGCTGTGCCAGCCGCGTTTCTCCTTCGTGCGTACGAATGCGCCCGAGAAATAAGTGCTGCACGAAGTGTGGCAAGTCCACGAGAAACTCTATTTTCCACAGTGGAATTCTAGGTTCTAGCCGCACGGGAAGTTGGTGCTGTGCTAAACAAGCCTGGTCATCCGAATCCAGGTGTTTCTCGAACCTTCCAGATGGAAAATTCCTACTGGGCTATCCCCGATCTAATTATAGCCGGGAAAGTCCCTGATGACGCCGAATAAAGTGGAATATCGCCCGACAAGGCACAAATGAATTGCCGTTTTGTCACACACGTGATAACCAGTCTCCTATCAGGTCTTCGTTTTTGTCCTGATTATGAAAACTAGACAATAGTAAAACTGTATTGCAGTAGAAATCATATGGTATATTTGGGACATTAATGTGATGGTTTTTCTGGACTTCCATATCGTCATAAGAGATCATGTACCATGCAGTAAAGCTACCGTGCTGTAAATTCATATTAGAAATTACAGATTGTTGGTCTGACTTTATATAAGCTGGGGTGACCAGTTTTCTTCCTCATTGCCTTATTACCTTTATTATTGTTTTGTTCATAAATGAACAAACATGTTTTTGGGAAATTCATGTGATTGTTTCCCCTTGACTTCCACATCTACATAAGAAATTGTATATCATACAGCAAAGCTATCCTGCTGTAAATGCACATTAGAAATGACAGACTGTTGAGCTGCCAAACTCATATTTGAAATCCACAATTGTTTCTTCTACTACAGGGATCACCAAGAAGCATATGCTGCATATTTGAAACATTCCTTTGAGGAACCAGACCACGTTAATATCAAACAAGCACCAAAATGTATAGGAAATGTGTTCACTGCTCTGTCAGTGCAGGTTCTAGAGGTATGTGTGTCACAAGCTGTTGTTATCTTGATTAAACTTTGATGTATGTTAATGTCAAGCAAGCACCACAATGCATAGGAAATGCGTTCACTGTTCTGTCAGTGCAGTTTCTAGGGGTGTGTGTGTTGCCAGCTGTCGTTATTTTGATTAAACTGTATGTGTGTTGTTAATCATTATTTTATTGGCTTAAAACAGGGCTTCTCAAACTTTTCATCCTTGGCGCATTTTTATGAGAAAAAAATGTCTTCTGACTTTTTCGCTCTTTTATGAAATCGTAGGTACTAAAGTTAATCATAATGGTTACATAAAGAATAACATTTGTAGATTTGTCCGACTTCCAATTATTTTTATACAACACTCAGTGGTTTATAGCCACTTGCCTTGAGACACCCGTTTTATACCACTTATTTGAATGATATAACTGTTATTATGCTGTCACAACTGGAGGGATTTGTGGAAAGAGAGAAAGAGGAAGACAACAAGAGAAAACCCTTGACAGTCTTGTGTGATGGCATGAAAGGGAGTCAGCACATGAATTGCTGCATGCTGTTGGAGTTCACAAGATGTGGAGAAGTATGATTGCTCACAACAGCCGGCAAGGCACTTGATGATGATGATATGTTATTAACACTTGTTTACTCTAAGAGAGTAGCTGAACGGTGCTGCCCGGGCAAAACTTTGAGTTAAAAATCTACCCAAAGTATTTAGGATCCTCGCCAGTGCTACAGAGTTCATGCACTGGGCTGAGTTTCTCCAGACTAAGGTTTGAGTTAGGAGGAGAACGGAGCACTTATGGGTTACACCCGTGTGCTGGTGATGTTGATCCATCGACTAAACTAAACTATTAACACTTGTCACACTGGTTAAAAGGTATGTGTCTTGTTAAAAATTTATCACACTGGCTAACAGGTATGTGTATTGGTAGACCTATCATGCTAGACCTGGCTAATGAAGACACCATGTTTAGGGGCGTTAGTTGGTCCTGCAACGAAGTATACCTGTTCCCATAGTAGGCAATGTCAGATTTGGGGACCATAGGTTTGAATTTCTGTGTGGCCACAAGCTTTCAGTTTTTATTTTATTTGGTGCGTCCTCTCTCTTTCTTTTGTCTACTTCTGTGAAAGTTGATGTCTGTGAATTTATTTCTCATGCTGGTGAAAGGTTTGTGTGTTCAGCATTTGTCTCTTGAGTTGAAAGGTATGTGTGTAATATTAACTCCACCATGGAGCTAGCATGATAGGAGGCTTCCTTTCATCATCAGAAGACCCCTGCCATGAATATTTTAGTGTTTCAGGCCCTCCTGGGTGTCTTTCTCCTGTAATGCATTCACAGCCTGACTTCCAGGCGTATTACAAGGGTGAGTCAATAAGTAAGTCACACAGTTATGTGAGATGGCAGGTAAATGTAGTTGGTGTTTTGTACAGGTGTCATTAGGTGACAGCAACATTGAACATTATAGTCCCGTTCGTCAGGTAGCACTAGGTGTCTCGTGCGCAGCGCATAAACAAAATGGCGACTGTACTTACGGAGTGTACAACCAAAGAGCAACGTGCTGTTGTGCGTTTTTTGTGGGCAAAAAGACTGCTTGCAAAGGACATTCATAAGGAAATGCTTCCTGTTTGTGCTGACAAATATTTGTCCCGTAAAGCGGTGCATAGCTGGGTAGAAAATTTTTTCTCAAGGGCGCGAATGACGCCAAAGTTGAATGTGAAGTGAAAACGTCGTTCAGAAAATAGAGCACACAATTCTATGCACCTGGTTTGGGAGGACTGATAAAACAATGGGATAAGTGCATCAATGTTGGTGGAAATTATGTTGAGAAATAAAGGGACAATTATGTATACAAATAAACTGGTTTCAAGTTGTTATCGTATTTAGTTATTTTTCTACAGCCATATGTGACTTACTTATTGACTTCCCCTCGTAAATACCGCACTTATGCCACCAATACACCGCTATGTGTACCCACTCAGAAGATATTCTGCCCATGGGGAGGCCAACATAGTACACCCAATGTATTATGACAAGCTTAATTATCACAGCAATTTCATTGACCATGATAAATTCATCTTTTGCCTGGTGGGGTGGCAGTTTGGTTGGCAGGGATGCACTACAATGTCAGGTCATTTCTGAAATCTTTGTATGACTTCATGGTATCTGTCATGGCCTCTGAGAACTACCGCCAGATATCAGTCACCCCTAGTCTCCAGTTGTTGCTGGCTTTAAGGAAGTATATCCGCTTGGCCTTGGCACCTCTGTTCAATCGCATTCTGACAACATCCACTATGGCTGAAGCTTAGTGAATATGTTGTTGTGGCACCAATTGAATCAGCCTGGCTCAGGGATCGCCTTGCTTGCAGATAGTATGTGTTTGAGCAAATGCTTCATTTGACAGAGAGGACATGCTGGGTCATCAGACTTACTACATGTGATCAGGTTGGCAGCTGATGGCAGGACATAGTAAAGTGATCTGACAGCAAAGCTGAGTCGCAATGGTGTCTTGTGCCATGTATCACCATGTCAGGCACCTCTGAGTGTCCCTTCCCCTGACACCCACTGACCTTTCTGTGACTGCTGCATGGCCTTTTGCCCTCTCTTGTTGTTCTCTGTTGCCTGACCAGCATCTTGAACCACCGCTGGGCCTTGCCTTGGTGACCAAGACCTTCCTTTACCTTACGCAAACCAAGGGCAGAATCGACTGCTGTCAGCTTTCCACTTCCTTCCTGTTCTGATTGTGGGTTTGGGGATGTGGACTGTTTCATCCGGGGACTTGTGCAGCATCATCATGTGTCTGACTTTGAATTACCATGTAGCAGACTTGAACTGGGCATAGTCTTCACTTTCTTGTAGTGCAGCACTATGTTTGACAGACCTGGCGGCGCTGTTAGCCACTTCATTGCGGCTGTGCTGATCTTCCTTTCTATCACCTCTACTGTGCTCATGTTTATCTCGTAAATTTGCAGGGGCCATAGGAGTTTTGGGATCAGTGTGAATTGGAGACGCCAGATTTGGAACTTTCCAATCAGTCTGCTCTAGTAATTAACTTGCAGGTGGCTTTCCTTTGTCTTGTGGATATAGTGTCTTGTATTCTTGTCTATAACGAGACTTTGTACACTTGGCCGAGATTGATTGCCGGATTCCTCTATCATAGTGGGAATTCCCTGGTCGAGAACTGTGAGCATAGTTGCTGCCGCTTGGTCATGTGCCATTAACCATTGCTCACACTGGTTGAAAAGTATGTGTCATTAAACATTTGTGGCACTGGTTCACAGGTATATGTGTTAAACATTTGTCACTTTTTAAAAGGTATGTCATTAAATGTTTGTCACATTGGTACATGGTATGTGTTGTGAAACATTTGTCACAAATTGGGTTCAGTATTCAAGTGTTTAAATTACTTTATTAACTGTTTCAGAAAGAATCTTCCGCTGCTATCAGCCTGATACCAGAGTTCATAAAAATCTTTGTCGTCCAGAACAAGTAAGTAAAACATGTTCTGCTAAGTACTTTGCTTAATTTGTCATTCTCGTGAACACATTTTCTGTTAACCCTTTACAAGGCATAGCGTCCGATTCCGGCCGATGCCATAAAACGCGCATAGCGTCCGATTCTGGCCGATAATATTATGCATTGTAAAATCGCGATCTCTCGGCTTTCCGACACTTCCGACGACTACTTTCGCTTTCGCCGACAGCTTGACAACGTGGCCGCCATTTGTAAACGCGATAGTATGAATTTGAACGGACTTTTAATGACAATTTTTGATAGTTTTCGGGATTTTTACGCTGTTTTTCAAAATGGATTTCGGCGATTCTTCATGTGATAGCCGAGATTTCGCTAGGTTCATTTTAAATGACATTAAAGGGCACGAAGTTGACTATTAATCGGAGCTAGATATCAGTGCAAAGCGTTACTTTGCATTAGCAGTCTGAGTCGGACTTTAAAGAAAGTAATTATGATTCTGAAAATGTGTTTGTAAATTGCCGTATAGATGACGGAAAATCACAAGCAACATGCCGTATTTCGTAAATATTTGTGTTCATATATGAATTACCGACAACAATCACGTGAGTAACATATTCTACATGCTTTTCCCTTCCTTGTGTTGTTTATTTAACTAAAATCGGTTGACTAACACCTTTTTTGTGATGTTTTTACTAACGCGACCCGAAATTTTACCGAACCTGAAAAAATCTTGCCCGTTCAGGGCTAGAAAATGGACAAGCGTCTGCCCTGTAAAGGGTTAAATAATGCTTAATTTAGTTCATTGTTTGTTGTGGCATCTTTGATTGTTATAGTATCTGTCTTTGTTGTGGCATCTATATTAATTACAGCATCAGTGTCTATTGTGGCATCATTGTTTGTTGGAGTACTTAAAAAAGTCACTTAATAGTCGACAGGGTCGACTTCATTGCACCGGGTTTTATCCTATATGGCTTGGTCTCTTTCCGCAGCATGGAAAGCGTCGCACAAAGCACGAATTCCGTAGCTTTTAGCGATGACCCACAGGAGTCTCCGAAACATTTACTCGTAAACCGAAGGACGCGGCCCAGAATCAAACCCACAACCTTCGGAGCATGAGTCAAACGGCTTGACCACTTCGCCACAGAGACTCCCTAAGTACTCCTATTGGAGTACTTATGTAGCTTCAATGTCCGTTGCAGCATGTACGTTTCTTTTCATGTATCTTTATTGTAGCATTAGCTCGTAGAATTGATCATGACATATTACACCCCACTGCGTTTCCAGCATGTGCTGTCAGTTCTGTATCTGTATTATACCTTCCTAGATCAGATCCTCGCATGTGCTACCTTCTGTTGAAGCAGATGGTCAAGATAGTCATGCCTACTGAGACCACTGGTGGTAGAAATGATCAGTGGGTCCTGGAGTCTGTGGCTGGCTGTGTGGAAGCATGTGGTGATTGTGACGTGTTCGGTGCCAGCAATGAGAACAACGATGTGATGAAATGGTTCCTGCAGCTGACAGAGCTGGTGCTTCAGAAACAAAGGTAATGTCCTTCACCATTTTCTGCTGTAGTTTTTATAATAAATCAGATAGTATACGTGGAAAGGCTAACCCGGTCAACAAACGGCAGGAAGATTTTGGACGTGTCGGCAGAGAGACACAAATATAAAGTCCAAAAATAGCACAAACATCACAGCTCTGCTGTAAATGGGCTAAAAGCAGTTACATCCAAAGCAGCAAAAATATTGGAATAACGATTAAGAAGAAGAAGCTAGTAAGAAGGTCAGTGTTGTGGCAAGAATCAACAGCTCAAATCCTCTGACACATCATGATCATCAAATACCTGCCAACTAGACAGGTTGATCGTGTTTCTGTATATCTTTCCAACTTCAAAAACACTGATTGATTCATACATCTCTGACACATAATCATCAAATGCCTGCCAACTGGCCAGGTTAGGTTGGTCGTGTTTCTTTCATCATTGGCACCTTGCCGTCTTGACAGACGATAGTTTGTGCTTTAAAAAGGCATAATAACTTTTAACTATGGCGGTAGCGAGTGTGACTGATAAGGCCAATTTGCGCTGTAAATGTCCGTTCACAGTGGGTGCATCTGAACACGTGGTCATTTCCACCATCATGCACCATCTTACGTCTCAAACGCTTGGTGTGTGACTTTTCTGCAATAATTTTCTCCTTTGACTTTATTCCATTTCTGATATTTGCCCTCCATGCAACACGTTCAGCGGCGACTTGCTCCCAATGTGCATTATCAATGCCTGTATCAATCATGTCCCGCTTACACACATCCTTGTATCGTAGTAGAGGCCGACCCTGAGATCTCTTACCCATCTGTAATTCACCAAAAAAGATATCCTTTGGTATTCTACCATCATCCATCCTCCTAAGATGTCCTATCCATCTAAGTCTACGAAGACTGAGCATGGAATAAACTGTCACACAACCTGATCTTTCCAATACTTCAGTATTTGTGATTTTGTCTTGCCACTTAATACCAAGAATTCTTCGCAGACACCGCATATGAAAGCTGTTTAAATTGTTCTCTTGGTGTGAGTAAGTTGTCCAGGTTTCACTGCCATAGAGAAGAGTACTAAGGACACAGGCTTGATAGACAAGGACTTTTGTTTTAGCAGTAAGCTTCCTGTTCTCCCAGACTCTTTTTCTTAACCTGTTCATTGTTGTTGCTGCCTTACCAATCCGGATGTTGATTTCCTGATCTAGGGATAATTTGCTATTTACCACTGATCCTAGATATGTAAAATCGTCTACTATCTCTAGTTCGGCGTCGTCAATAAAGATTGATGGTACCCCATGTGCACCCTGTGACATAATCTGTGTACCTGGTGCATTGGTTTTACAGCCTGCGATTCAGATTTTGTCCTAGCCCCAAGCACCCATTGAAGCAGGCAGGCTGTGGCGGATCAGCACCCAATTGGCTGGGGGCTGCCCAGCTTGAGGCGGGCGGTAGCTGATCAGTGACACCTATAGGTGTCTCCCACCGTCAGAGGCAACGCGTGGCGCCCCATGTCTACGCCAACTGACAAGGACTTATAACCCGTAACAGTTGCCTCTCGCTTTGATTCCGAGACCAGTTAAGACCAGGGATGGAGTTATTGCCTCTCCATAGCACAAAGCCTGGGCTAAAATATAGAGATCATGTGTTGCCCATGCAGCATGATCCCTCTCTCGGCCTGCCTAGTTCACTCCAGAGGAAAGGTAACACCCCTACATCTGGAACAAGACAAGCTGCAGAAGCTGCCGGATCAGCAAAGCAATGCTCTAACTGTCCGCCTGTCGGAGCTTCGATCCTAGACCAGTCGCCAACCAAGGCTTAGGGCCTGGTCTGCCCTGCCATGACAATTTTGTCTTTAGCTTGCATTTCCCCGCACCAGGGTAAGGCTTGTACCCTCCCAATTGCGCTCTTCCGCCCGAAGCCGTTGGCACAATGTGGGGTGTCGGGTTTCTTTATATCTTTCCTGAATAACCTCATGACAGTCTTGGCTGTATGGTAATCTTTACCTTATGCTGTCTTTTGCCCTTCCATTACAAAAATCTGTACTTCTGTCTTTCCATACCACAAGAATGTGTACTGCTGTCTTCTGTTTTTCCATACTACAAGAATGTGTACTGCTGTCTGTTTTTGACATGCTACAAGAATGTTTACTACTGTCCTCTGTCCTTCCATGCTGTAAGAATGGTATAGAATAACTACACACAATATAACCGGCCCCAGGATGGCTGACCTGATTAAAATATGCCCGCTAAAGTTGGATGTGTTGGCCTAAAGGTTTTGGCCCTAGGGTGCATAACGAGACACACCGCAGTTACGTCTGAAAAAATACTCCGGATGAACACAGAAGAAGAAGAACTGGCTATGTGGCGAAGGGGTTACGGACACAAATTGCAATCCCGCATATCATGTTTGAAAGAAAACTGCTGGCAATTTGACAGCTTGCGTTGGTTATCATACAGTGGTATGAGTGCCAATCGTTCAGAAAGCAAGGGCAAATTGCTTACTGTAAACTTGCCAAAACATCACAAACAGTTAAGCAATGCTGGGGTTGACTGTGACGTCCTGTAAAGGATATGCAACTGATTGTTTGACTCACAATAGTATATAGCATGTACATCATGGATCTGTAAGTAAAGGACGGGGGAACCAGCACCCAGTGCCTAAAGAATAGGTTTATGAATAGTCACATGTTGTTATTGGCTAGCATGCTTACTGTCTTCTCTCCTTCCATGGTGCAGAAATGTACTTGCCTATTTTGTATTCTTCCTGACTCCTCACTATCGAAGATATCAGGTGGAAGCGTGATATTAAAAACCAGTTGTTCTATAACATTCCCAACCATATGCTGACAACCAACTGGGTTCAAAACCAGTGGTTCTATAACATTCCCAACCATATGCTGACAACCAACTGGGTTCAAAACCAGTGGTTGTATAACATTCCCAACCATATGCTGACAACCAACCGGGTTCAAAACCAGTGGTTCTATAACATTCCCAACCATATGCTGACAACCAACCAGGTTCAAAACCAGTGGTTCTATAACATTCCCAACCATATGTTGACAACCAACCGGGTAACATGTTCCAGAGGACACCTTAACCTCTGCCATGCCAGCTTCTTCTCCTCCCACCAGTAATGAAATAGCGAAGTTTATGAAGATAAAGTGACCCATATCTGGACTTAGTATAGAAGATACTTACAATGAACCACTTTCCTCTTTCATGTTTAATTGTGTATTTGTTCCCAGATGTGCCTCCTGGTTTTCCTATCTGAGAGCAGTTCTCAATCTGAACCACCTTGTTGTGGAAAAATTGTGGGGTCAGATCTTCAAGCTGGGGTTTGCGGATTCTGATCAGGTGAGAATACTTTTGAAGTATTTGTTTATATTTATTAAAGTATACTTTAGGACTCTTTTGAGTGAACATTCAAGGTGTTTACAGGTCAGATGATTGCCTTCACTGCACCGGGTTTGACCCCATTTGGCTCTGTAGGGGTCTGCAAGAAAATTACAATGTGAACCGAATCACAGAGCCAGGAATCCAACCCACAACATTCGAAGCATGAGGTGTGCAGCCTAACTTCTTCGCCACAGAGACCCCCGTTCATTCACAGTGGATTTACTATTATGATGATGTTATGGTGCACACATTATTGTTGACCAACTGTGTAAGTTTTACACATACATCTTTTTCTCTCTGTTATTCTCTGTCTGTCTCTTGTCTACTATTTTCTTATTCTACCAATTATTCATGAAACTTTGCAAATCCCTCACTTCTATGCCAGGTGAGACATCTGTCAGGGTGCTATTGTTGGTGTAATGATGCTCTGTTATCCTCAGCCTTTCTTCCCCACTCTATCA
Source organism: Cepaea hortensis (assembly GCA_963921405.1). Taxonomy (NCBI): domain Eukaryota; kingdom Metazoa; phylum Mollusca; class Gastropoda; order Stylommatophora; family Helicidae; genus Cepaea; species Cepaea hortensis. The sequence continues at coordinate 6,387,520 of OY992895.1, forward strand.
ATTACTCTTGAAACTGCTGGCAAGCTAGGGTCATCGCCCATGTTATTGTGCCCTTATATACAAGCAGGCATGAGGAGTCATGATAAGGTGGCCAAACTATCAATTTCTCCTGCCAAACCCTCTGTCTTATCTCTGTTTACTTAGTTTGATTGATTTCAGTTGGTGGAGTTAGTGAAGAAATCTGTTTAAACATGAAATTGCTGACGTGATGTTCCTACTAAGGGAACCTGTTACTCATATCAGAAGAAGGGAATCCATATTCCTTGGGCACAGGAGACGGGGGGAGCAGGAGTACACCATAATAATGAGAATTTGAGGGGAAGAGAGGCAGGGGCAGACTAAGAGGCAAGTTGCTAGACAGTTTGACATCATGGCATGCTGGAACATCTGTAACGGACATGATTGGCAGTACACGAGACAGAAAGCTGTGGACAGACATGATCACCAATGCCTCATGACATGGACTATAAGAAGATTTCCAGTACACGGGACAGAAGGCTGTGGACAGACATGATCACCAATGCCTCATGACATGGACTATAAGAAGATTGGCAGTACATGAGACAGAAGGCTGTGGGCAGACATGATCACCAATGCCTCATGACATGGACTATAAGAAGATTGGCAGTACATGAGACAGAAGGCTGTGGGCAGACATGATCACCAATGCCTCATGACATGGACTATAAGAAGATTGGCAGTACACGAGACAGAAGGCTGTGGACAGAAATGATCACCAATGCCTCATGACATGGACTATAAGAAGATTGGCAGTACATGAGACAGAAGGCTGTGGGCAGACATGATCACCAATGCCTCATGACATGGACTATAAGAAGATTGGCAGTACACGAGACAGAAGGCTGTGGACAGACATGATCACCAATGCCTCATGACATGGACTATAAGAAGATTTCCAGTACACGGGACAGAAGGCTGTGGACAGACATGATCACCAATGCCTCATGACATGGACTATAAGAAGATTGGCAGTACATGAGACAGAAGGCTGTGGGCAGACATGATCACCAATGCCTCATGACATGGACTATAAGAAGATTGGCAGTACATGAGACAGAAGGCTGTGGGCAGACATGATCACCAATGCCTCATGACATGGACTATAAGAAGATTGGCAGTACACGAGACAGAAGGCTGTGGACAGAAATGATCACCAATGCCTCATGACATGGACTATAAGAAGATTGGCAGTACATGAGACAGAAGGCTGTGGGCAGACATGACGAGTAATGCCACACCACATGGACTATAAGAAGAGAAAGTTCCTGTTTATCATAACTGTACTAATACCAGCTGTATTTTACTCCGCAGATATCTGAGGAATGTTATCCTGAACAAGACCTGTTTCTGGCTGACCTGGTTTCTGTGTACTTAAAGCTACGCAGAACTCCTGACCTGTTGTCTGGTATTCTGTCAGCAGTGGAGGAATCAGCCAGTGGTACTGATGTCTTTGGTCATCTGCCTCACTTCCGTGCCAGGTGAGGTATCTGTCAGCTGCTGTTGTTGGTGTAGTGGTGTCTGTTCAGTGACATCTGATGGAAGATGTGTCACAGATAAAGAAAATAATCACAATATTCCAAGATTCTGTTAAAGAATATGCGATATTATGAACAACAGAAATATCACAAGCACAAAAATCTACTTACTAAAATGTTGTCTATGGCCTGTTCTTCTGTATTGGTGTGAATACTAAACAATGAGTATTAAAGGGGTGAAGAGTATTGAATTGGATGCTGCTTTCTAAATATATCTAGGTTGAAGAATAGCTTCTGGTTGTATTCATAACACTTACGAACATGTTCGTGCACCGTTTTGGAAACATTTTTCTCACCACATGGCTAGGCCTCTAACACACACCATCCTCATTTGACAATCTGTCACTCCTGTGCTCATTCAGTCTTGTTTCTCTGTTTTGTGCACACAACAAACTCCTGGTGTTTCCTCTGGGCAATTCACCTTGCGTTATGCACTTCCTCAGCTCATACTCCTTACATACTTCCATGGGATTTAAGCTTAGTTTAGTTTAGTTTGTTTAGTCGATGGATCAACATCACGGCACACGGGTGCAACCCATAAGTGCTCCGTTCTCCTCCTAACTCAAACATGAGTCTGGAGAAACTCAGCTCAGTGCATGAACTCCGTAGCACTGGCGAGGATCCTGAAATACTTTGGGTAGATTTTAAATTCAAAATGTTCGATTTCCAACTGCCTGGGGATTTTTTAATGTGCACAACAATATACACGGGCGTCCGATCTCACTACCCAGACACCAGGGGAAATTTTATTACTAGAAGTCCACGAGAAAAAAATCTCAGTAATCACCAGGGCTTGAACCCGGGACCTCCAGCACTTGAGGCGGACACCATACCTCGAGACCACGCAGCCCCCGATTGGGATTTAAGCATCATACTAAATAAGAAAATTTGGGTTTTTGAGATCACATGTTACAGAAAGGTTCTTAGAATACCGTGGACCATGAAGAACAAAATACTAAATGCAACAGGATCTGAACATTAAAGAAACATGGCTCATACACGGTGTCATGTCTGGGAAACTGAAATACTTGGGCTATTTTAAACGTCACAGTGGGATGGAAGGAGCAATGATGAAAGGCACGGTTCATGGAAGAAGTGACAGGGGCTCACCAGCACAAATATAGACACAGGACATTGCAGACATTGTTTGGGCTTGAGGGTGCACAAGGCGGGAGAACTGGCCATGATCGAGAGGCTTTTCAGTACGTCATGATAAGAGCGGCGTTCTGCACCAGATCTGCTGCATATCAGACAAGCTGCCCAGATTAATATTCGTTGGGGCAGGGTATGTTGAGTTATAAACCCTATATGGATTCTCAAAGCTGTCAGCAAACCATCCTGCCAAAAGTCATTCAGGTCAAACTTTGTTGCCCCTTCTGGAGCTTTGACAATTTGCTCTTGCTGATCACAGCTTTGAAAGTACACATAATCATTTCCCACAAATAACATGAGTCTGGAGGTAGCATGGCCGAATGGATAAGAACGCAAATTCTTAAACATCAGGTGGGCTGATGTCGAGGTAATGGTTTCAACCCCAACACCGGACAGTAAGACTAAAATGTTTACTTCTCGTCCTTGACTTGGGGACGTAAATTACAAGTACCTCTAAAGTTGGAGTGGGTTTGCCTAATGTTGAGGGACACTGGTAATAAGGAAAGCTAATCCACATGCAAAATTAAGCCCAGTGCTTCTAGAAGTAGTATGTACGGACAACGATTGAGTTCAAAAGTGAGCGAGCGCAAATTTAAAAAATACATGAGTCAAACATTTATCGGGTTCTAGTTTCATAAAGCAGTGTGTTTTGTTTGTAGTTTTAATCTGTTTGCAATTATATTTTTGGTAACTTCTGCTCCAAGTTTTCTTATTGTTTGTGTAATAGAAGCAATAAGGTTCTGTTTATTGTCAGAATGTAATTAATTATATGAGGTTATTATGATGGAAACTGTTTAGGGACTTTCAGCCCAATATGGTGGATAGGCTTTAAGCTGTTATGACCTCTTGGGTGATTTTGCTTCTAGTTGTGATTTGCTTATGCATTTTTCTCATGTTGGATTAATAGTACATGGTTTTGTCGCCCAGTTACTGAGTTAAAAGCGTGGAGCGACACTGATCTGTGGATTTTGCTTGGAGTGCTTTTACATTTGTCCGCGGTTGTTTGTATTGTGAACTGCATGTTCAGAAAAATGGCGGACAGCCAGTTGCTGGACTAGCTGGTTTTGCCTTATGCAGTAATGTGTGTGCAACAGCTAGTTTTCTAGTGACTGCTGCTTCCACTTTAGTGGCAGACTGTTGTGTTGGCATTCTGGCAGCGGTCTTATGCATGTACTTGCCTGTGTGTGCTGTTGGCTTGTCAGGAGTGCTGTCTGTTTCACTTTTCACATGGGACAGTGTGGAGTATTAAGTATGATATTCACTGACACAGGAGCAGAGCATTATGGGGTAACCCTTTGCCGGGAAGTTCGAACTGTGACTAACAGCAAACATGCAAGTGCTCAGTAACCTTTGGGGAAAAACCGAAGAGTGTAAATGCTTATTGATCCTGGACCTCACTAGTTATTCTTGCTTTGCTTTTTACTTGTATAGTTATTTTGCTTGCAGTTATATTTTTTGCAGCTTCTTCTCTAGACTTTCCTGTTGTATGTATAAAAGAAGACAAAGAAACACAATGTCTGTTTATTGTCAGATGTAGATGTCCAATGTGAATATTTATTGGAGATGATCATGTTGGAACTGTTTCAGACTGGGCTACATGTTCACCGAGGTCCCCTTGGGCTCGCTGCTGGACATGTGGGAGACTCTGCAAGCTGTGACCCTGAAAATAGTGGACAGCCTCAAGTCACAAGTGGGAGGTATGGCTTCCTGTTATATTGTGTGTGTACATAATGCTCTAAAATGTTGCTGCAGGAGTATGTTAACTTGTCCCACAGTGATACACAGACATGTCAGCACTCATGCTGTGCTTCAAGACAACCCACATCTTGAGTATCATACACTTTGTTGGTGGAAGAACAATGATGACAGAAACATCAAACAAGTTACAGTACATGCCTTCACTCTCATCCATGTACCAACAGATGTATACACATGGGTATACAGGAAACACCCATACATCCTGTTGACTGTCGGTGAACGATTACAACTGAAAGCTCGGTCAACATACTGGCAGTAACCAGAGATGTTTGGTCTGATTCCTTCACTGGTCTTTTGTCTTTTGTTCTGTATCTCTTTCATTGATGTTTCACACAGGACAAATTCACAAGTGTTAATCTCTGCTTAGAATTCATGAGTAGATTTGAATGAGGCAGTAGTGTATTTTAATTTGGCAGCTGTGTTCTACATAAGTGTGTCCTAATTTTAAATAAATGTGAATGTAAAGTAACCAGGTATCTTACTGATGTTTTTTGCACATTATGAGAAGAAATAAACTAGAAAACTTGGTGACAATTGGCAAGATTAAGGGGATGGTAGAGAAGTAAATACCTGGATGCCTTGACCACATGGCATGGTCAAGACAAGAACACTGAGATGGTCCACGACTCTGCTGATCATATGAGATGGCGAAACATGACCGCCCACGCTTGTTGGCATGACACATGATGATGATCTTACTGCCGTGCTGTGTAAACACTTCCTGTTTGGGTGCCTGGTCAGGGGCAGACACAGTTAATTGTGGCTCCACTCCCCTCTGTCACTGCCATTTAACTGTCATTTACTTGCCTATATAGCACCTTGCATTCTAGCCACTCGGCCAGCCGCTATGTCCCCTCTGCCATTTCATATTTTTATGAAGTCGGTGTTAATTTTATCTGTTGCCCTGTTGAAGCTTTTCATGTCTTTCTCTGCCTTCCTCTGTGTCTCTCACCTGGTGTTTCCCCACATGTTTAATTTCTCTGTTCAGTCACTTCTGCTGATATGCCCCACACATTTCATTTGTCTTGTCCTTATGGTTTTGATGGGTGATCTTGTGATACCTGCTGCTCTCAGTAATTCAGCGTGTGCTTTCTTCTTTGCCTAAAATAGTCTCTACATTCTTCTAAAGAAACCACATCTCACTTCCTGCAGCTTGTTCACCAGCTCATCACTCATCCAGCATTCTTATCCACACAGATGAAGAGACCACGTAGTTTTTCAGTAAGAAGACATTTGTACTTTCGTAATGTTTCTGTGTTTCATGATATTGCTATTTCTCGTAAAAAAAATCTTTAGATATGATGATTCTTTTCTTGATATCTGTGTCACATTTTCCATCATGGCGCTGCATAGCCTAGATATTGAAATCACTTGACCTGTTTCACTTTTATGTATTAAGTTTTGCTAATGTTTAATGATAACCCCATCTTGTTTCTTCTTCTTCTTCTTCTTCTTCTTCTTCTTCTTCTTCTTCTTCTTCTTCTTCTTCTTCTTCTTCTTCTTCTTCTGTGTTCATCCGGAATGTTGTTTTTTAGATGTAATTGTGTTGTGCCTGTTTACAGCCGAGCTGCGATATTTGCACCTTTTGACCGACACATCCGACTTCTGCAGGCATTTGTTGGCCAGCTTACCTTCCCGGATCCCATCTTATTTTACCCCGTCGTATCTACTTATCGAAAATATTGTAGTGCATACACTTTCCATGCTTTACTTCCAGATATAGAAAATGGTTGACTGTAACATTTGTGACATAATTGTTTCTTTTCAGATTCTTCAAATGCATACACTTGCCTGCATTGGCTGTTCAACTTCTATACAGTCCTACTTGGCAATGCTCGTCTCTTCAGCCACCGCAACATTGGTGTGCTCGGCCAGAGAGTTAATGTGTTGATAAACCAACTGGAGGAAAACATTCTGTTAGTTCTGAACAAAAAGAAAGGGGTATGTAAAGAGGTATTTACAATAATGAAGTTTTGTTTGTTAAACATTAGTTTTGTTGTATTCACAGATTAAAGTTTTATGTGGAAGACAAGTGGAAGCCATCACATGGATCCATTCAACCCTGTTGTTCTTGATCTTCATGTACCCTCTATCTTGATTCCGAATGGAGGTCAGCGTGGCTGAATGGATGAAAGTGCTCATTCTTAAAATATTTGGTGTGCTGATACTGAGTTGGGGTTTTTAACCCCATGTCGGCCAGTTGGACTAAAATGTTGACTTCTTGTCCTTGACTTGAGAACGTAAATTACAAGTACTTCTGAAGTTGGAGTGGGTCCGCCTGAGGGCGAGGGACACTGGTAATAGGGAAAGCTAAACCACACGCAGTATTCAGTCCAGTGCTACTAGAAGTAGTATGTGTGGACTATGCTTGAGTTAAAAGCAAGAAGAGTAAAATAACAAGGCTTCTCACATTTCAATTTCAAATACTTAGCCACACAAGTCAAACTAGTACTTCATTTAAAGCTTTGACACAGGACAAATCTTGCAAGTAGATGTGAGTGCTTTCCCCCTCAAAGAAAGACTTATTCTTTCTTTCATTGTTTTCTCTTGTGTTTTGTTTTTCTGTTTGTTGAAGATGAGGACGAAGCACACATGTGAATGTCCCAAGTACTATGATGTCAGGTCTTGACTCAACTCATCTCAGTTCTGTTTGTTTTATAAATGATAAACCTTTTAATTGTGTATTTTGTTTTATAAATGATAAACCTTTTAATTGTGTATACAAGTATAGTATAGTTTTTAAACTGGATTGCTAAATCAGGTCACAGTGTTGTTAATAACAGATTTCCTGTAACAATGTTTTACAGGTAGCTAAGAGTTGTCCATCTCTACATGACCTACTGGCAGTGTGGGCAGTTGTGAAAATTCTCTTCTTCCCCAAGTGGAGAGAAGCCGGTGGAATGTTGATGGAACAGTCAGATGGAAGGGTGGATGGCAGCACAGAGAAATTGTTACGGGTACAGTAATATTGTTTCACATCTATTAGAGTAGTTGTGTGCACTGATATTATGATATCTGTATATTGGTAGCATGTCTTTTCATATTTAAGAGTTAAAGGCGAGAGTATCAACTTAATTACTAGTTTTTACTCGGTCTGTCTGCGGAATGGCCAGTGTTGCGGAATGGCCAGCTGTCCATCTAGAACACTGCACAAAACATGAACTCCTTCGCTCCAGCGATGACCCCCAGGAGTCTCTAGAAATACTGCATTCATTTTGTGAACAGTCCAAAACTAAACCATCAACTTTTGAGAGCGTGAGACAGACACCTCAACTACACAAAGACCCCCTTATTCATACTCTAACCTCTGCTACCTTGATATGTAGTTTTTCTTTGTGTCAGTTGTTTGTCTTTCTTTACCATAGAAGACCTTCTGTCTTCTTAGTGCACAGATCATGGTATGTTTACTTCACCATCTCCAGGTCAGTGCAGGATCCTCATAACTTCTGCTTCAACTCACTACTCTCTAGCCCTCTTGGGCAGCTCATATCTCTATGTGTTGGGCCATCCTGAAAGATGCATTCTCAAAGTGTGATTTGCGTGAACTAGGGTGTGTGATGTAGTGACAGCTACACTCCTTTCTATATTTTGATTCCTTAAGGCAGCAAAACCTGGGATGAATTGTAGAGACCATCTGTAGCCCATGCAGCATGATGCCACTCTAGGTCTGCCTAGTTTACTCCAAAGGAAAGGTAACACGAATACATCTGGTACCAGACAAGCTTCAGAAACTGCCGGATCAACAAAATAAAAAGCAATACTCTATGTGTGCGCCTGTCTGAGCTTCGATCCTAGACCAAGGCTTAGGGTCTGGTCTGCCCTCCATGATATTTAATCTTTAGGCTGCATTTCCTCGTACTAGGATAAGGCTTGTACCCTCCTAATTACACTCCTCCACCTGAAGCCGTTGGCACAATGTGGGGTGTGGGTTTGGTGAGTGCTGCCCAATATTCAACGCTAACAGAAAGCAGGCAGCACCATCTACTACTTTATGGTAGCTCAGACACATCTGACTAAGACCTGACATTCCTCATCAGAATATCATAAATATATGACATTCTTCATCAGAATATCATAAATATATTTAATTTTATTTATGAACTGTTCATCAGAATATTAGATGCCAAAGAAGATTGTTGAGTCATGTGATCTCCAGTGTCTGCTCCATAAGAAGAAGTAGAATTACACACACCTACTATTCAGCATGGTCAAATGGGTAAGAACGCGTGTTCTTAAACATCTGTTGTGCTGATGCCAAGGTAAGCGGTTCAACCCCTACACCGCACAGCTGGACTAAAATGTTGACCTATCTTTCTTGACTTGGGGAAGTAAATTACAAGTACCTCTGAAGTCAGAGTGGGTTCGCCTGATGGTGAGGGACACTGTTAATAGGGAAAGCTAATCCACATTCAAACTTCAGTCCATCACTACTATAAATAGTGTGTATGGGCTATGCTTGAGTTCAAATCGAGCGAGCAAATAAAAACGGGTGAAAAAAACACACCTGCTATTTGTTTTTGTTAGGCCGAGATCATGATTACTTATCCTGTGTTCTGGTCTTGTCTTGTAGACATTAGATCCAGTAAGCAGACTCCAGCTTGCTGTTCAGAGAAAGAATTTGGCCTCAGTGTTCAACCCAGAGTCAGCAGATGACCAGAAGACCAGACACATGGTTGTGGAAAAGATTGTGGGAGATCTGCTGGACCTGCCAGAACTGTCCAGGGATCTGGTGTTCAGATCCTGGGAGGACCATGTGAGTCATCTGTGTTGGGCCCGTGTCTTTCTTCTTGTCAGAAACCTGTCTGGATGTGTATTGTAAAACATTGTTAGGGTAACAGAGTAGGTTCATGAGATATTGCAGAGACATTGAATGTGAACAAAGGGGATATACTGCGGTCTGTACATCTTGGTCATTGATGGCACATCTCTTGAAGAATCCTGTATCCAGTGTCAGCCATTCACAAAACAATGTCAAACTATCAAAGTAAACATTGTCTAATAAATTACAAATATCCAGTAAATGCTGGGGTTGATTGATGAGAAGAGATGAGATTGCAACATCTCGTAAATGAAAGTACATTTTTTTGTTTGGCATATCCTTTTTACTGGACATCGCAGTCAACACCAGCATTTCTGCCGCTGTGATCTCTTGGCTAGTTTACATTCAGTAGTTTCCCATTGCTTTCTGAACGACCGGTACCAATACCAACGCGACACGCTCTGCTGCCAAATCACACGCAGCTGTGTTTCGAACGCGGGCATACAGGATTATGAACTGTGACTGCAAGCCCTCTGTCACGGAGACCGGCAAAATTAAATTAACTTCTTTAATATATGAATGTACAATATGAGTTAATTTAATATTAGATGTCTTCACATGCTGATTATCATGACTGTGAGCGGAAGCGATGCACATGGAGGACAGGAATCCAACCTGTAGTGTCAGATAATGGGACTATGGATTAAGATAATCGTAATGGTTTAGTTCAGTTTCTGTTTATCTGTTTATTGTGCTTGTTGTTAACAGGAAAACGGGGGTGTTGTGTTGGAGCAGCCACTTCGCCAGTTTCAGAAATGTTGTGAGTTGTTCCCCCTGGTTGGAAAGACCCTCCCTGAGACAATGATTGACAGGCTTGTGAATGATGTTGTGGGCGTGTTGTCTCATGCGGTTCTAGAAGATATGAACAGGTGAGGTAGCTTCCAAGTTCTTCCTAATTTGTTAATTTAAGAGAATATAGCATAATCAGTTTACCAGAATATTTCATAACCAGTTTACCAGAATATAGCATAACGAATTTACCAGAAAATAACAATCAATTTACCAGAATATAACATAACCTATTTACCAGAATATAGCATAACCAGTGACTGGGGCGGTGAAGGAGAAATTATGTGGCTGCACCATTGACCTAGATACCATGATAGACTTCTTCTTGGAAACAGGATTGTAGATATCATCATCATCATGTGCTATGCCGATAAGCCTTGTTTTGCCATCTCACACGATCACTAGTGTCATGTATCAGCTCTGTATTTTTGTCTTGCTTATGCCAAATGGCCACGCCATCTAGATATTTATCTCTCTGCCTTCCTTTGTTCTTTCCCCCTCAAACTTGCCAGTTGTCACCAAGTTCTCCAGTTTATTCCTCTAATCAGTTTCATTTGTTTTTTTGCAGGACTTACTCATTGGTTTTTCAGTCTGCCCATTGTATTATTTGCATTCTCCTCAGAAACTACACTTCCACTGCCATTAGATATTTTTCAGCTTGACTGCTCATTGTCCATGTTTCACATCCATACAAGAGTACAGGTTATATGAAGCACTTCAACCATCTTTTTCTTTTTGAAACTGTAGATATAGCATTACCAATTACTTGAACACTGAAGAAGAAGACAAAGGTTGATCATTTAATTCACTCATTGAGATATTCATGTCTTCGTTGGTACATCCATTCAGCCTGTGTTGTATATCATCTCCAGTAGACAGACCAATGGGACAACATTGTTTGGTGTGGTCAGCCATTTCCTTGATCACCCTGCCACCAGAGAGGTCAAAGTCTTCCAAGAGAGACTGTCCACTGCAATCTGGAAGCATCTGCTCTCTCGGCTGGACCACACCACTCTCAGGTAGGAGATGCTACAGTTGTGTGTTTCTTGTAGTTGTCTGTTCAAATAATTATTTCAAGTTACAGTTCACTTTATATTGATGTCAAGTTACAGTTCACTTTATAATTGTGCCAAGTTACAGTTCACTTTATAATTGTGTCAGATTACAGTTTACTTTATAATTGTGTCAGGTTACAGTTCACTTTATAATTGTGTCAGGTTACAGTTTACTTTATAATTGTGTCAGGTTACAGTTCACTTTATAATTGTGTCAGGTTACAGTTCACTTTATAATTGTGTCAGGTTACAGTTCACTTTATAATTGTGTCAGGTTACAGTTCACTTTATAATTGTGTTAGGTTACAGTTCACTTTATAATTGTGTCAGGTTACAGTTCACTTTATAATTGTGTCCGGTTACAGTTCACTTTATAATTGTGTCCAGTTACAGTTCACTTTATAATTGTGTCCAGTTACAGTTCACTTTATAATTGTGTCAATATACGGTTCACTTTATAATTGTGGCAAGTTGCAGTTCACTTTATAATTGTGGCAAGTTGCAGTTCACTTTATAGTTGTCAAGTTACAGTACACTTTATAATTGTGTCAAGTTACAGTTCACTTTATAATTGTGTCAAGTTACGGTCCACTTTACAATTGTGTCCAGTTACAGTTCACTTTATAATTGAAGAGGTTTTTCTTTAACTGATTAAGTGCCATGGGATGATTAATCATCTTAAGCGACTTCCTGTATCTGTCATGGGCTTATATATCACCAAAATGTTGTCACTGTATTATAATACAACATGCCTGCTACCATATTACCAACTTTTAAATCATAACTGTGACACATCCCTACTTGCCATTTTCCGTCATCCATTGTTGTTTGGTCGAAACCTACTTTTTGTTTTGCTCTGAATCTGTTATATCCCATAGTGTAATCTATACTGCCCAAACTGCTGTCTGTTTGTCAGTTAAAGTCAGTACAGTAAGGACCCTTTTACATGCTTTAAGGGGCATCGGGCATGCGGTGGTAGAGCCATATTTTATAGACCAATCAGTGGCTGAATGTCAGATTAACCCCAACCGTCTTGACTTCCCAGGTCATTTCTGGCACACATTTCAGGCTGAGTGGACCTGGAAGCACAGGCCATTTTGAAACAACCGAGTCCACCCAGCTGCGGATCGAACCTATAACTGCCAGGTTGGCAGGCAAGTGTCTAGCCACGACACTAAGCGAGGTTCCCCTGTGAATCATGAACATTGAGTAGAGAGAGATGGAAGAAACTTGTTTTTCAGCTGTTAATTCTTCTTGTAAAAGCGTCTGTGGACATGGTGTCTCTTTTCTTCATCCTTGTGTCACATTTTCCATCAGATAAAGTCAAGGACTAAAATGTTGCACGTCCTTTGCAAGACATTGCGCTCAACCCCAGCTTTATTATCTAAACAATTTCATGTTGAGTTTTGCCATTGCTGTCTGAACGAGAAGTCAAGAGTTTATGTCCAACTGATCATTGTGTGAAATAGCCGTAAGCACCAGGGTATCAAACCTCCCGGCCACACTGACCTCTAGTTAAGTACTAAAGGAGGTAAATTCACAGACCGGTTATTAGTCTCATTGAGTGACTGAAATAGAATTACTGTAATTCTTTAGGGGCTTCATAATTGATCTTGGTGGAAGTGTGTGAGTCAAGTTAACTAGTCTACCCAGTTTAGGTCTACCTGTGTGCAGGTGCAAATACAGAGTGTATTTTTAATGACTGTGCTTTGTTTGAAAATATTGCTGGGTAAAGTTTTGTATTTACCTATTATGTTGCATAAATTTTACAGAGGATGAATACAAAACTTGGACTGGCAATATTTTCAAACACTGCACAGTCATTAAAAATACACCCTATATTATCCACTTGTTTCCTATTGCATGAACAGCATCCTAGTCTCCCATTCTATTAGGATCATCCCTAGCGATATCTTTCTAAATTAACTCATTGAATATCTTTCTAAGTTAATTGTTAGATTGCCTTTCTAAATTGATTCTTAGAATATCTTTCTAAATTAGCGAGCCAACTTATGGAGACTGTCTGCCTTTTCCACACTGGGGATTTCTGTCTTTGCAAGTCTTTCAATTGTTGTTTTCCCGCATGGTATGCTACAGTATTGATTGATATTATCACTTCGAATTGTGTGTTGATTCACATTATTGCTCTCACTATAAAATTTGAGAGCTTGTACCAAGTATTGATTCACATTATTGCTGTCACTATAAAGTTTGATAACTTGTACCAAGTATTGATTCACATTATTGCTGTCACTATAAAGTTTGATAACTTGTACCAAGTATTCATTCACATTATTGCTGTCACTATAAAGTTTGCTAGTTTGTACCAAGTATTGATTCACATTATTGCTCTCACTATAAAGTTTGCTAGTTTGTACCAAGTATTGATTCACATTATTGCTCTCACTATAAAGTTTGCTAGTTTGTACCAAGTATTGATTCACATTATTGCTCTCACTATAAAGTTTGCTAGTTTGTACCAAGTATTGATTCACATTATTGCTGTCACTATAAAGTTTGCTAGTTTGTACCAAGTATTGATTCACATTATTGCTCTCACTATAAAGTTTGATAGCTTGTACCAAGTATTGATTCACATTATTGCTCTCACTATAAAGTTTGCTAGTTTGTACCAAGTATTGATTCACATTATTGCTCTCACTATAAAGGTGTACCAAGTATTGATTCGTATTATTGCTCTCACTGTAAAGTTTGATAGCTTGTACCAAGTATTGATTCACATTATTGCTCTCACTATAAAGGTGTACCAAGTATTGATTCACATTATTGCTGTCACTATAAAGTTTGATAGCTTGTACCAAGTATTGATTCACATTATTGCTCTCACTATAAAGTTTGATAGCTTGTACCAAGTATTGATTCACATTATTGCTCTCACTATAAAGTTTGATAACTTGTACCAAGTATTGATTCACATTATTGCTCTCACTATAAAGTTTGCTAGTTTGTACCAAGTATTGATTCACATTATTGCTCTCACTATAAAGTTGTACCAAGTATTGATTCACATTATTGCTCTCACTATAAAGTTTGATAGCTTGTACCAAGTATTGATTCACATTATTGCTCTCACTATAAAATTTGAGAGCTTGTACCAAGTATTGATTCACATTATTGCTCTCACTATAAAGTTGTACCAAGTATTGATTCACATTATTGTTGTCACTATAAAGTTTGATAGCTTGTACCAAGTATTGATTCACATTATTGCTGTCACTATAAAGTTTGATAGCTTGTACCAAGTATTGATTCACATTATTGCTCTCACTATAAAGTTTGATAGCTTGTACCAAGTATTGATTCACATTATTGCTCTCACTATAAAGTTTGCTAGTTTGTACCAAGTATTGATTCACATTATTGCTCTCACTATAAAGTTGTACCAAGTATTGATTCACATTATTGCTGTCACTGTAAAGTTGTACCAAGTATTGATTCACATTATTGCTGTCACTATAAAGTTGTACCAAGTATTGATTCACATTATTGCTGTCACTATAAAGTTTGCTAGTTTGTACCAAGTATTGATTCACATTATTGCTGTCACTATAAAGTTGTACCAAGTATTGATTCACATTATTGCTCTCACTATAAAGTTGTACCAAGTATTGATTCACATTATTGCTCTCACTATAAAGTTGTACCAAGTATTGATTCACATTATTGCTCTCACTATAAAGTTGTACCAAGTATTGATTCACATTATTTCTCTCAGTATAAAGTTGTACCAAGTATTGATTCACATTATTGCTCTCACTATAAAGTTGTACCAAGTATTGATTCACATTATTGCTCTCACTATAAAGTTTGCTAGCTTGTACCAAGTATTGATTCACATTATTGCTCTCATTATAAAGTTGTACCAAGTATTGATTCACATTATTGCTCTCACTATAAAGTTTGCTAGCTTGTACCAAGTATTGATTCACATTATTGCTCTCACTATAAAGGTGTACCAAGTATTGATTCATATTATTGCTCTCACTATAAAGTTGTACCAAGTATTGATTCACATTATTGCTCTCACTATAAAGTTGTACCAAGTATTGATTCACATTATTGCTGTCACTGTAAAGTTGTACCAAGTATTGATTCACATTATTGCTGTCACTATAAAGTTGTACCAAGTATTGATTCACATTATTGCTGTCACTATAAAGTTTGCTAGTTTGTACCAAGTATTGATTCACATTATTGCTGTCACTATAAAGTTGTACCAAGTATTGATTCACATTATTGCTGTCACTATAAAGTTGTACCAAGTATTGATTCACATTATTGCTCTCACTATAAAGTTGTACCAAGTATTGATTCACATTATTGCTCTCACTATAAAGTTGTACCAAGTATTGATTCACATTATTTCTCTCAGTATAAAGTTGTACCAAGTATTGATTCACATTATTGCTCTCACTATAAAGTTGTACCAAGTATTGATTCACATTATTGCTCTCACTATAAAGTTTGCTAGCTTGTACCAAGTATTGATTCACATTATTGCTCTCATTATAAAGTTGTACCAAGTATTGATTCACATTATTGCTCTCACTATAAAGTTTGCTAGCTTGTACCAAGTATTGATTCACATTATTGCTCTCACTATAAAGTTGTACCAAGTATTGATTCACGTCGATCACTGTTCACCTTATACCATGTATTGATTCACATTATCACCCTCATTTTTCAACAAATGGGTTGACTCCCCACTGTTTTGCTTCTTTATTTACAGCCCCAAGAAGAAGAGGATGCGATTAGACTCTAGCATGAATGGCTGTAGCCTGACCAAGGCTGTTCACATTGTGACCAGCGGCCAGTTTGGACATGAGAAGTGGTAAGTCCCATGCCTTGTTATCTAATGTCTGTAATGGCAGGAGAGGAAAAATAAAAACATAAACTAAGAAGTATTTTAACAACAATAGGAATTAAGGGGGAGATTACTGAAGAGATGAAGATCAAACAGTTGAGGTAAAAGCAATATGCCTCTCCTCAGATGTATAGTTCCACTATCAGTCTGGCACACAATGTTGGTGTGTGAGTTTGGGGAGGGGGAGGAGAGTTCAGCAATGCAGTTCCTGCAGAGATGATGTTTGGTGCCGTGTCAGGAGAAAGCCTCAGCACTTTGATATACGCAAGCCCTTGTAAGAGTTTTCTTACCTGAATGACCATGTGTTGGACTAAATCATAAAATTACGTCTTGTCTCAGGATTCAAAACCAACCTACCAGCTTCATCAAGACTGCCAACAAGAACAGTAACACAACAAAAGAAATACTATTTTTTTCTGTGGTTTATTTCCCAATGAAAAGTGTGCATATGTCCTTTGTGAAGACTGGAATTCTTGTATTGTCACAGACTAGGTCAGAATTCTTGTATTGTCACAGACTAGGTCAGAATTCTTGTATTGTCACAGACCAGGTCAGAATTCTTGTATTGTCACAGACCAGGTCAGAATTCTTGTATTGTCACAGACCAGATCAGAATTCTTGTATTGTCACAGACCAGGTGAGTATTCTTGTATTGTCACAGACCAGATCAGAATTCTTGTATTGTCACAGACCAGGTCAGAATTCTTGTATTGTCACAGACCAGGTCAGAATTCTTGTATTGTCACAGATCAGGTCAGACTTCTTATATTGTCACAGACTAGGTCAGAATTCTTGCATTGTCACAGACCAGGTCAGAATTCTTGTATTCCTCTGGGCTTGTATTCCCTGTTGCGTCAAGGCTCTTCAATCAACCCAGTCAAACAGTCCTATCTTTTGCTATCTCCTGCGGCTTCCTCCATGTCTTCTCCAAAATATTCACCTTACTTTTGTTTTTGTTATTCATTGCTCTTTGCAGTTAGACATCACAGGCTTATTTGATGATTGGTTTACAAGCTAGGTCTCGCTCAGTCACTTGGTATGCTGAGATGTGGGTTTCTAAGGTGTTGATGACATCATCAATCCATCTTTTCCGTGGTCTTCTGCTGCTTGTTGATGTTTCCATTTCATCATGTCTGTCTCTAATTCTCTTCTTAGTTTTGATCTCCTTCTATTTCATTTTCCCTGTGGGTTGTGGAGAAACAACTTTCTCGTTATATTACCAGGTTTTCTCGCTGTGTTCTATCCAGTGGTAGAGTCCTTTCTTCACCTCTTGATCCACTGGTATCTGTCTAGTTCTCTCCTTAACCTCCACTTTTTCATTCTGTTATACTAGTTTCATCCTATTGATTGTTCTCCATATTTCTGAACCATGCAACAGTACTGATTTTACTTACTAATTTTTTACTTTTTTACTGAGTTAAATATTCTATGTATGCTACTAGGTTTTAATTTTATTTGACTTACGCCACAAATTTTCAGTTACCTTTTGTATTCTTATTTGAATATTTGTGTTTTCCCATATTTGTCAACATTGGTACCTAAATACATGGCGAAGAAAAAACCCTGACAGAAAGAATGCAAGGACGTGTGGCTAAAGGCTGCCTGCTCAAAGGGTGCATTAACCCAGTCAGATATGATGGTAGCAGACTGTTATATGATATATGTATGTTTCATGTTCTTGTGTTTAATAATTCCTTCACAGATGCAGTTGTTGTATACTTGTTACCTAATGTCATTGTTTTCTCTGGCAATCACCCAGCGACCTAGATCTCAACCATGTCCGTGCAAGCTTACAGGTTACACCAGAGTGTGCGGTCATGCTTCAGGTAATGCCATTACACATTATAATTATAAGCTGTACCAGTGTGTAGTTATGGTTCAGGTAATACTGTTACATATTGTAATTACAAGTTGTGTGTGCAGTCATGGTTTGGCTAATATTACATTGTGTAATTACTAAGCGTGTCCACTGGGTTCCCTCTTGATATAGATATGGAAGTTAACCTCCGTTGTGTTGAAAAAGCAAAAATGGACCTACAAAAATGGGTGGTCATTCAGAGGAGGCTAGTTAGTTGGCGAGGCGGCTGTCACTATAAAATACTTAACTACTCTGTGACATGGCCATCAGCAGGTAAGAGGCATCATTCATGACCTCGCCACCCTGCTGCCTTGCAGGGGTGATCCTATTAGGCAAAGGCTAACAGAGTTAAATCGCAGACAAACTGATGGAAGGCAAGAGAAAACCAGTTGTTATGATTTGACAAGTCACAATTTCAGATGATCAACGTAGTGAATGCAGCCTCACCCACTCTGTGGCGAAGGGGAAACGGAAGCAATTCGTAATCCCACATAATGCAATTGAAACACAGCTGCGGGCGATTTGTCAAGAGACCGCTTTGTGTTGGTTTTCATACCATGGTACGAGTGCTGGTTGTTCAGAAAGCAATGGCAAACTGCTGAATGTAAACTTGCCAAGAGATCACAAACCGCCAGATAATGCTGGAGTTGATTGCAGCGTTCTGTAAAGGTCATGCAGCTAACTTTAACACCCGCTAGGGAAAAGTCATGTGCTCCAGGTAGCTGCAGACCTTCATAACGCAACAATACAAAAGATTTCTAATGCTTAAAGTAGGGGCACATCCATGAGCATTGCCAGTTATCTTAAGGAAAGCAAAGAACAGTTAAACTAACCTATCATACATGTCATAAGAGGCAACTGGTGGTTTAGTGTGAGACTGACCACCCCATCTATAGAAAACTTTAGCTGTAGAATCCTTCCAACCATGAGCAAGCCTACAGATAGAGAACTCAGCCAGACAATAAGAAAGGAGGCCCTTCTAGAAGAGTCATCACAACACGGAGACAACTGTAAGGTGTCTGGATCACCAACATAACCTTCTTTTTTCTATTGTGTAGGAAAATCTCAGGAACTGGCACATGGAATGTTAAAACTGTGCAGGAATTGGGACAGACAACACATGTGGTAGTAGAAATTATGTATTATAAGATTAGTATTTTAGATTATGTGAAATAAGATGGAATGGAGCAGGAAAAAAGATTCTGAGCACTGGTGAAACAGTGCTGTTCTCAGGATATTGTTTGTAGGTGTATGTGTCTGTGTGCATGTTTCAATAAAAAATATTTTTCATGTAATTCTATCTGTACATGTGTGTGGGATTATGTTTCTCATTTTTCATTCTGTCCACACATAGTGATAGTTTAAATTTCACAATTCATACCACCTCACCCTATTTTATGTGTTAATATTTCATTTCGCAGCCAATATTTTTTTCGTGTATGTGTGCTGTTTTGCTCTTGATAAATAATTGTGAATGTATACATGTCTGTAGGTGCTGAAGGATATAAATAATTGTGAATGTGTACATGTCTGCAGGTGCTGAAGGATATAAATAATTGTGAATGTGTACGTGTCTGTAGGTGTTGAAGGATATAAATAATTGTGAATGTGTACGTGTCTGTAGGTACTGAAGGATATAAATAATTGTGAATGTGTACGTGTCTGTAGGTGTTGAAGGATATAAATAATTGTGAATGTGTACATGTCTGTAGGTGCTGAATGATATAAATAATTGTGAATGTGTACATGTCTGTAGGTGTTGAAGGATATAAATAATTGTGAATGTGTACATGTCTGTAGGTGTTGAAGGATATAAATAATTGTGAATGTGTACATGTCTGTAGGTGCTGAATGATATAAATAATTGTGAATGTGTACATGTCTGTAGGTGTTGAAGGATATAAATAATTGTGAATGTGTACATGTCTGTAGGTGTTGAAGGATATAAATAATTGTGAATGTGTACATGTCTGTAGGTGTTGAAGGATATAAATAATTGTGAATGTGTACATGTCTGTAGGTGCTGAATGATATAAATAATTGTGAATGTGTACATGTCTGTAGGTGTTGAAGGATATAAATAATTGTGAATGTGTACGTGTCTGTAGGTGCTGAAGGATATAAATAATTGTGAATGTGTACATGTCTGTAGGTGTTGAAGGATATAAATAATTGTGAATGTGTACATGTCTGTAGGTGTTGAAGGATATAAATAATTGTGAATGTGTACGTGTCTGTAGGTGCTGAATGATATAAATAATTGTGAATGTGTACGTGTCTGTAGGTGCTGAAGGATATAAATAATTGTGAATGTGTACATGTCTGTAGGTGCTGAAGGATATAAATAATTGTGAATGTGTACATGTCTGTAGGTGCTGAAGGATATAAATAATTGTGAATGTGTACATGTCTGTAGGTGCTGAAGGATATAAATAATTGTGAATGTGTATATGTCTGTAGGTGTTGAAGGATATAAATAATTGTGAATGTGTACATGTCTGTAGGTGCTGAAGGATATAAATAATTGTGAATGTGTACATGTCTGTAGGTGCTGAAGGATATAAATAATTGTGAATGTGTACATGTCTGTAGGTGCTGAAGGATATAAATAATTGTGAATGTGTATATGTCTGTAGGTGCTGAAGAAGTTAGATTTGGAATACCTACATGATGTCAGTCTGCAGTGCCAGATTGGATCCTGTATTCTGATTGCTTGTTTGAGCAGATCTCCTGGCCAAGGTAAAGTATTTCTGGATTTCTTTTTGTTTGCTCTCGAAAGCAGTTTCTTTTTGTAGCTAAAAAACAAAGTGGGTTTCAGGCAAGAGGATAAACTGGGTTTTATCCCATACGGCTGGGTCTCTTTCAACAGGGTGGCCGAAAGTGTTGCACAAAGTACAAACTCCGGGGCTCCAGTGATAACATCTAGGAGTCTCTGAGAAAATTGCACTCTTGAACTTAACGGCATAGGCTGGAATCAAATCCACAAACTTCGGAGCTAGGGCAGGTGGCATAACAGCTTTGCCACTGAGACTTCCTTTGTAACTAATAAATAAATATCAACTCATCATCATCATGTGTCATGCCGATAAGTGTGGGCTGTCATGTTTCGCCATCTCACACGATCACCAGAGTCGTGGATTAGTTCTGTGTTCCTGTCTCGGCTGTGCCTCATGGCCAAGCCATCCAGGTATTTACTTCTCTGCCTTCCCTTTGTTCTTTTCCCCTAAATCTTACCAGTTGTCACCAAGTTCTCTAATTTATTTTTCTCATAACGTGGCCAAATAATTTGTGACTATCAACGACTTAATTTCTCAAATCGGTTTACGGTTCTCATTTTTATCAACTGGAGAAGGAGGAAAGTAAACTGAGGCAAAGGAATAAAAATATCCCCAAATGCTATTTTGAGAGAAGCAGAAACAGGAAAATACCAAGAGAAGATAAATGATAACAAAATAACATTGCAAACTTACAAATTGACATCCAAAACAATGTATTCCCTTTGTGAATTTAAACACAGAAATCACAGACAATAGTTAGTGTTAAATTTGAATTTACCATGGGGATAACAAAGCTCAGTATTCAAACACTACCTGTGACTATGTGTTTTAATTGTTTCAGCTAAAGCTTGTATTATTCATTTATTTTTATTCACTCCATATGATGCATAACTCTGCAGTGTGCACCTGACAAGATGCAGCGAAATATACCAGGCAATAAATTGTGCAACATATTGTTTGTGTCTTCTGTGTGTAAAATTTATATTCAGATATATATATTCTGATATTCAGAATAATGAGACGCAGTAGTTGGAAATCAAAAACATACGGAAATCAGCAGCATTAAGACAAAAGCTAGAGAGCATTGGGTGACAAAAACAAATTAAATCAAATGAAAGAAAAAAATGAGGGATAGCAATGTGTAGAAAGATAAACACTGAAATGGATAGAGAGCGCAAGAAAACAATGAACAATAGTGGATTGATCTTTGCGAAAGATGGCTAGGTTAAAGGCAAATTACGAGGGGTCAGCAGGGATGAATGGATAAGAATGCTTGCTCTTAAACTTCCGGGGTGCTGATGCTGAGGTAGCGGGTTCAACCCCTGCACTGGGCAGCTGGACTAAAATGTTGGCTTCTCATCCTTGGCTTGGGGCCCTCAGAAGTCAGAGTGGGTTCGCCTGATGGTGAGGGACACTGGTAATAGGGAAAGCTAATTGTTTGTGGTTTTCTAGGACATTTTATGTCCGTTGGTTTGCCGTGGCTTCCTGAATGGCCGACGCACACGCCTTTGTGAAAACTAAATCTAAGCGATTTGCTCCCCAATCGCTGACCTTGAACCAGATATGTTGAGATTGTGAAACTGTGATCACCACCTTATAGCCATAGATGCCAACATGTTTACGTAGTGAATGGAGAGGAAAAACATAAATAAATAATAAATTTAGCATATTTACATGTACAATTTGATGCAGTTTGTTCAGAGCAATGATGTGAGATGTTAATGTTATTATTTGTCAGTTCAAGAATTTTCTTCGTTTGAATGTTAGGGCCTCTAATATATCCAAAATGTTTTCCAGTAGTGAATCTGAATAACAAAGACACAAACAATAGATTGCACAATGTATTTCTAGAATATTTCACTACATTTTGTCAGATGTATACTTCAAACTTCACACAACAAAGACCATAGCAATGAGATAAGTCCTTCAGGTTGAAATATACAACACACATGTTGCCACAGTAATTTCAATTGTCTACTATAGTAATTTTAAACTAACCATCATGTCTGTCTGCTTGCACAAAGTTGGCTTTTGTATATAAATAGCAATGGCTTCTACCACTTTTAACATGCATCCATTTTGTGTGTTAATATCTCAAATATATGTTATTGCATGTAACCATATGTTGTTGATGCCAGTCATCAACTTATTATTGTCACATTTCTAGCTGTTTGAAAACTCTGTGTCTTAATGTATCCACAGAGGAGTTTCAGAATCTTGTAGTGGGGCTGTTGGTTCGATGCTTGAGCATTCCCAACCTGTCCCGTTTGTTTGAGTATGTCAAACCCACAGATTTAATTGACTTTGTGCTCAAAACTGGCTCAAGTGTGAGTATTGTTGTCTGTTTATTTGTTGTTCCTCCTCTACCCCAGGGTGTAGAGTTGTACTTTAAGCATAAACACACATGTTGTCTTAATTTGCCCGACTGGTGTTGTGTGAGGTTGTTGAGATAGAGAGATAGAGAAGGTGGCGGAGAAAAAACATCTACAACTTTTAATTGAAAGTGAGAAAATGCAGCTTTTCTTTCTCTTTTCTTTCTAGCAACACTTTGTTTAACAACTTTTAGCTCTCTTTTCTGTCTATTGACACTTCATTTAACAAGCGTTGTTTCAGTATAATAAAAGTGGCATGTCTGAAATATGGTGAGAATTGCAGTAATGTGAAAATGCTAATTCAGTCAAAGGAGATTAAAAATTTGGCTTTGTTGCACTGGCTTTTTCCCTCATATAGCTAGGTCTATCCACAGAGCAGCTAACTGACTGGCGAAAGCTTCCCGCAGAGCACGAACTCTGCACCATGATGACGATGTGCTGCCGCTTCCCCCACCCACCCACATGCCCCCCCCCCCCCCCCCATCTCTCTCTCTCTCTCTCTCTCTCTCTCTCTCTCTCTCTCTCTCTCTCTCTCTCTCTCATGAATAGTGCTGTTGTCTGGCCTCACCCCTTTTCACTTGATGTTCTTGCATTCTGGTCAAGGTTGCAAATTCACAATCATCTTTTCATTTGTTTGATCGCCACACCTCTCTAAGGGCATTCAGTATATCATCCCAATCCATTGCTCGTCCCCTTTCTATAGTATCCAGACCCACAAGCTTATCCGCTTGCCCATTTCCTCTTAACTCACATGTCCTGGCACATAATAAACCTGATTTTTATCAGATTTGATATCAGAGACTTCACTCACTGTCTTTTAGCCAAGCACATCTCAATCTTTCTAAGCAGTGGGTCGCTGAGAAAAATGCCTGGTGAAAGTTTGTGTCTCCAGCCAGGCTATAGCTTTAGTTACCTCCATTGCCAGGCTACTTTTCCCAGTGGAGGCACTGCAGTCTTCTCTCACAGTTCTCCCTCCGACATGAGCATCTAAAGCCTATGAGGTCCTCAGTGTGGAACAACAGACCCATCTGTGTAGATGACTACCTCACCCTCAGTAGCCTGAACTTCTGCCTCCACAGTTACCGGATTTTGTTGTCTGCATCCCTTATCCGGCCTGATGCATACTGAAAAAACGTGCCACTCATTTGATCCCTGTATTCATTCACCAGGTTCTATGCCCTCAAGAAGACAGACCTGTTGAATAATGTCCCAATCAGGATTTTCCTCTTTTCAACCTGCAGCCTCTCTTCTTGATTTCACTGTGCAGTGGATGCTGTATATTGGTACTGACCCAGATGTAGGCATGTGCTCGCCATATCCTTGTTCTGTCTGCCAAGGTTGGACAATTACAGATATACCGAATTGCCCTACATGCTGTGTCTTTTGTGCACACCAGTATGGTGCACATAGCCTCATCCTGTATTCTTTCCCAGTCTCCCCATCTGAGAATGGTTTAGAGTGACGATCTCTTTTATTTCATCTGTTTAAACAGTTCACAGACATAATTCTCTGCCTGCCTTTGCTTTGTTTACTTAGTATTTACCCCACATAGGGCTTCTTTCTCTATTCAACCTCTTTTGTTGTTGTACCCTATAACTTTTGTCTCTTCCTCGTGGTTTTAATGAGTGATTTATTAGCACCTGGATCTGTGAACATTTTTTTTCCACAACCTTTTCAACATTCTTTATTAAAACTACATCTCCACTAACTCTAATTTCTCTTTTATTTCATGACTCAGTCTCCAGTATGCACATGTCTGTAGTAGACAGCACCTTATACAACTTGTCCCTTAGCCAGACTTGAGTGTTTGTGGTGCTCTTACTGGTTTTCATAACATGCTCATTTGGATATGGCAATTTCCCAGTACTTCATGACCCAGTCTGCAGAACTCACAAGCGTACAGTTGAAAGCACCACATATAATTTGTCAGCAAGCATACTTTTGTGTTTGTGGTGAGGTTTCTGTTTTTCATTACATTTCTCATTCTAGTAAATGAGTCTTTGGATATGGCAGTTCTGACATTGTATCTCTATGTCTGTTGTACCTTGAATGTAGGATGGAGTTGAAGAGGAGTCAACATGGTTATGGTCTCCAATTTCACGACAGTAGGCAGAGGTTCTCTTTTTGGAGACAATGGTTATGGTCATCGACCAGTATGGTCACTACTAAGAAAGATATCAGTGGCAAACTACCTTCTTTACAGGTGCCTAGAAAATCAGGTTTCGTCAATTCATAGAAAATAGGAGAAATGCAAATGGCTGCTCCATAGGAACAGCCTTGTCAGGTAGGGATAGTCATGTGCTTGTAATGCAGTTGCTGAAATGTATCTTATTTGTGTCATGTTTATACATTTGTCTCTTACAGGGAAGTTCCTTGGACTGCCAACTGCTGAAGGTGACCGTTCATGCAGTCATGAATGACTTTGAGGCTGTGCCCAGCATGGTGGCCTATGTGAAACAGGTAAGGACTTGTGTCTCTGAACTTCCTTCCCTAGCTTTCATTTGTTGCTTCCCATGTTACCACCCATGTTTCTTTCCTGATCAGAGTAGAAGTTATTGTCACTTGAATATCTACAATATTCCTGTTGAGGTACTGATATTTGGATACCTGCTGAGGTACTGACATTTGGATGCTGAGGTACTGACATTTGGTTACCTGTTGAAGTACTGATATTTGGATACCTGCTGAGGTACTGACATAGATACCTGCTGAGGTACTGACATGGACACCTGATGAGGTACTATCATGTGGAGACCTGCTGAGGTTTTGACATTTGGGTACCTGCTGAGGTACTGACATTTGGGTATCTGCTGAGGTACTGACATTTGGGTACCTGCTGAGGTACTGACATTTGAGTACCTGCTGAGGTACTGCCATTTGGGTACCTGCTGAGGTACTGACATTTGGGTACCTGCTGAGGTACTGACATTTGGACACCTGCTGAGGAACTGACGTTTGGATTCCTGCTGAGGAACTGACGTTTGGATTCCTGCTGAGGTACTGATGTTTAGATACCTGCTGAGGTACTTTCATTGCTCTCCAAATACAAAAGAAATTAAAACCTTAATGGATTGGTACCGATGGAACAGACATCAAAGCACTGGGAACATTCCAATGCTAGTTCCGTTCTCATCTGCAACAGCCAGCGAAGAGTCCCAATACTAATGGTGCCCATAGCAGTGTAATTATGTGTGTGTCTGGTCTTTCCTTGGAATCCTGAGTGTCAGCCAGATCCTCTGGTCACTCCCTGCAGCATAATTTTCTGCAGGCTGTGATCTGTCTGTTCTTCTGCACTATACACAGGACCCTGGCTACATCTGCCTTATCATGCACCAATACCCCTCCGAGCTGTGCAGGCAGAGCCAATCTGTCCACCTGTTCATTTCCCACCATACCAGCATGTCCTGGGGGAAATCCAACAGATGCTCTTTAGTTTTGACTGTTGAGTGATCTTTTGATTCCTTTTTACTATATGACTTCAGTTTAAGGTGTCAATGTTTCTGTTGCCTTGCTGAATTTTCTTCTTGTGTCACCAGCAGCCAGTGAAACAGCAGATTAGAGACTGCTATAATGTTATTTCTGTTGTAGCACTAGCAAAAAGGGCAACTGGCAGTTCATGTGGACATGTGCACAGCAAGTGTGCTGTGGCACAAACAGTATGTGTACGTGCATGCCTCCACACACAAGTGTGTGTATATATGTGTTTGACTTTGAAAGCTAAGGTTAGTATCAATATGCTGTTTATTGTCTGTCATTTGTAACAATGTTTCAACTCATGACATTTCTGACATTTCATTTTCAGATGACAAATGGCATATCTGACAGGTTCACCATTGATAGCCTCATAAGAATGAAAGCTGTTGCTTGGTTTATCAAAAACTGCCAAAGGGTATGTGTACAAAATAATATATAATTGTGTTCCATTGCCAGTACTTTTCTTTGGCCAGACATTAAGGTGACAGAGCAGGATGTGACCTGCCGATAGCCTTACCAAGTCATAGTTTTATGAGTTGAGGCTGCCAACTCTACTCTAACTAAAAATGTAGTCAGGTACTTTACACAATTAAAGTGATTCCACAAGGCTCACATTTATGTTACTATTCTTTGCTTCCCTATGGGCCCACATACCACACAGCAGTGTATATCATGCTTTCCTTAGTTTGTAAAACTACATGCTGCCCTCACTGCCTATCATACTAGGTGTGCTGGGGTCAGGAACAGACGGCACTCTGTCCCTGAAATAGGTCAAAAGTTAAGTGTTGCAGGGCAGTGTAGACCTGGGGTTACTTATTTTGATGGAAGCCTTCTCACTCAAGAAGTAAAGTATGAGGGGGCTTCAAATGAAAACCATAAATGTTTTTTGTTTGTTTGGTGAATATATTCTGAAAAAGTAAAGAACAAATGTATCACTTTTCGATGTAGTCACCACTGCTTTCAATGCAAGTCCTCCAGTGCTCATAAAGTGCTTGGATTCCAGTAGAAAAAAATTCTCTTGGTCGCATATGTAACCACTCATGCACCACCTGCTGTACTTCTTCATCAGACCAAAAAGTCTGTCACAGAAGTCACGCCATTTGGAAACTTCCTACTCCATCGTACACTTGCTGGACTGACAGGCGTGCATCACCATACTGAACCTTCATTCGCTAATGAATTTCTATAGGTTTCACCCCTTCAATGATTTTAAAAAAAATGGATGGTGCATGTTAAAAGTTGGGCGGTCATCTTTGAACTGTCCTTATGATGTCACATGCTTAACACTCTTGACATCCTTAACAAAAATATTGACAGGTTACACGACAGTGGCATGGTTATTGTAATTTTTATCACACTTTTAAGATTTTCATTTGAAACCCCTCTTATTAAAGTCATCATCATCTCTTCTTGTACCTTGTATCTCTTAAATATGATTTTCTTTTTCTTCTTTTCTTTGCTTGCAATCAATTGTCAATATCTGCAGTGTTGTCTCTTGTATAAATGTCAGTCTCTGTTTAGTTCACTCATGGTCTGTTCAGTTTATTTTCCATTGTTGTTTCTCTTGACCAAAAGGTTTGCCTAGATATTTAATATTTGGGGAATGGAGTAGGTGAACTGCTGTCTGCGGCGGCAATTCACATGTTCACATGGCTGATTTATCAATCATAAGTTTTGTAAACATGTGGCTGAGTAATTGATTGTGTCCAGTTCTGATGCACAGAATTATGTTTTATCACACTGCCATTTTTACTGTATATTTTCAGTATACCACCACATCCTTTCATGTGTCTAAGCTCAGGAATGCAGCGCTGGAAATCTTCTTTACTCTGGCCAAATTTGTAGTTAAACATGGCTTGAAATGGCTTGAAAAGGTCAAACAGGCACAGAATCCACCCAAAAGCCAGAAACCTGTTTGTGACAAAATCTCAAATTCGAAGAAAAGAAAATTCAAAGTGGATGGTAAGGGTGATAGTTTCAGCAGTCGAGAAAAACAAGAATCGTCTTTAACTTCAGAAGATTTGTGCTCAAAGGCATGGTGTTGTGTTCTGGAATGTGTTACCGAAGTTCTTCATCTATGGTCAAAAGACATTGCAGATGATACATTCAATGAGCACCTGACTAAGATGGTGGCAGAGATCCTGGAATTGTGTATGACAGATTTGAAATCTGGCCAACTGTCCATGAAGGTAATATGTTTGTATTATTGTGTGTGAATATTGTTTATGTGGCGTGGGATGATGCTGTAACTCTAAGGGTTAGCCTAGTGTCGTGTAGAGGGTACCAGAATGTTGAGGTAAGGTGGGAAGTATCACACTGATATCTCCCATATGGTCAAGAAAATCTGGTGCTTAGCACCATACCCGGAAGGCATGGAAATTGGGTTATTTAGCTTTGAACAGAACCTAGTTATACAAGATGTCCTAGCACTGTGATGCTAGCAGCATAACTACAATGAGTAAATCAGCCAAAACGAGATGTAGGATTGACTAGTCTTACAAGTGACAACATGGATGTTGTGTTTAGAGCCTTCATCAGCACACAAACAAATAAATGTACACTGTTACAACTACATTTAAACAAATACAGAGGTTACTTAGCTAATGAGGATAAAAACAGACAGCAACTGAAATAAAAATGACTATAAAATGTTTTTAAAACAAATAACAAAAAGTAAAGAGGTAACGGAAAATAAACAGTTACTGCAATTCCACCAATTTCATTGTTTTTGTTTAGAAGGAAAACTAAAAGTTAACCCCCAAAGAAGTGTTTGCATTTATCTTTTTTTTTTATTTGGAAATGTAAAATATGTCACTTTAAAATCTGAAAACTAAACTGGAGAGACAAGTTGTGGGCAAAGAAGCTACAAGGTGTCAAGGATATATAACAACAGAAAACAGGAAGCTATAGAATACAGCCTAGCAGAATGTACGGCAAACGCTCAACAGAAACTGCTGGAGATCCATAACCGCCAACCTTCATTGTGAAGGGGAACGTGTGACATAACGTTACACACCTGAAATATTGTGTGTCCTACGCATGCTTTTGTGTCAGGGTTACTTCATCTGGACAGATTCCATCCAAGGTCGCGGGCTCTCAGCTCTCACTGCCTTGGGTAGATTTTCTTTCTGAACAATGTTGCCAAGGCAGCAGTCTGATAGTGGTGATGGAGGTAATGTTGATGCTAGTGGTGGTTGGGGAAATGTTGATGGTAGTGGAGGAGGTAATGTAGATGATGGTGGTGGTTGGGGAAATGTTGATGTTAGTGGAGGAAATGTTGATGGTGGCAATGGTTGGGGAAATATTGATGGTAGTTGTGGAGGTAATGTTGATGGTGGCAGTGGTGGGGGTAATGTTGATGATGGTAGTGGTGGAGGTAATGTTGATGGTGGTAGTGATGGAGGTAATGATAATGGTAGAGGTAATGTTGATGATGGTAGTGGTTGGGGAAATGTTGATGGAGGTAATGATGATGGTAGTGGTTGGGGAAATGTTGATGGTGGTAGTGATGAAGGTAATGTTGATAGTGGTAGTGGTTGCGGGAATGTTGATGGTGGTATGGTGGAAGCAATGGTTTAATGACTTATGGTGGAAGAAATAATACAGATTATCGTGGTGTAAGCAATGATGATGATGATTAGCAGTTATTATTCACATGTTTACTTTCTGATTCTCTTGTCACATTTCAGACCACTGTATCAGAGTTGGCCTTCATCAATGCCTGCTGCTACTGCCATCTGAGATGCAAACCCACGCAATCAGCTGAGGTCCCAGCTAGCCCATCTTCTTTGCCTTCACCAGATTCTGACCAGTCCAGTTTGTGTCTGCTACCCGAGAGACGACTCGAAGACATCTGGACAACCTGCTTGTCCCTGTGTACCTTGGAATTGTCAAAGCAGATTAGAATATCCAGACTGCCACTGGAGAGCCAAGGAAGAACAGGTTCTTTGCATCGAGGAGACACACAACATACCAAAACAGATTCCTCTGGTTTAAAGGCATCTGTTCCAAACAAAGAACCTTCTGATGTCATAGATAGAACTGTTTTGAAGAAAACAGACTTGGTGAACACTATTTCGTTTCAAAGTATAGATACGTGTTTAAATAGTAACTTGAATCTGGATACAATCAGTTTGAGCCAGTCTTCCGAAGGGTTGTTGATGACTGGAGGCAGTGAGCTGAGCCAGAGGGAGAGCTGGTCGGTAGTGATGGCCACTTATATCAGTGTTTTGTCAGCAGCCGTGGAGTGTTCCAATGTGGCCATGTTTCGATGCTTCCTGAACAAAATGATAGAATCCTTGGTAAGTTGTTGTCATCTACAAAACACTTAGATCAAAATGATCTTTTAGTTGGTTGGGTCAATTCTCTAGACTTTGTTAAATGAGGACACTTGTCAGCGAGGCAATCGGCTGGCTGTCCAGAACTGTCTGCTCGCACCTGAAGGGAATATTATTATTCTTCTTCTTAGTCCATGCCGTTGCCTTGTAGCATTGGTAATCATGCTTGTCCACAACCCTCTGTTACTTGTGTTCCCAATCTTCTTATAGTCCATGCCATGTGGTGTTGATGATCATGTCTGTCCACAGCCTTCTGTCTCGTGAACTACCAATCTTCTTCTAGTCCATGCCATGTGGTGTTGGTGACCATGTCTGTCCACAGCCTTCTGTCTCGTGTACTACCAATCTTCTTATAGTCCATGCCGTGTGGTGTTGGGATCATGTCTGTCCACAGCCTTCTGTCTCGTGTACTACCAATCTTCTTCTAGTCCATGCCATGTGGTGTTGGTGATCATGTCTCTCCACAGCCTTCTGTCTCGTGTACTACCAATCTTCTTATAGTTCATGCCGTGTGGTGTTGGGATCATGTCTGTCCACAGCCTTCTGTCTCGTGTACTACCAATCTTCTTCTAGTCCATGCCATGTGGTGTTGGTGATCATGTCTCTCCACAGCCTTCTGTCTCGTGTACTACCAATCTTCTTATAGTCCATGCCGTGTGGTGTTGGTGATCATGTCTGTCCACAGCCTTCTATCTCGTGTACTACCAATCTTCCTATAGTCCATGCTGTGTGGCGTTGGTGATCATGTCTCTCCACAGCCTTCTGTCTCATGTACTGCCAAACTTTTTTTTATACAGATGTTCCTCAATGCCATGATGTTGGACTATCCAGCATCCTCTCTATTGATCTCTCCCTGCCTCTCTTCTCCTTCAACTTTCCCCTTCTCATGATGTTTCCAAAGGATGTGGGTTGTCTTCTTCTAATGCGAATAACTAGTTCTCTGTGAGTTAATTTTGGTTCAAGATAATGGTGCTCTCATAAAGCCACATCTCAATAGCTTCCAGATAATTCCTCCTTATTCTGCTGATTGTTGATGATTCACTTCTGTACATCAGAACCGCTCAGTTTAGCTCCTGAGAAATTCTCTTGGGAATACCCCAGCACCATCATCATATCATCATCATCATCATGAGTGCACTCTCATTGTCTAGAATGACGTTAATCCAATCTGTACCAAGCAGCCTACCATACATTTATTGGTAACTCCATGATATAATCATCATCAAGTGTCATGCCAGTAGGCATGGGTGATCATGCTACTCCATAACTCCCATTTTCCAGCAACATTTATCAGTTGGTATGCTGGTTGAAATGAGAAAAAGAGTTGAGGGGATACATAGAGCCTGTTCTTTTGTATGGATGTGAAACTTGGACAATGTGCAGTCAAGCTGAAAAACATCTGATGGCTGCAGAAATGTGGTTTCTGAGGAAAATGCAAAGAATACCATGGACAGATAGAAAAACCAATGACCAAGTACTACAAGAGACAAATGAAAATCGTAGATTGATTAGAGAAATTAGACGTAGACAGTCAAAATTTTGTGGACATGTTATGAGAAGAAATGGACTGGAGAACTTAGTGACAGCTGGCAAGATCGAAGGGAACAGACCAAGAGGAAGACCGAGAGGAAAATACCTGGATGGCTTGGCCACATGGCATGGATGAGACAGGAACACTGAGCTGATCCACGACTCTGGTGATCGAGTGAAATGGCGAATCATGACCGCCCACGCTTTCCGGCATGGCACATGATTGATTGATTGATGCTGGTTATCTGTCCATGCCATGATGCTACACAGAAGTTCTTAGAATACCATGGACTGAGATGAAGAAAAATACTGACATTGTGCAAGATCTGAACACTGAACAAAACTGGCTCATAAACTGTGTTATGTCTCTTAAACTGAAATAGTTTGGTCATATAAAACATCTCAGTGGTTTTGGAGAGTACAGTGGTGGAAGGCATGGTTTCTCAAAGAACAAGACTCAGAGAACAGACAGGGGTTAACGTTAACTTGCTTCATTTCATCTAGGAACATTTCCAGAATTGGCACCTGAAATTGTAGTATGAACTGGGAAAGGCAGCACAATAGTAGAATAGAGATATAAGACGAATATTGCAGTTACAGGTGTGAATATTGTTTGGAGGGCTTGGAGTGAACTGCAGGATGAAGCCAAGAATGAGACATTTGTGTGTGAGTGGGTTGAGGGCCTCTGCTCTAGCTGAGGATGATGAAGATAAGAAAGAACTCACAGTGAATCAGACCAGATAATAGGGTTCACAAGCAAGAGGGTCGACTTCATTGCACCAGGTTTGGTCCCATATGGCTCGATCTTTTTCTGCAGGGCAGCCTGCTGAAAGCAGCACACAAAGCACAGACTCCGTGGATCCAGCAACGACTTCCAGGAGTCTGCGAGAAAATTACATTCATGAAAAGAACGATGTAGGCAGGAATCTAACCTAGAACCTTCGGAGCACAAGACGGGTGGCATAACCACTTCGCCACGAACACTGCCTTCAAACCAGATATGCGCAAGTTCAAGGTGGGCATTCTACCTGCGGGCCACTCTACCTGCGGGCCACTCTACCTGGAGTGGTTTTACTGTGGAACTCTGGGCACCCTGCTGACCTCTCTGTCACAGGCTTGTCTGGTTCTTAGACTAATTAATGTAAAGGGGGAGCCATGGCTGTGAGGTTACAGCATATAACTCAGGCTCACAATCTACCAGGTTCGATTCCGGCATAGGGCTGGGTTGTTGCCAAGAGCCATTGGTGTCTATTGATATCACTTGCTCCCCTGATATTTTGGGTAGTGAAATCGGATACCTAGCCTTCTCAAATAAGGGCAAAAAACGGGAGGTCCCTTGTTCACACTTGTGCATGTTAAAAATCCCATGGCAGTTGGATGCCCACAAAAAATAGGCCACCACCTTAGCAAAATTGTTAGCAAATGTATATCTACTCACAGATAGATAAAGACCGTTACTTTGGATGAAATCTGTTTAGAGGAAGTGAAACTTGCACAAATGCATGCCGAAGTTGGACATTCTGACCTTTGAGGTGCATAACCAGGTGTCACGCACTCCCCACGAAGAAGATAAATACTAATGTCCTTGAGTTCTTGTTTTCTCAGACCACACCCAATGAAGTGGATGCAGAAACTGTTCACATAATCATGGCCGTATGGAGGAGATTAATTAAGTCCCAGTGTTTGCCAGAAAAGCTTGTCCAGGAGATGTTTGCCAGCATGTACCAGGTTGGTGATTTTCTCTTCTTCCTTCTGTTGTTTCCTTTACCGGTCACCACTTGTGAAGATTTACTTCTCCAGGTTGAGTTCACTTCTTTGAGGAAGTTAAAGTGGCTTAGAGATTATGGTGCCTGGGGTATTCTGTTGTCTTAGTAGCAGACTGTTTGTGCTCGCACCTTTGCTAAACTACATTTGTTTCCACCAGCAGGTGCAGCATGGCTGGCAAACTACAGATATACAAGGGTTTCAGAAAATCAAAACAGGGAAAATGTTTTCCTGTAGTGAATTTTAATAATGAAGACACAGACAGTAGAATGCATGATTTATTGCCTGGCATATTTTGCTGCATCTCATCAGGTACATACTGCAGAAATCACACAACATAAAGTAATTAAAATTGAAATTACTGTGCGAATATGTGTATATTTCAGTTTGAAGGATTTATCTAATTAGTTTAGTTTATTTTACGTGATTTCTGCTGTTTGTGCCTGACGAAATCAGTGAAATATGCCGGAAAATAAATCATGCAATCTGTTGTTTGTGTCTTCGTTATTCAAATATACAAGAGTGCTGTTTATGTGGCTGTTTGTCTGAAATGTTACAGAAACACTCTAAGAATGCCACGGATCCAGAACACAAATACTGACATTGTACCAGAATTGAACATGGAAAATGATCAGCTCATAAACAGCTTCATATCTTGTCAATTGAAATACTAGGACCCTAGTAAATGTCATATTGGCATAGAGAGATCAGTCATGGAAGGCTTGGTTCCTGTCAGCCCTGACAAGGGCCATGTCATCTGCT
This sequence comes from Cepaea hortensis, assembly GCA_963921405.1. NCBI lineage: Eukaryota > Metazoa > Mollusca > Gastropoda > Stylommatophora > Helicidae > Cepaea > Cepaea hortensis. Next base: position 6,422,408 of record OY992895.1, read on the forward strand.
AAAGGCATACTACATGAGATTCTTCTTGTATTTTCTTATAACAAAACATTCCACAGAGCGGGTTTCACACAGGATCTACAATAGCATATTTCTATATGGATTAACTGTGGCAGATTGCTGACTCAGAACAACCAGGATGTGTGGAGGATAAATGGCAGACTGATAGATTGATGTGACAGTTCCTTTGAAGAGTGCAAAACCATCTTCACTACATCAGAGGGTCATTCAGTTGATCGAGACGGCTTTATGAATGCTCTTGAGATTAACTAATTCAAATATTCTTCTTTGTTAATAATTTGCAGTTATTTGAGATTCACTAATTGAGACTGCCTTTCTTTGTTTTGTGTTAATAATTAGCTACAGTTTCATTTCACTAATTCAAACATAGTGAGTGTTTACTTATGAAAACCATTCAATTGTATGCAATTAGCTTGTGCTGTTTATGTTGCTGGCACTGTTCATATAGCTTTTGTGTGTTTATTTATTGCAGTTGTTTAGTTATTCCTGTTTAACTAACTGAGACTATTACATTTGGGTTTGCTAATAGTTTAGCTTGAGTACATATGATTCTTGCATTTGTCTTGCAGTTTCTGTCTGTGATATTAAGCCTGCTGCAGTTCCATGAGAAATCTGTGTGTAAATCATCATCATCATCATCAGATGTTGTGACACCGATGCACGGTGCATTAAAATCAATCCTGGATGCCTTGTCTGATTTTGTTGATTTGGGAAAGGTGAGTTTGTGCCCTTGTTTTACTAGTTCTTGACCTTCTGGGTCACATGCAAAGGTCAAGGTGATCTCATAGCAGATACTTTATTATTGATGTTAGCTGATCGGGCTTGGCAATACTAGGTCATAGTATTTTGGAGTGAAATGCCTAGTTCCATTGCTTAATGTGTTGTCTTCCCCAGGTCCAAAACAGTTTGTCTCTTTCTTGTACATACAGCCTGAACAATAATATTTTCAACCTTTTTAATATTTATTTAATTAAATTTGAAAAAATCGAAATAAAAAAATGCACACACAAAAATATCTACTATTGATTTTAATTATATCTTAAGGCAGCATACATCTTTTTGATACTACCATTACTTCTGCCTTCTTATTTTAGCATGTGGCACATGTAATGCCAAGCCATGTCGTCACTGTCTGCAAACATTGTATCAATCACTTGTGCAGCTCTGTCTTGTTGCTATAAAACAGGGTTGTAAAAGGATTGACTTTATGGCTTCGGGTTTTATCCCATATGACTCCGTCTTAACTCACAGGGCGTTCTGGTGAAAGTGTTGCACAGAGCACAAACTCCATAGTTCCAGCAACAACCCACAGGAGTCTCGGAAAAAATTACACTAGTGAACCAAACGACATAGGGTGGAGTAAAACCTGCAATGTTCGCAGCGTGAAGCACGTGGTGTAACCAACTTGTCCCAGAGACTCCTTGACTTGTTGCTATGGAAACGTTATAATCAACATAGTCTAAGTCTAAGTTGTCCCCGTTATGACCACCAACTGCAATCGTTGACATGTGTTCTATAGATCTCATATACTCACTCTACCGCAGAAACAAATTACAGGACATTACCATGACCTTATTTATGTTATTGTGAGGGGGCCTATGATGTGTTATGAAGTTGTTTGGTTATGGAATAGTGAGACTGTGTTTTTATTTCATCATTATGTGCCACATGATAAATGACAGGTGTTTAATTGGTTCAGTGCAGAAGGATAGTGTATCTCCAAATATGACCTCCATTTGTCTGAAGAATGATGTATCGCCACACACGGGTTATTTGTTTTGTTTTGTGGTATCTGCCGCAATTTGAATGCTCAGTGCATGGAAATTTACATTATAATACTCGTTGATCTGATGGTGTACACTGTATGGCACTGAATCAGTTAGTGGATGCTGGTCAAGGAAACAGGTGTATTAATGTGTTTTTGTTGTTTCTCCAGACATTGATAACACCACGAATGACGCTGCTGTGTTTTAATGCTGGGCTAACCTTCACCTTAACGTGTCCGTCTGATATGGATGCTCTGTACAGACTGACCAACACGCTGCTGATCCACCACACCAACACAGCCTTGAGAGCGGTGCCGACAATTATCCACATCGCTAACAATATCCTTTTGACAGCCTGTGATTGAGTGTGAGTGAAAGAGGATGTGACATCAGGGGGATGGGGTTGCACTGACAGTGTTTGTGGTTAGAGATCTCTGGGTTGAGTGTCTGCAGACTCGTCTGATACTCTTGTATGGAAGTTTGGAGTTCAGATCTTGAAAATGCCTCTTAACTTGCTGTGTGGGCAGTTGTTGTTACATATCTTGTTACAGTGTGGACAGTTGTTGTTACATGGTTATAGTTTGGGCATTTATTGTTACATGGCTGGTTACAGTGTTGGTAGTTGTTACATGACTTGTTACAGTGTGGGAGATAGTTGTTACATGACTTGTTACAGTGTGGGAGATAGTTGTTACATGACTTATTACAGTGTGGGCAGTTGTTGTTACTTACATACATGACTTGTTACGGTTTTGGGAGATAATTGATACATGGCTGGTTACAGTGTGGGCAGTTGTTACATGACTTGTTACAGTGTGGTAGATAGTTGTTACACGACTGGTTACAGTGTGGGCAGTTGTTACATGACTTATTACAGTGGGAGGTAGTTGTTATGTGACTTGTTAAAGTGTGGGAGATAGTTGTTTCATGACTTGTTACAGTGTGGGAGATAGTTGTTACATGGCTTGTTATAGTGTGGGAGATAGTTGTTACATGGCTTGTTACAGTGTGGGAGATAGTTGTTACATGGCTTGTTACAGTGTGGGAGATAGTTGTTACATGGCTTGTTACATTGTGGGGAGTTGTTGTTACATGGCTGGTTATAGTGTGGGCATTTGTGTTTTACATGACTTGTTACAGTGTGCACAGTTGTTACATAACTTGTTACTGTGTGGGAGATAGTTGTTACATGACTTGTTTCAGTGTGCGCTGTTGTTACATGACTTGATACAGTGTGGGCAGTTGTTACATGACTTGTTACAGTGTGGGAGATAGTTGTTACATGACTGGTTACCGTGTGAGCAGTTGTTCCATGACTTGTTAGTGTGGGAGATAGTTGTTCCATGACTTGTTAGTGTGGGAGATAGTTGTTCCATGACTTGTTAGTGTGGGAGATAGTTGTTACATGACTTGTTACAGTGTGGGAGATAGTTGTTACATGACTTGTTACAGTGTGGGAGATAGTTGTTACATGACTTGTTACAGTGTGGGAGATAGTTGTTACATGACTTGTTACAGTGTGGGAGATAGTTGTTACATGACTTGTTACAGTGTGAGCAGTTGTTCCATGACTTGTTAGTGTGGGAGATAGTTGTTCCATGACTTGTTAGTGTGGGAGATAGTTGTTACATGACTTGTTACAGTGTGAGAGATAGTTGTTACATGACTTATTACAGTGTGGGAGATAGTTGTTACATGACTTATTACAGTGTGGGAGATAGTTGTTACATGACTTATTACAGTGTGGGAGATAGTTGTTACATGACTTATTACAGTGTGGGAGATAGTTGTTACAGTGTGGGAGATAGTTGTTACATGACTGGTTACAGTGTGAGCAGTTGTTCCATGACTTGTTAGTGTGGGAGATAGTTGTTCCATGACTTGTTAGTGTGGGAGATAGTTGTTACATGACTTGTTACAGTGTGGGAGATAGTTGTTACATGACTTGTTACAGTGTGGGAGATAGTTGTTACATGACTTGTTACAGTGTGGGAGATAGTTGTTACATGACTTATTACAGTGTGGGAGATAGTTGTTACATGACTTATTACAGTGTGGGAGATAGTTGTTACATGGCTTGTTACAGTGTGGGAGATAGTTGTTACATGACTTGTTACAGTGTGGGAGATAGTTGTTACATGACTTATTACAGTGTGGGAGATAGTTGTTACATGACTTGTTACAGTGTGGGAGATAGTTGTTACATGACTTGTTACAATGTGGGAGATAGTTGTTACATGACTTATTATAGTCTGGGCAGTTGTTGTTACATGACTTGTTATAGTGTGGGAGATAGTTGTTACATGACTTGTTACAGTGTGCGAGATAGTTGTTACATGACTTGTTATAGCGTGGGAGATAGTTGTTACATGACTTGTTATAGTGTGCGAGATAGTTGTTACATGACTTGTTATAGTGTGGGAGATAGTTGTTACATGACTTGTTACAGTGTGGGAGATAGTTGTTACATGACTTATTACAGTGTGGGAGATAGTTGTTACATGACTTGTTACAGTGTGGGAGATAGTTGTTACATGACTTGTTACAATGTGGGAGATAGTTGTTACATGACTTATTATAGTCTGGGCAGTTGTTGTTACATGACTTGTTATAGTGTGGGAGATAGTTGTTACATGACTTGTTACAGTGTGCGAGATAGTTGTTACATGACTTATTATAGTCTGGGCAATTGTTGTTACATGACTTGTTATAGTGTGGGAGATAGTTGTTACATGACTTGTTACAGTGTGCGAGATAGTTGTTACATGACTTATTATAGTCTGGGCAGTTGTTGTTACATGACTTGTTATAGTGTGGGAGATAGTTGTTACATGACTGGTTATAGTGTGGGAGATAGTTGTTACATTACTTGTTATAGTGTGCGAGATAGTTGTTACATGACTTGTTACAGTGTGTGAGATAGTTGTTACATGACTTATTATAGTCTGGGCAGTTGTTGTTACATGACTTGTTATAGTGTGGGAGATAGTTGTTACATGACTTGTTACAGTGTGCGAGATAGTTGTTACATGACTTATTATAGTCTGGGCAGTTGTTGTTACATGACTTGTTATAGTGTGGGAGATAGTTGTTACATGACTGGTTATAGTGTGGGAGATAGTTGTTACATTACTTGTTATAGTGTGCGAGATAGTTGTTACATGACTTGTTACAGTGTGCGAGATAGTTGTTACATGACTTATTATAGTCTGGGCAGTTGTTGTTACATGACTTGTTACAGTGTGGGAGATAGTTGTTACATGACTTGTTACAATGTGGGAGATAGTTGTTACATGACTTATTATAGTCTGGGCAGTTGTTGTTACATGACTTGTTATAGTGTGGGAGATAGTTGTTACATGACTTGTTACAGTGTGCGAGATAGTTGTTACATGACTTGTTATAGTGTGGGAGATAGTTGTTACATGACTTGTTATAGTGTGCGAGATAGTTGTTACATGACTTGTTATAGTGTGGGAGATAGTTGTTACATGACTTGTTACAGTGTGGGAGATAGTTGTTACATGACTTATTACAGTGTGGGAGATAGTTGTTACATGACTTGTTACAGTGTGGGAGATAGTTGTTACATGACTTGTTACAATGTGGGAGATAGTTGTTACATGACTTATTATAGTCTGGGCAGTTGTTGTTACATGACTTGTTATAGTGTGGGAGATAGTTGTTACATGACTTGTTACAGTGTGGGAGATAGTTGTTACATGACTGGTTACAGTGTGGGAGATAGTTGTTACATGACTTATTACAGTGTGGGAGATAGTTGTTACATGACTTGTTATAGTGTGCGAGATAGTTGTTACATGACTTGTTATAGTGTGGGAGATAGTTGTTACATGACTGGTTACAGTGTGGGAGATAGTTGTTACATGACTTATTACAGTGTGGGAGATAGTTGTTACATGACTGGTTACAGTGTGGGAGATAGTTGTTACATGACTTGTTATAGTGTGCGAGATAGTTGTTACATGACTTGTTATAGTGTGGGAGATAGTTGTTACATGACTTATTACAGTGTGGGAGATAGTTGTTACATGACTTGTTACAGTGTGGGAGATAGTTGTTACATGACTTGTTACAATGTGGGAGATAGTTGTTACATGACTTATTATAGTCTGGGCAGTTGTTGTTACATGACTTGTTACAGTGTGGGAGATAGTTGTTACATGACTTGTTACAGTGTGGGAGATAGTTGTTACATGACTGGTTATAGTGTGGGAGATAGTTGTTACATGACTGGTTACAATGTGGGCAGTTGTTGTTAGATGACTTGTTACTGTCTGAGAGATAGTTGTTACACATGTTACAGTGTGATGGATAGTTGTTACACAACTTATGACAGTGTGGGGAATAGTTGTTACATTACTCATTATTGGCTTCATGAATCCATGTGGGACTTTCTTTAACATCGGGTTACAGCTGATCTCTTCATGTATCCAGCTGGGTAGTTCAGACAGCCTGACTGGAAGGCCAGACTTGGTCAAAGATTTGGTTCACAGTGCTCAGTTGATTACCAGGTAAAGGAAAATTACAACAAGTAGAAATGTAATGTTTTCACTGGTGTAAATGTAGACCATGTTTTTATCAGTGTAAATGTAGACCATATTTTAATCAGTGCAAATGTAGACCATATTTTAATCAGTGCAAATGTAGACCATATTTTAATCAGTGCAAATGTAGACCATGTTTTTATCAGTGTAAATGTAGACCATGTTTTTATCAGTGTAAATGTAGACCATAACAGGAGATTCTATGTATGATTAAAGTTCATATAATGGGACACCGAGGACTGTCACACCACACCAGTCTGAGAACCACTGGTGTAAGGGATTGGCAGAACCCAGTAGATTTCTCATTCTGAGAAATGCTTGGATGGTTTGCTTGCAATGGTGTTGATTTGTTGTGTTATATCATGTTATCACGATCAGTGTCACTGCTTATTCGGTTTTCCCTTGCCTGCTGTCTTCCGATGCAGTAGCCGTCTAAATATATCTCTTATTGACTGTTCCCATGAGGAGTTGGTAGAAATATCTCCTCCCTCAAAGGTAATAAGAAGACATTAATATTTGTATCAGTCAAGGGTGTTGAGGGTAGCAAAAGAAGTAAACATGTCAGTTCCTCATTAATTTAAAGAAAATATAACAGCAAAATTATGCAAGTGTTATAAGGTGTGTTTTATTGTCACAGTTATTGTCAGTGTCATTTGTTGACAGAATTGGTGTCATTATAATCATAAATAGAAGAGGAATGACTAAACAACATATTAAGTAACTTCTAGAAAGAAGAGGAATGACTAAACATCACATTATTCTAGGTAAAAGAGGAATGACTACGCAACAAATTACTTCTAGATAGTAGAGGAATGACTAAACAACACATTTCTTCTAGGAAGAAGAGGAATGACTAAACAGCACATTACTTCTAGATAGTAGAGGAATGACTAAACAACACAGTTCTTCTAGGTAGAAAAGTAATGACTAAACAACACATTACTTCTAGATAGTAGAGGAATGACTAAACAATACATTTCTTCTAGGTAGAAGAGGTATGACTAAACAAGACATTACTGCTAGATAGTAGAGCAGTGACTAAACAAGACATTACCTCTAGACATTAGAGGATTGACTAAACAAGACATTATTTCTAGATAGTAGAGGAATGACTAAACAACACATTACTTCTAGATAGAGAAATGACTAAACAACACATTACTTCTAGATAGTAGAGGAATGACTAAACAACATATTTCTTCTAGGTAGAAGAGGAATGACTAAATGACACATTACTTCTAGATAGTAGGGAAATGACTAAACAATATATTACCTTTAGGTAGAAGAGGAATGACTACACAGGACATTACTTCTAGATAGTTGAGCAATGACTAAACAACACATTACTTCTAGGTAGAAGAGAAATTACTAAACTACATGTTTCTTCTAGATAGCAGAGAAATGACTAAACAATGCAATTTGTCCAGGTAGAAGAGGAATGACTAAGCAAGACATTACTGCTAGATAGTAGAGCAATGACTAAACAAGACCTAGATAGAGAAATGACTAAACAACACATTACTTCTAGATAGAAGAGGAATGACTAAACAACACATTACTTCTAGATAGAAGAGGAATGACTAAACAACACATTACTTCTAGTTGGAAGAGGACTGTTTAAACATCACACTATTCTAGATAGAAGAGGAATCACTAAACAACACATTACTTCTAAGTAGAAGAGCAATGACTAAACAACACATTAAGTCACTGTTACATTTCAGGGTACAAGGGGAAAGACTAAACAAGGTTGTAAGTTACTTTTACACCAGTGAGATAGAAGAGCAAGTACTAAATGTGTATACAGAAATGTTCATTGTATGAATATGTGGCATCACAGTTGTCAGAACATTGCACATTTTTCTATAATAAAAAGTGTATTATTGACCTGAATTGTTTTGTCCTCAGATTACTGACCCTTCTGTCATCTCCTTCTTACAAGACTGACCTCAGCAAGGTGGCGCACAGCATCCTGGCAGAGTATGTGCTGGGCGTCCAGCGAGGCTCCCTGCACATGGCAGTGAAGGTGGGAGTTTGTTGCATTATGACATCTGTTGATTTGTTGGGAATGGGATTTTGAGTGTAGTCCCTAGACTGATCCGTGTTGTGTTGGTGTGAAGTATTGAGGTGCTTCATGTAAGCTTTGTGTCACTTATGTTACCATGCTGTTTTAGTTTGATCCAGTAGTCACATCAGTTATGTTTGTTTGTCCAGTGACAGCCAAGGTCCTGTAAGAACAGTGTAAGAAATGGTTCCACCAGGACGTCATCTTATAGCCCTGCCGTGTGGTGTTAGTTAACATGTCCATCCACAGCCTTCTGTCTTGTGTACTGCCAATCATTTCTGATACTGACGTTTTTCCATGCCATGAAGTCCAGCATCTTCTCTCTTGGTCTTCCTCTGCTTCTCTTCCCTTCCAACTCATTGTGACAACGTACTTCATCAATGATCAACTGTAATTTTCATGGTGGAGTGTTGTGTTGGCATTCTTTTTCTTCTTCTGCGTTAATCTAAAGAGGTTTTATTTGGACGTGATTGCATTGTTCCTGTTTACAGCAGAGCTGCGTTCTTGCGTCTCTAAGCTGACACATCAGACTTTGCTGGCATTTGTTGACCGAGTTAACCTTCCCAGTTGTGTTGGCATTCTGGCAGCACCCTAATGCATGTACTTGCCTGTGCGTACTGTTGGTTTGTTGTCTATTCCACTTTTCACATAGAACAGTGAGGAGCATTTTGTGTCATATTCACTGGCACAGGATCAGAGCCTTATGGGAGTGACCTTTTGCAGTGAAGTTGGAACCACGACAGACCCCAGCTTTCCCCTTCTCATGACATGCCCAAAAAATGTGGACCTTCTTCTTCTTCTGCTGCGAGCAACTAGTTCTCCTTGTGAGTTCACTTCTTTCAAAATATCTTCATTGCTGTTTCGATCCATCCATTGTGTCCTCATTAGGACTGTGAAGAATAAAACATGAAGGGAACCCCATGTTAACGACAAGTAACTACAAACAGGACAAGGCAGAGATCAGGCTCACAGTTTATTTATATGTTCACATGAGGATCTGCAGTCGATAATATTGTCCCTTTGATTCTTTCATCGTGGATACATATTGTTCATTCGATCCCATGCTGAGTCGTCATGTACGAACATTCTATTGTTGATTACTACACAGTATGAACAAGGTCCAATGGTCCTCCCTGATGATAAGCCATCCAGATATTACTTCTATGCCTTCCTCATCTTATTTTTCCCTCAATCTTGCCAATTGTCACCAAGTTCTCTTGTTTGTTTCTTTTCATAACGCGTCCAAAAAATTGTAACTAATTTCTCTAATCAGTTTACTGTTTTAATTTGTTTCTTGTAAGACTTGCTCATTGGTTTTTCTATCCATGGTATTCTTTGCATTTTCTTCAGAAACCACAATTCCACTTAAATTTTATGTTTTTCAGGTTGTCTGTTCATTATACACGTTTCACATCCATACAAAATACAGGTTCAACACTCTTTCTCATTGCAGTTGACATCTTTTTATTGGTCAGTATATCTTCCATCTTGCAAAAGGCTGACTTTGCCATGGAGATTCTTGTTGTAATCTCTTCAAGGCATCTCTCATCAGATGTTATGGCTGTTCCAAATTAGTTGTACTGGTTCGCTTGTTTAAGAATATTCTCATTTACCTGTATATTATATTGTATATTACATTCTGTATACACTTCTTAGTGTAAGAAAGCACAGTTTTCTTGTATGTACACAAAAGTCCCGATTCTTCATTCACAGAAAGAACTGGTCCGAGGCCTGTACAAGGTAATGAGCATCTGTGACAAGTTCAGGCTGGCAGCTCTCAATGCTTCCCTGCCTGCAGGTGTCAAGGACAACTTCAAGGTCTTGCATCAAGAATATGAAAAGTACCACCGTTACAGTGGCTTTGTTTGATTGGCTGAATGTGGATGTTCTGTAACTCATGACCAATTAAACTACATGTATCTCCCATGAATTGCTTTATTTTGTCAGTGGTAATGGCAAGTTTTAACATAGCAGGGAATTATGAAAAGAAAATATTGACTTTAAGTATGAAAATAATCACAAGCAGCTGACATAAAGGATGTCTTTTGTGTTCGCTTTGAGCTTGAGTGTATTCCATGTTACTATTACACTATTTACCACTTGCTACTACTAGTGATGCACTTGACTAATTTTGCATGATTGTTAGCTTTCCCAATTACCATTGGATTACGGAACCCATTACGGATTCAAAGAATATGCTTAGCAAGGTGGAGAAAGGAATGGTTCATGTGGAATGGCTCTCGTCACTTCAGAGGTCACAGATTGTGAGAATTGTATGGATATTTTGCCCTGGCCATGCGGGTGTACGGGGGAATGAACAGGCTGATAGGCTAGCAGGGAACGCACCTCTTGAGGTGGTCGTGCACTTGTGGGAGAAGGTGGAGGAACAGATTGAGAACCCATATGTGGAAAGAAAAATGTGAGATTGCCGGGGATCAGCAAGGGTTCTGGAAGAATCTCAAAACTGAGAGGTAAGACCAGGAGAACATTTAATCAGATAGCGGTGGGAACGATTAGTAGTATGACTTTTCGCTGGCTGGTGAACGAGGGGACTGAGCGCGTATGGGAATGTCCTTAGTGCAGTGATGTCGGTTCTTGACTCAACTCAACTCCCAATTACCAGCGTCCCTCGCCATCAGGCCAACCCTTCTCCAGCTTCAGAAATAACTGTAATGTACATCCCCAAGTCAAGGACAAGAAGTCAACATTGAAGCCCAACTGACCGCCGTGTGTTACACACTCACTATGTTTATAAGAGAAAGTTTGGGAGCATCACACCTCTCAGCCACGTATATTTCCAGGGGATCTATTTCTCATAATTGACCCCTTAGATCATATACTATTAGTCGTTTTAAAATTAGTATAAGACTTATAGGACAGTGGTGGAAGGCATGGTTCCTGGTAGAAAAGGCATGATGATGGGCACAGGACATTGCAGACACCTTTGGCATGAGACAGGAAAAATGGCATTTTGATGTGCCGCGATGACAGCAACATTCTGCAAAGGGCCTCCTACTACATGTTAATGATAAGGTTGTGAAGGAAACAGAGAATTAGATTGATTACTTCACAGAATAAGTCAATTAAAGAACCCCTCTTCATACCATAAGGTGTTGTGGGTATATAGTCTTCTTCTGTTGCCCTGTATGTCCCTCTGGGGGATAGGCATTCGACCAACTCAGCCAAGCTATCCTATGATTTGCTAAGTATCATCTTCCTTCCGATGTTACGACTGTTGCAAGATAGTTGCATCAATTTACCTCCTGTGAAGAGGTTAAACAGTATGAAGAACCTGTGATACATTCACAAACAGATACAAGTAAAATTGTGAGACCATTCATCTGGCCTCTAGCAACATACATATGTCAATCATAGATCATCTCACAAACACTAAAGAAGAATATATCATCAGCAAACAGCCAATGTGGATTCAACAATATAGTGGCGAGCAGCCAGGGAAGAAGCAGGCTTCTCGTGGCCAAAAGTGCTAGAATATGTGTGGATGCACGATGTTCTCACCGAGGCAAGTGTGGCTTGGTAGCAGGCACACTACATTTGTGTTACAAGTGGGAAAATGTCTCGAAACAGCCTTCAAATTTACGGCAGGCGAAAGACACCCGGAGTTGTGGACCTTTTCCCAGAGAGTGTGAGGAAGGTAACAAGCCGAAATATTTTGGGAATGTTGACCCCTTCTGATGGTCAGATACCTCTGACATGCCTTTTCTGGTGCAGAGGTTTTATCACTCATTGAGACTTTGAACTTAAAAGTGAAATACAATGTCTCAGAGTGCTGTGGATCATGCAGAAATGAATTATGAGCACTCCACAAGATCTGAACCTTGAAGAAAACTGACACAGTATCACATCCCAGAAATTGAAATACATTAGCTGCATCAAACAACACAGTAATTTAGCCAACAGTAGTTGCATGTCCTTTACAGGGTGTTGCAGTCAACCCCAGCATTTATTGGCTGTTTGTGATTGACCATGCAGTTGTTTGCCAGTGCTTTCTGACTAGCCAATGCTCATACCATTGTGAAAATCATTGCAAAGTGATCTGCTCCCACCCAAATAGCCTGTGACAGACTTAGAGACCTGGTATGTCAGTGTTGTGAAACTGCATTTACTGCCACTAAGATACAGGAGCCAACAGTTTAGTCGAGAACAGTAATATAAGGCATGGCTCCCAGGAGATGAGGCTGTGGTCAACCAACACGGCAAGGGGCATGGAACATCAAGGATGGGTATGAAAATGCATGAGAGTCACAGTACCCTAGAGATTTAGATGCTGGGTCGATGGTCAAGGGTTTAAATCTGTATCATCATCATCACGTGCCCTGCCAGCTGGCGGAGGTGTTCATGTCTCTCCACAGATCTCTGTCTTTGGTGATCTGGATCAACTCTGTTGATGATATTCCTCCATGCCATCGTCTCAATCCATCCAGTATCATTTCTTTTGGTCTGTCTCTACTTCGGGAGTCTCCGTGGTGAAGTGGTCAAGCCGTCTGACTCAGGCTCCGAAAGTTGTGGGTTCTATTCTGGGCCTCATCCTTTGGTTCATGAGTGCATTTTTTCAGAGACTCTTGAGGGTCCTCACTGGAGCTACAGAGTTTGTGCTTTGTGTGATGCTTTCCGCGCTGTGGAAAGAGACTGAGCCATATGGGATAAAAACCCGGTGCAATGAAGTCAACCCTGTCGACTTTTAAGCGACTTTATTTTTTTTCTCTCTACCTCTTTTCCTATTGATCTTTCCAGTTGCTGTGATGATTTCCAATGCCTCTCTGATAAGGTCATTGTGTAGAACCTTGTGCTAGGACATGGGGAACTGCTCCAGTGTCATGAGTTAATGTATTCTTGGGTAGTGATTTGCTTTAGCTAATAGACTACAATGGCTGGGGTATATAGAAAGAATGGAAGATAACAGGGAAACAAAACTCGCTTACACTCAGGAAATTAATGACCGTAGACCCTGAGGTAGACCAAGAAGACAGTGGAGAGATAATATATATACAGACCTACAAGCACTTGGAATCAATGACTGGCAAGAAAAGGTCAACCAGAGAGACGAATGGAGGTGGATTGTATCTGCAGCAAAGAACCTCAATGGCTCGGCTCGGAACGCTGAGGAAGAAGAAGTGATTTGCTTTTGTAGATGAGGGAGACAGGGGGATATTGGGCATGTCAGATTAAAATGTTTTTGTTTGGGGTGAAGTTAGAACACAACATGCTCTTGTTGAGTGAGACATGTTCTTTAGTCACTGAGTGAGAGTATAACATGTTATTTACTTGTCGAGTTAGAACAGAAAATGAACGGTTGTAGAGTGAGAACAGAACATGTTTAGTTGTTGAGTTAGACAATACATGTTCTTTAGTCACTGAGTGAGAGTATAACATGTTATTTACTTGTCGAGTTAGAACAGAAAATGAACGGTTGTAGATTGAGAACAGAACATGTTTAGTTGTTGAGTTAGACAATACATGTTCTTTAGTCACTGAGTGAGAGTATAACATGTTATTTACTTGTCGAGTTAGAACAGAAAATGAACGGTTGTAGAGTGAGAACAGAAAATGTTTAGTTGTTGAGTTAGACAATACATGTTCGTTAGTCATTTAGTGAGAACAGAACAGTTTGCTTGTTGAATGAGAACAGAATATGAAAAGAGTGAGAACAAAATATGAACGGTTGTAGAGTGAGAGCAGAACATGTTTAGTTGAGTGAGAACAGAATATTATGTTGAGTGAGAACAGAATATGAACATTTGTAGAGTGACAACAGAGCATGTTTACTTTTTGAGAGAGAACAGAACATGTTTAGTTGTTGAGTGAGAACAGAATATGAACATTTGTAGAGTGACAACAGAGCATGTTTACTTGTTGAGTGAGAACAGAACATGTTTAGCTGGTGAGTGAGAACAGAACATGTTTAGTTGTTGAGTGTGAACAGAACATGTTTAGCTTTCAGTGAGAACAGAATATGAACATTTGTAGAATGACAAAAGAACATGTTTAGTTGTTGAGTGAGAACAGAACATGTTTAGCTGTTAAGGGAGAACAGAACATGTTTAGTTGTTGAGAGAGAATATACAAGGGGGCTTCAAATGTTTTTGTTTTGTTTTTTGTGGTGAATATATTCTGAAAAAGTAAAGAACAAATGTATAATTTTGTATGTAGTCACCTCTGCATTCAATGGAAGTCCTCCAGCACCCATAAAGTGCTTGGATTCCTGTAGAAAACAATTCTGTAGGTCTGTACTTGGTGTGCCTGAACCAGTTGTGGACATTCTGTCACACAAGTCACACCGTTTGTAACTTCCACTCATACACTGACAGGCATGCATCACCATACTGGACCTTCATTTGTCAATGAATTTCTACAGGTTTCACCCTTCATTGATCAAAACACCGATAACAGAACGCTGCTCCTCTTGTGTGCATGTCAAAAGTGGTAGCCATCTTTAAACTGTCCATATGATGACACCATGTTCACCTGCATTGTGATGTCACATGCTTAACACTCTTGACATCCTGAACAATATTGGCAGGTTACAAGACAATGGCAAGGTTATTGTAATTTCTATTACACTTGTGAGGTTTTCAATTGAAGCCCGCTCGTATTCATGTGTTGAGAGAGAGCAAAGCATGAATAGTTGTAGAGCGAGCATGATGTAAGAAAACAGACCCAATTGACAAACAATTTCATAATGTCTGTGTTCATCAGTGGTTGTGTGAGGACCTGTAAATAATGAACTTCAGCAACAACCATAGTATTTTGTTTGCAATTTTATTTAATGTTGTGTTCACCTTGTTTGAAATCAATTGTATATACTAGCCTTCCCATAAAACGTGTTTTTCTCCAACCATGTCCAGTTTATTATAGTTGATACAGTATGTGTACTGATCATTATTACAGCAGACTTTCTGCAATCTGTTTTGTTTGGGCAGCAGACTTTTCCCTCAATTGTTATGATCCTTGCTTTAGACTTGTTGAATACTTTCTGAACATTTTGCCATGATTATTTGGGTTCATGTTCAACTTTGCAGAAAGGGCTCCACTCTCTGAGTCATATACCAGGATATTTGCACAACATGCAGCCGGCTTTGGCCCAGTTTTTCGCTCCCGCTTGTGCACATTTTCAAATGCAATGTCTCTACTGTCTGAGAATGTAGTGTGGGCTGATGTGGACTTTGTTGTTTTCACATTGTGTGCTGATACAGATCGTCCATTTCGTTTCTGCGGCTTCTGCTGCTTTCCTTGCTCTTGGTGTGATTGTGGTTTGACCTGTTGCTTCTGTGTCTTGTTGTTCTCTTCTTCCTGTGTCTTTTGCATTAACTGCTGCATCTCTTGAAGTTGTGTTAACAGTTCTTCCTTTTCCAGCTTTTTCTCCAGATGTCTGATTGTTCGCAGCCAGTTAGTTTGCCGCTGAGGCACAGACGTCTCCCATGTACAAAGTTCTCCGCTGGTTTCAACACTTCCAACCTCAACTTTATTCTTCAGTATTGGCTTTGGTGTGCAGCAGCTTTGATGCTCTTGTGTGCGAGCTGGACCCTTCTGCTGTGTTGTCTGCATAAGAACCCTATCTAAGTCTCTCAAGTGAAGACTTTTAGACACAGCTTTGCTATTATCTGAACGACCAGCTTTGTTGTCTTTGTCATGATTGTGCTGGAGGTGAGGAAGCTGCCAGTTCTCCCTTTTCTTGAGCACTGTATTCTCCATAGATCTGATTGATTTCAGCTCCTGGTCTGTTTTGTTGGCTAAAAATGGATCACTCACGTTAGTACAAGAGAACCTGACTCTGTGTCTGTTGCTTTGCTTTGCAGCTTGTGTAGTTTCTTGGTTGGATGGGTCGTCTGCCGAGTTTGAGTTTGTTCTGCAATTGAACAGGCAGTGATTGTCAAACATTCGTCTCACATCGGCCCCAGAAGAGAGATTTAATCCCCGGGGATTTGAAGAGCCTACATATCCCATGACCCCAAAACCTCCACTGTAACTGCTGCTGTGATGCCCAAATTGTGACCTGGTCACGGCCGTCTTTTCTGCATGAATATCTGACTCACTTCTCTTACATGTGCATGCATACGGACATATTCGATTCCAACTATCTTTGATATCTCCACAGTGGCTCCAATGTTTGTCCTGAGTTTCTTCAGTGCTGACTGTTCTAAATATCATAGCTGAACTTGCAGATTCCCTATTCCCAGGCTAGTTGACTTTGGGTTGACTTGTAGCTCTCATGGCATTCATGCACACATCTCTGGGGCAATCACCAGTGAATGCAGCTGGCTAGGCATTTTTGGGTTAATAACCAGGCTGTTCTCATCACAATGATCTTCCAAGCTGGACCCTATACGTGTAGACCTGATTGATTCTATATAATCTGAGGTGGCTGGTGTGCTTGCACTGTTTGGAGTGTTTAAATCTGCTGCTTTGTTGAACGGATTCAAATGTACGCCAGACAGTGCCTTGTTTAGAATTAATCCAAAGTGGCTAGTTTTGAATGCATCAGCTTTGCTGGCTTGCTCAACAGTTTCACTCAATGCAGCTTTCTCAGAAGCATATTCTTCTGGGAGGTATGCCCTCAGGGATGATAACACATGGCTTAGTGTGGAAGTCTGTGCACCAGCTGGCCATGGCGACCACCACCTGAACAAACCCCAAATATCACTGCTTGTTTTCAACTCTGTGGTCTCCTCGTGGGTCTGATCCTTGTTGCCTTCCTCACACTTAAAGAAATAAACGAGTGCAGCCGCCACACCACAAACACTTGTGCCCAACAATACCGCAGTAGAGTGGCTGCGGTGTCTGAGGTAGTTTCCACACAGTGGCTTGGTTGAATTCAGCGACTCGGAAATGGGTTTATTCACTTCAGTAGCTCCAGTGTGAGGTTGCTTTTCCTGGATGGAAGCCGACGTTCTCATGTAGTAATTCAGGTCTACGTCACGTGTCCTAATGGGAGCTCCTTGATTGGTTGAATGCCCTGACCCTGTCTTCATTTGCATTCAGGGTTTTCATATTTGTCAACATTCCAAATGGAAAACGGAAAAAGCCACCATTGTAATGATGGTTGATTAGGTCTGAGTGTTTTACATAACGAAAGCAGAAACGTCTCGCTACGTTTGAAAAACAAAAAGTTCGAGGCAAATCATTGGTTCATTATTAATGAACAGTTCACATTGTTCTAGAACAGACTATCTGAAATTGCAAACTTTTCCTTTTTGCTGTTCAGAAGTGAGCAGAGGTTGGTTAGATAGTGCCCTGTGATGACTAACAGCTTGTGTCCTTTTCTAGAATGTTCTCCCAGACAGGGATTACCTGCAGGTGAAAGAGAAGAAAACCATTTACAAGTTGACAGGGTCGATTTCATTGCACGAGATTTTTTTCCTATATATAAATTTTCAGTTCCAGAAGTTTCACAATTTTTCAGTTCCAAAATTGAATAGTTAATGATGAATTTACAACCCAACACTCTGGGCAAACCCATAGATTCTCTCTCTCTCTCTCTAACTCTCTCTAACTCTCTCTAACTCTCTCTCTCTCTCTCTCTCTCTCTCTCTCTCTCTCTCTCTCTCTCTCTCTCGCTCTCTCTCTCTCTCTCTCGCTCGCCGCAAACAACACAAGTTGTAGATGCTGACTGCTTTAATAACATAAAAAGGTAAAAGTCAAGGGTCACGCCTTAATGAGTATGATACACAGGGGCTATAACCCCCATGTCTATAGAGCAGCCGGCACTGCAGCTGTGTTGAGGTCAGTCTCACACCGGCCGCCATCACTTCCCAAAACACTTCCTGGTGTCAATATTAGGCTGCCCAAGTCAAATTTACAGACTATAAGCAGATTCGAACTCATGACCACCAGGCCGGGAGATGAGCATCTAGACCAGTGGTTCTCAACCTTTTGTGGCCCATGTACCCTTTTACCTCATGTTAACAATGTCACCCCCCCCCCCCTTTCCAAAATGTAATTCCTCTTACAACTCCTTTTTTTTTTTACACAAACCTATATATATATATATATAAGTAACAAAGACATTTATGATCTGTTTAAGTCCCCGCTAATCACTGGTATCATGAAGGCCAATAGACTACAATGGCTGGGGCATCGAGGTAGACCAAGAAGGCGGTGGAGAGATAATACATGTACAGACCTACAAGCACTTGGAATCAACGACTGGCAAGAGAAGGTCCACCAGAGAGACGAATGGAGACGGATTGTATCTGCAGCAAAGAACCTCAATGGCTCGGAAGGCTGAAGAAGAAGAAGAATATATAACTACCGTAGGACAGTAGACGGTACTACCTGCTTTCTGTCAGCGCCGAATGTTGGGCGGCGCTTACCAAACCCGACACCCCACATTGTGCCAACGGCTTCGGGCGGAAGAGCGCAATTGGGAGGGTACTAGCCTTATCCTGGTGCGAGGAAATGCAACCCAAAGACAAAATAAGTCATGGCAGGGCAGACCAGGAAGATAAACTCTATGGACCGCTGTGTGAACTGAAAAAGACAGTTCAATTCATACAAGAGACAGCACTGCAGTTATAGACATATTTCAAGCGAATGAAAGAAGAAGAAGAAGAAAAGGGCAGACCAGGCCCTAAGCCTTGGTTGGCAGCTGGTCTAGGATCGAAGCTCCGACAGGCGGACATTTAGAGCATTGCTTTGCTGATCCGGCAGCTTCTGCAGCTTGTCTTGTTCCAGATTATAGGTGTCAACCTTCCTCTGGAGTGAACTAGGCAGGCCGAGAGAGGGATCATGCTGCATGGGCAACACATGGTTTCTTTATTTTAGCCCAGGCTTTGTGCTATGGAGAGGCAATAACTCCATCCCTGATCTTAACCGGTCTCGGAATCAAAGCGAGAGGCAACTGTTACGGGTTATAAGTCCTTGTCAGTTGGCGTAGACATGGGGCGCCACGCGTTGCCTCTGACGGTGGGAGACACCTACAGGTGTCACTATTCAGCTACCGCCCGCCTCAAGCTGGGCAGCCCCCAGCCAATTGGGTGCTGATCCGCCACAGCCTGCTTGCTTCAATGGGTGCTTGGGGCTAGGACAAAATCTGAATCGCAGGCTGTAAAACCAATGCACCAGGTACTAATAAAAAGAATAGAAACCTCAAGCTACGGCTTGCAACCTGGAATGTGAGAACCATGTGTCCAGGATTTTCCACTGACTTGACAAATATTGACGATGTGAGAAAAACGGCTGTGATTGATGCTGAACTCAATCGTCTTAACATTGATATTGCTGGCCTGCAGGAGACTCGCCTCGCTGAGGAAGGGTCACTCAGGGAAAACAATTACACCTTTTTTTGGAAGGGAAGAGGTCAGGCAGAAAAAAGGCAACATGGTGTGGGCTTTGCAGTGAAGAATTCGCTACTGGGAATGATTGATATCCCAGCTGGAGGTAATGAAAGATTATTATCACTGCGCTTGGCAACCTCTTGTGGATTTGCCACCATTCTCACTGCATATGCACCGACACTCGCTTCCTCTGATGATGTGAAGGATACGTTCTATGAGCAGCTAGACTCTGCAATCAAGGCAGTTCCAAAATCCGACTACATTTATATGCTCGGTGATTTCAATGCTCGTGTGGGCAAGGACTCGAGTTCATGGCCAGTGTGCCTTGGAAAATACAACATCGGTCGCATGAATGATAATGGGCAAAGGCTGCTGGAGCATTGCACTAGAAATGACCTATGTATTACAAACTCCTTTTTTAAAACAAAAGAGATGCATAAGGTCACATGGAAACATCCAAGATCCGGCCATTGGCATCAGCTGGACTTCATTATCACACGGAGACAACATCTGAACCATACATCATTAACTCGAAGTTACCACAGTGCTGACTGTGATACAAATCATTCTTTGGTTGTTGCAAGGGTTAGGCTGAGACCAAAGAGAATCCACACAGCTAAACACAAGTCTAGCCCCAGGATTAATATTATTAACACTCACGATCCTGGAAAGTGCTTTGAATTTCAACAGCAACTTGAAGACGCTTTCAATGATACATCAGAAAGTTGTATAGTAAATGATAAATGGAGTAAACTTAAGGAAACTATTTATAAAACAGCGGTAGGGGTTTACGGCACTGTGGATCATAAGAGGCAGGACTGGTTTGCGGCAAACAGCCAGATACTGCAGCCCTTG
Source organism: Cepaea hortensis (assembly GCA_963921405.1). Taxonomy (NCBI): domain Eukaryota; kingdom Metazoa; phylum Mollusca; class Gastropoda; order Stylommatophora; family Helicidae; genus Cepaea; species Cepaea hortensis. Next base: position 6,442,974 of record OY992895.1, read on the forward strand.
ATTAATAAAAAGAAGATAGCTCTCTTAAGAAACAAGGAAAGACCAACGCGTAACACTCTTGAGTGAGCTGAAGCAAGCGAGGAAGGATGTACAAAAGGCTGCCAGGCAGTGTGCGAATGACTATTGGATCAAGTTATGTGAGTCCATTCAAATCGCAAGTGATAAGGGAAACATCAGAAGCATGTATGAAGGGATAAAGAAAGCCTGTGGTCCAATGATCAAAAGAAGTGCACCGCTGAAAACCTTGACTGGAGAAATCATAACTGATAAGAAACAGCAGATGGATAGATGGGTCGAGCACTATTTAGAACTTTACTCAAGTGAGACAAAGCTAGCGGATGATGCCCTCAACGCCATAGAGGCCCTGCCAACTCTTGACCACCTGGACACACTTCCCACTATAACAGAAGTTAAGTGTGCTATAAATGAGCTTGCATCTGGCAAGGCTCCAGGTAAGGATGGGATTCCAATAGAGGTAATCAGGAGTGGGCAAGACACACCCGCTCTACAGATCCACCAGCTAATAGAGCTATGCTGGCGAGAAGGACAAGTCCCACAGGATTTCAAAGATTCAAACATCATAACGCTGTACAAGAACAAGGGAGATCGGAGCGACTGTAACAACTATAGGGGTATCTCACTTCTGTGTATTGTTGGGAAAGTATTTGCCAGAATTGTCCTGCACAGACTTCAAGTCCTGGGAGATCAAGTCTACCCCGAATCACAGTGCGGCTTCCGTCAGAACCGGTCTACCATTGATATGATATTCTCATTGCGACAGATGCAAGAAAAATGCCGGGAACAAAATCAGCCACTGTTTATTGCCTTCATCGACCTCACAAAGGCATTCGATTTGGTCAGTCGTGAGGGTCTGTTCAAAGCACTAAAGAAGATTGGCTGCCCACCAACTCTTCTGTCCATTGTGGAATCGTTCCACACAGGCATGAAGGGTATAATCAAGTTTGATGGCTCAACTTCAGAAGAATTTGAAATCAAGAGGGGAGTTAAGCAAGGTTGTGTACTAACCCCCACCCTCTTTGGGATATACTTTTCACTTCTACTGAAATATGCCTTTCGTGATCAGGATGACGGTATATACATTCACTCACGCTCAGATGGTGGCCTCTATAATGCTCAGAGATTGAAGGCCAAGACCAAAATTAGCAGGGTACTAATCAGAGAGTTGCTTTTTGCGGATGATGCTGCGATTACGACCCACTCTGAGGAAGAATTACAACATCTACTATCTGCATTCTCCAATGCTTGTTCTGAATTTGGTTTAACAATTAACAAAAAGAAGACACAGATTATGTCACAAGGTGCACATGGTGTACCATCAATTTTTATTGACGACGCCGAACTGGAGATAGTAGACCATTTTACGTATCTAGGATCAGAGGTAAATAGCAAATTATCCCTCGATCAGGAAATCAACATCAGGATTGGCAAGGCAGCAACAACAATGAACATGTTAGCAAAAAGAGTCTTGGAGAACAGGAAGCTTACTGCCAAAACAAAAGTCCTCGTCTACCAAGCCTGTGTCCTTAGTACTCTTCTTTATGGCAGTGAAATCTGGACAACTTACTCACGCCAAGAGAAATGTTTAAACAGCTTTCATATGCGGTGTCTGCGAAGAATACTTGGTATTAAATGGCAAGACAAAATCACAAATACTGAAGTATTGGAGAGATCAGGTTGTGTGACGGTTTATTCCATGCTCAGTCTTCGTAGACTTAGATGGATAGGACACGTTAGGAGGATGGATGATGGTAGAATACCAAAGGACATCTGTTTTGGTGAATTACAGACGGGTAGGAGATCTCAGGGTCGGCCTCTACTGCGATACAAAGATGTGTGTAAGCGGGACATGATTGATACAGGCATTGATAATGCACACTGGGAGCAAGTTGCCGCTGAACGTGTTGCGTGGAGGGCAACTATCAGAAATGGAATAAAGACAAAGGAGAAAATGATTGCAGATAAAGCACACACAGAGCGTGAGAGACGTAAAATGGTGCAAAATGGTGGAAATGACCCTGTGTTCACATGCACCTACTGTGGGCAAACATTTGCAGCAAGAATTGGCCTTACCAGCCACACTCGCCACCGCCATGGATCGTAGTTATTAAGCCTTTTTGTAGGACAATGTACCAAACTATCGTCTGTCAAGACGGAAAGGTGCCAATGAATGAATATATATATATATATATCTACACACACACGCTCACACATATTCAAGAAAGGGGGACGATCGCATTTTGTGTGGTCCTGAAGCCAGTTTGAGTCTGCTAATCTGTTGTCTTAATTCCTTCTTTCCCCCACCCCTAACATTACACCCTGGGGAGGGGGGAGGGAACTCCTTACTAGTTGAGAACCACCGATCTAGACATTACTCAACTGCAGCTCCCGTTCAGTGACATGTTGGCTGTAAACACGCTGAACTCATCCATTGACGTACCTCTCCTTACTTGAACCACACTTTGCTCACCCTTGACGCACCACACCTTACTGGAACCACACTGGGTTTATCTCTTGACGCACCCGACCTTGCAGGAACCACACTGTGCTCATCCCTTGACGCACCCAACCTTGCTGGAACCACACTGTGCTCATCCCATGACGCACCCGACCTTGCTGGAACCACACTGGGTTTATCCCTTGACGCACCCGACCTTGCTGAAACCACACTGGGTTTATCCCTTGACGCACCCGACCTTGCTGGAACCACACTGGGTTTATCCCTTGACGCACCCGACCTTGCTGAAACCACACTGGGTTTATCCCTTGACGCACCTCTCCTTGCTGGAACCACACTGGGTTTATCCCTTGACGCACCCCACCTTGCTGAAACCATACTGGGTTTATCCCTTGACGCACCCGACCTTGCTGAAACCACACTGGGTTTATCCCTTGACGCACCCGACCTTGCTGAAACCATACTGGGTTTATCCCTTGACGCACCCGACCTTGCTGGAACCACACTGGGTTTATCCCTTGACGCACCCGACCTTGCTGAAACCACACTGGGTTTATCCATTGACGCACCCGACCTTACTGAAACCATACTGGGTTTATCCCTTGACGCACCCGACCTTGCTGAAACCACACTGGGTTTATCCATTGACGCACCCGACCTTACTGAAACCATACTGGGTTTATCCCTTGACGCACCTCTCCTTGCTGGAACCACACTGGGCTCATCCCTTGACGCACCTCTCCTTGCTGGAACCACACTGGGCTCATCCCTTGACGCACCTCTCCTTGCTGGAACCACACTGGGTTTATCCCTTGACGCACCTCTCCTTGCTGGAACCTACACTGGGTTTATCCCTTGACCCACCACACCTTGCTGGAACCACACTGGATTTATCCCTTGACGCACCCCACATTGCTGGAACCACACTGGGCTCATCCCTTGACGCACCCCACCTTGCTGGAACCACACTGGGCTCATCCCTTGACGCACAACACCTTGTTGGAACCACACTTGGTTTATCCCTTGACGCACCCGACCTTGCTGGAACCACACTGGGTTTATCCCCTGACGCACCCGACCTTGCTGAAACCACACTGGGTTTATCCATTGACGCACCCGACCTTACTGAAACCATACTGGGTTTATCCCTTGACGCACCCCACCTTGCTGGAACCATACTGGGTTTATCCCTTGACGCACCCGACCTTGCTGAAACAACACTGGGTTTATCCCTTGACGCACGACACCTTGTTGGAACCACATTGGATTTATCCCTTGACGCACCACACCTTGCTGGAACCACACTGGATTTATCCCTTGACGCACTTCTCCTTGCTGGAACCACACTGGGTTTATCCCTTGACGCACCACACCTTACTGGAACCACACTGGGTTTATCCATTGACGCACCCCACCTTGATGGAACCACACTGGGTTTATCCATTGACGCACAACTCATTGCTGGAACAACACTGGGTTTATCCATTGACGCACCCCACCTTGCTGGAACCACACTGGTTTTATCCTTTGACGCACCCGACCTTTTTGGAACCACACTGGGCTCATCCCTTTACGCACCCGACCTTGTTGGAACCACACTGGGTTTGTCCCTTGACGCACCCGACCTTGCTGGAACCACACTGGGTTTATCCCTTGACGCACCTCTCCTTGCTGGAACCACACTGGATTTATCCCTTGACGCACCACACCTTGCTGGAACCACACTGGGTTTATCCCTTGACGCACCACACCTTGCTGGAACCAGACTGGGTTTATCCCTTGACGCAACACACCTTGCTGGAACCACACTGGATTTATCCCTTGGCTCACCCGACCTTGCTGGAACCACACTGGGTTTATCCCTTGACGCACCTCTCCTTGCTGGAACCACACTGGGTTTATCCCCTGACGCACCTCTCCTTGCTGGAACCACACTGGGTTTATCCCTTGACGCACCACACCTTACTGGAACCACACTGGGTTTATCCATTGACGCACCCCACCTTGCTGGAACCACACTGGGTTTATCCATTGACGCACCCCACCATGCTGGAACCACACTGGGTTTATCCATTGACGCACCCCACCTTGCTGGAACCACACTGGGTTTATCCTTTGACGCACGTGACCTTTTTGGAGCCACACTGGGCTCATCCCTTTACGCACCCCACCTTGCTGGAACCACACTGGGTTTATCCCTTGACGCACCCGACCTTGCTGGAACCAAACTGGGCTTATCCCTTGACGCACCTCTCCTTGCTGGAACCACACTGGGTTTATCCCTTGACGCACCTCTCCTTGCTGGAACCACACTGGGTTTATCCCTTGACGCACCTCTCCTTGCTGGAACCACACTTGGTTTATCCCTTGACGCACCACACCTTGCTGGAACCACACTGGGTTTATCCCTTGACGCACCACACCTTGCTGGAACCACACTGGGTTTATCTCTTGACGCACCACACCTTGCTGGAACCACACTGGGTTTATCTCTTGACGCACCCGACCTTGCTGGTACCATACTGGGTTTATCCGTTAACGTACCTGACCTTGCTGGAACCACACTGGGTTTATCCATTGACGCACTACACCTTGCTGGAACCACACTGGGTTCCAAAAGCACACATCCTGAAATATGTGATTCGTGCGTTACTGCGCCTTTTGCTTGTGCTCATTGACAGCCTTCAAATATCTCACCTGTCTGTTTTGAATGTTGTAGTTACTGGCGTTCTGATCGGTTCAATGAGTATTTCAGGTGCACTTGATCAGTAGTTTTGTTCTTCCGAAGTCGGAGGGTATCTGCCTGCACGGCGAGGAACCCCCAATCTGCACACCAATAAGCCAGACATGGGACAACAGATACACACGCCAACCTCAGGTCCGGTATGACATCACATTGAGGTTGGACAACAGGATGTCTTCATCCGACATACAGGACGTCACGCTGGAGCTCACAGCCAGCGAACACAAGCAAGCAACTAGTTATATCTGACATCTACACAAAATGTATCAGCCGCGCTGTCTTGTCTATAGATAGACAGCCTGGCTGTTACATTGTGTACATCTTAGATTCTTCTTATGCTTAAGAGGTTTTCTCGATTACACAATCTGGCGACACGCCTTAAGGGTTACATAAACCAAGTTAATGGAGACAGGGGAGACAATGCTGGGTGTTGACAATCTGGCACAAAAGATTATCATCGACAGAAATAGCACATGGCCTATATTTGTGAGAGGGCATGATACCAGCGCCACCCATACCGCATGTGAAGATGAGTATCAACATAAAAACTGTTAGATTTCACGCCCCCCCCCCCCCCCACATCCCCTTGTACCATCACATATGTAGGCCATATTTGAGATCTGAAATGTGCTTACATATGGTATCGAGACAGAAATCGCCAACAGAGAATTGAACCGGGGCCTGTGTGTTGATATTCCACTATGCTACATTTCGGGACAATTAGATTTAGAAGGACATAATAACCAAGAGAACAGAAAGAAAGCCACAGACACAACAAGAACACGTACTGGGTACTCTTGAATGGTATATGAAACAAATTCACAGTTATTGATGGACACTCATAGAAACGAAGGAAACAAGTAGAGACCATAGACGAAACATAACTATACAGTATAACATTAATAGCTATGGTCAGGCCAGGATTCGAACCTGTCGCCTCCAAGTAACGACAGCACTGGCCTGGCTGGATACGAATCCCCTCCATAATCCATAGTTGCGGGTTCAGATGGATATTCATTCATTCGGTAACATGTCCTTTGCAGAACCTCGCTCCCATAACAACCTTCCGGAAAACCTCTCGATCATAAGCAAGATGTCCCGCGTCCGATACACTCATCTGGAGATCATCCGCCACATTCTGCACCCATCTTCTCTTTGGCCTTCCTCTTCCTCTCATCCAGGCATATACCCCTCATTATTGTTCTCTCCAAACTTTCGTGACGTTTCAAGTGACCAAAACATTTCAATTTTCTTTGTTTTATCGTCTTTAATAGCCAACCTTCTTCAATATTCAATTCTTGAAGTATGGATGCATTTGTTCTTTTCTTTACCCAAGATATCCTTAGAACCCGTCTATAACAGTTATACTTAAAGGCATGTATGCGCTGTTCAGCTTGTTTAGTAAGTGTCCAGGTCTCACAAGCCAGGTGAATGTTAGACCTGGCTAATGACGTATCATCATTTACTCATTTAGTTTAGGGCAGTGGTTCTCAACCGGTGGGGAATTCCCCCTCCCCCCCCCCGGGGGGAATTTTAGGGTTTCCAGGGGGGGGGGGGGATGAAGACCATTTCAAGATCGCGTTAATACAAGAACCGATTACTTGATATTGTTTTTCCCTTCATACTTTACAGTTATGTACGTCTCATCCTTCTAAAATTCATTTTGTAAAGTAAGTAGACCCACAAATCATGTTTTATGTGGATGTCTAGACTTGTTTTAGTATATGCTATTAAATTTATCTTCCATTTTTACGTATATTGTGTAGGGGTGGGGGATTTTTAGATAGGAAATGTGAGGGGGGGGGGGAGTGACGTTCTGAAAATATGGTGAAGGGGGGGGGGGGGGCACAGGCCAAATTTTTGATAGGATAGGGGGGGGGGGTGACGTTCTGAAAATATGGTGAAGGGGGGCACGGGCCAAAAAACGTTGAGAACCACTGGTTTAGGGTGTTCGGCTGGCCGAGTATCAAAGTACTCTTGTTCTTCTAGGGAGGCGCTGTTGTCATTTGAAAACTGCAGTATAACTTTCAATTTTTCATATTGTCTAATATGTTATTTGATTTCTACTTCTATTCTGGTACTTCTGTGAGTGTATATCAACAGTACCAGTGTATTTATTTATCGGGCGGAACAAAGAGACGAACCAAGTTTCTCATATGGCAAATCTTCCGTTGCTAAGGGACAGTCACTTTAAGTAAAAGTGTGAAACTGGTATGCATCATACATCAAACCATAACAATAGAGACTAACAACTAGAGAAGCAAGTTGCAGCAAAGACACAGGGTCTAGGAGAATGTATTACCTTGTTGTGTGATGTTCCACGCACAATTAGCTCTGTCTCTTCGGCTGAAGTTTGCTGTTTGTAGTTTCCTTGTGTGCGTTCAACTTCAGTGCTGGTCGCGCCGCTGGTGGTGCGGCGTCTTCTTCCTCGTGGATTGAGTTGAGTTGGGTTGAACTAACAACCGACATCACTGCACTCAGGACATTCTCATACGCGCTTAGTCCCCACGTTCAACAGCCAACGAAGAGTTATACCGTTCCCACCGCTATCTGATTTAAAGGTCTCCTGGTCTTCACGGGTTTTAGATTCTCCCAGAACCCCTGCTGATCCCCGGCATTCTCATTCTTTCCACATTACGGTTCTCAATCTGTTCCCCAACCTTCTCCACCTGGAGTTTCGTGGATATGCAGATAAACCTTCTGGCCCTGCATTCCCTGCAGATGGCCAGCCCGTGGATCGTGCCGATGTTGTGAATGCCCTAAGAGAGATGTCGAGAGCGAAAGACTCTAAGGTCAGTGAATCCACTTCGTTGTCTAGAATGAGGGACGTGGGAGTAAGAACTGGTTCGGCGCCAGACACGAGAGGTGCATCGGGAGAATGATGGGCATGTCAAGCAACACAGAACTGGCACTTTTAGCGCTGATGCACATGTCATATTGATGGTGGGTGTTGTGGGATCTGAGCACTTATGACATGTCCGGAGTGCAAGGTAGATACCCCAATAGATTAACTGACTGACTGACTGACTGACTGGCTGGCTGGCTGGCTGACTGACTGACTGACTGACTGACTGACTGACTGACTGACTGACTGACTGACTGACTGACTGACACGCGGGTTTTTTTTCAAAAAAATTTCGTGCACCAAGTAGAATAACAAATAATGACATTCAATTACATTTTGATAATGAAACTATATGACTGTTGTGGTGGCTTCACTACCAGCTAGCCATCTCAAAATCACGGTGTAATAATGAAACGATATGACTGTTGTGGCGATTTCACTACCACCTGCCATCTCAAAGACACGGTCTGTTTCCAAATCCACGGTTTCCACGCTTTGTTTCCAAATCGACGGTTTCCACGGTGTGTTTCCAAATCCACGGTTTCCACGCTTTGTTTCCAAATCGACGGTTTCCACGCTTTGTTTCCAAATCGACGGTTTCCACGCTTTGTTTCCAAATCGACGGTTTCCACGGTGTGTTTCCAAATCCACGGTTTCCACGCTTTGTTTTCAAATCGACGGTTTCCACGCTTTGTTTCCAAATCGACGGTTTCCACGGTGTGTTTCCAAATCCACGGTTTCCACGCTTTGTTTCCAAATCGACGGTTTCCACGCTTTGTTTCCAAATCCACGGTTTCCACGCTTTGTTTCCAAATCGACGGTTTCCACGGTGTGTTTCCAAATCCACGGTTTCCACGCTTTGTTTCCAAATCGACGGTTTCCACGCTTTGTTTCCAAATCGACGGTTTCCACGGTGTGTTTCCAAATCCACGGTTTCCACGCTTTGTTTCCAAATCGACGGTTTCCACGGTGTGTTTCCAAATCCACGGTTTCCACGCTTTGTTTCCAAATCGACGGTTTCCACGCTTTGTTTCCAAATCGACGGTTTCCACGGTGTGTTTCCAAATCCACGGTTTCCACGCTTTGTTTCCAAATCGACGGTTTCCACGCTTTGTTTCCAAATCCACGGTTTCCACGCTTTGTTTCCAAATCGACGGTTTCCACGGTGTGTTTCCAAATCCACGGTTTCCACGCTTTGTTTCCAAATCCACGGTTTCCACGCTTTGTTTCCAAATCCACGGTTTCCACGCTTTGTTTCGAAATCCACGGTTTCCACGCTTTGTTTCCAAATCCACGGTTTCCACGGTGTGTTTCCAAATCGCCCGCAGCTGTGTTCCGAACCTGGTGTACGGGATTACGAACTGCATTCATAACACCTTCGCACACAACAATGCTTAAATAATAGACAACCAAAACGTGTTTTCACCAACACAAGACTTCAGATGTTTAATGTCTGGTACCTTTCATCTCTTGTCTGTTCGCGTATTTTCACCTACACAAGACTTCAGGTGTTTAATGTCTGGTATCTTTCAAAACTTGCTTGCCAGCAGTTGAATTGTTGAGTTGAGTTGAGTTAAGAACCGTCATCACTGGACTCAGGTCATTCCCATACGTGCTGCGTCCCCTCGTTCAACAGCCAGCGAAGAGTCATACTACTAATCGTTCCCATCGCTATCTGATTAAAAGTTCTCCTGGTCTTCCCTCTCAGTTTTGAGATTCTTCCAGAACCCCTGCCGACCCCTCACAATCTCATTCTTTCCACATATGGGTTCTCAATCTGTTCATCCGCCTTCTCCACCTGGTCCCACAAGCGCACGACCACCTCTCCCTTGTCCATAGGCAAACTACCACCAAGAGGTGCATTTCCTGCTAGCCTATCAGCCTGTTCATTCCCCCGTACACCCGCATGGCCAGGGCAAAAAATCCATACAATTCTCACAATCTGTGACCTCTGAAGCGACGAGAGCCATTCCACACGAAACATTCCTTTCTCCACCTTACTAAGCAGCTTGCCAGCAGACTGTAGGGTTGTAGCTGTTTAAACGGATCAAGGCTCCCAGATAGACCCAGATAGACCCAGATAGACCAAGCCTAGCACGGATATCAGGACTGCCCTGGCAAGACAAGTCAGCCGGCCGGATACTGACTACTTCATCCGCCTAGTGACGATTGGTCTAGACAAATATAGGCCAAGAAAGATATACTCAGTACATCTAAATGCTTGTAAAAGGCCCCATCACATTTACTCGGTCTCGCATAGTTACGGAGAGCAAGAGGACGCCCGAGGAGAAAATGGATTGACGACATCAGACATTGTACAATCACAAGGAATGATACTATCCAGTGCCACCCATCGGGCACTGGAACATTAAATATTCCTCCCCACGACGCTTGACAGCAAAAATAGATGATGATGATGATGATGATGATGATGATGATGATGATGATGATGATGATGATGATGATGATGATGATGATGATGATGATGATGACATTTACTAACTTAGCTGATAAAACTACAACTTCGTCTTGTGAAACAAGGAATCAAAAGTTGTTCTGTATTTGGTGCTCATGTTGTAATAAACGAAGATGTTCACACTGGAGTTGATGGCGTTGAACAAGAAGGTCAGAGACCACGCAGCGAAGAAACTGTTGCTGTACGGTCCAAAAATGATGAACCCGGGGACTAAACTGATAGCAATGCAGTCACACAGCATGGGCAGAAAGCAGATGCAGTAGATGACGGCGACAAGAACGATCATTTTCACCGTTTTCTTGTCTCGGATATTTGACTCCTTGGATTTATCGCTGACATAATTGCTGGTAGATTGTCGCCATTTTGATTTCTGGTTCATTTTGATGACGAGGATTGCCGTGAAGATTATGACGGCTCCGAAAGAACAGAACTGAGTTGCCGCGCTGAGAGTGAAGCTCATAGCTGCAAGTTGTTCACGGCCTTCAAGAAAGACAAGCCCGAGCATGGATCGGTTCTTCTCCGGGAGAAATATCCAGTCGATGTAGCAAGTTGTGTAGTCAGGAACTAGGGACAGAAACATGATTATAAAGATGGACGTCAGAGCCATGTTGGTGACCCTGGGAGTGATGATTCTCTTGACTTTCAAGGGAATGACCACGCAAAGACATCTCTCTAAGGTGATGTAAACTGTTATCCAGCTGGTTATTCTGGCAAAGCAGGCGTGAGGCCAGCCTCCGGTGAGATGCTGAAATTCGTCAGCAATAAGTGGAACAATTTGGCAAAACAGCGGGTTTCTCAAAAGGCCCAACCATTGTAGGGTGATCATGGAGCACATGTCAGAGACGGCCAAAGCCAGGAGACCGATGTTGACCGTGTCGTTGAGGCCCTGTTTGAGGAACACTACAATGTTGCAGATGTTGGATATGATTCCCAACAAGGCTACAGATCCGGCTAGGATGCTGACGTTGACCACTTGTATGATGACCAGGGCGCTGTCACTGATGACGTCAACCTTGATGGTGGCGCCATTTTGCGTGTTATTGACAGAGACAGCCATGACAGTTTGTCTTTGCTTCGGTTAATAAGATGGCAATACTGTTGAGTTGAGCTGAGTTGAGTTGAGTTGAGTTGAGTCAAGAACCAACATTACAGCATTCAGTTCTTTTGCATTCTTGCTCTGTCCTCTTCTTCAACAACCAGCGAAGAGTTCCATTACTAATGGTACCAGCTGCAGCTTATTTATGTGTTTGTCTGACTTTTCCTCGGAAATTGTATGACAATACAATTCGTGCCTGAATTGAATTTACGTGGGAGAGAGTTGAGCAGCGTCTGTCTCACTCTTTCGTGCTGATTCCATGTGATCCGGTGGCAAGATATGCTCAAGGAGGCTGGGATAGAAACCACGATACAATGGACGACCAAGGGAAATTCCTTGCCCTGAGCTCCCCAGGCACGCTGCAGATCGTGGCCTCTCGATCCACTGAACAGCCAGTGTTTACTGCGTACTGCTTTCTAATTCAAACTTCACATCCTCGTGTTAATAGCTGAAGGGGAAATGCCATTTGGAAGTGATTCTTTGTCTAATACAGTTAATATAGTTTAATTATAATGAATATTGTAACCTGCATACAGTGCCATTTGGTTGTCGCTAATTTGATATAAGAGGTAGGATCAATGAGTTTTCTGAATTTTCAGCTTCTGTTTACAAGTTTGATTCCGATTACGAACATTATAGTATAATAATAATGTAGTGACCACGGCGACAACAACACTACTGATACAACCATGCATATATAACTAAGTAAATACAAGACACTCACCCTTTCATATCCATTGGCAAATCGTGTGTATTATCAGAGTTCAAATTGAGTGTCAGTTGCAGTTCTATATTTTAATGGTGGTATCAAAGAATCATATTGTACCTAACTGTGCAATTATGACATTATTTTGGTGCAAGTGCATAAATTTACATATCTAGGCACATGGATAACATCAGATGGGAGATGCATCACTGTCAGAATAGGACAAGCAAAAATTGCATTCTATCAAATGAAGAACGTTTTGTGCAGTAAGTCACTGTCCTTGAAAGTTAAAAAGAGAGTTCTTTCATGTTACATAGAACCAGTTGTAACATACGGCTGCGAATCCTGGATAATTAGTAAACAGGCGAAAAAAATCCATGGAAGCCTTGGAGATGTGTGCTGAGTGGGAAAGGAGTCAACACTCGAAATGACCCATACCGTCGTAGATCTCAATTTGTGGAGAAGCTTGATCACCCACGCCAGCCGAGAAGGCACTAGATAATGATGATGATGGTGATATTTTCAAATCTCCTGGAGATGAAGAATGCCAGACCATTCTTCCAGCCACTTCTACTAGGTCAAAGTTAATAATGGAATGCACACCAGCCGGGGTCACTGATGTGCAACACATGTATTGATAAACATTGCACACCATCTTTGTGTACTCACAGAACGGCGCGGGTGTTGCAGATACATGCAGCTTGGGCCAGGGACAATGTCACACATGCGGGCCAGGGACAATGTCACACATGCGGGCCAGGGACATGTCATATCGGACAAGCGGGAAAGGTTCAGGTCACACAAGCGGGCAAGTGTTAAGGTCACATATACGGGCAAGTGTTAAGGTCACATATACGGGCAAGTGTTAAGGTCACACATACGGGCAAAGGTTAAGCAATATGTTGTAGGACGTCGCAATAAACGACTGGCTGATGTTTCCTATGCAATTGTACGATCTGTAGTTTGTCATTGTCTCTGAACGAGATGTGAACTGGTTGGTGCATGGAATCAATCAACTACCTCGCCGGTACCGCACGGGAGGTTTAATAAGCAATATATCAGTAGAACTAAAATCTGCATTATAAGTTTAATATGCAATTTTAAAATCTACCAATCAAAGATTAACATTATACTAATTTCATAGAAGATCACAACCAATATCAACATTCACATATATATGATATACTGAGCTTCATTGCCAAACATTATAAAATAATGTAACGTACTTCAACAATACGATATTTATATACAATTATATACGACAAGGAATACTTAAATTATATGACATGTAATGTATATCCTAAATATAATCCAGTAGCGTTCAAAGGATATTGATGAAAACTAAGAAAGAAAAGACACGAAACTATTCGATACGATAAACGCCAGCGAAGAGAATACACCAGAATGTCCTTGGACTATCATTTAGTACACAATTAAATAATTAAGTAGTTGAGGCTAATGTAATGGCGGGAAAATATGTGTAATCGAGTTGACCCCACTTCTCCCCCCCGTTCCCTGTGGTACGAGGTCATGAGCAAACATTCTATTTCAACCATCTAAGTTTTAATTTGCTAACTTTCCAGCGTTTATAAATTACGTTAGTTAAACATTGAACCCAAGCTATTATGTTGCCCTCATAATAAATGCTTTATACTATCATATTTCTGTGAATACAAGATAAATGAAATTGTCCACACAAACCATGTTATTATGTTAAATGTGTGATGGCTAGGATCGATACCTCGGGTTTAAAACTATAGTTCTCTGATATCAATATCATACAGGTCTTCAGTAATGTGATGATCATATTATGCAATGTATTGCATGACATATTTCACTGCGTCCCGTCAAACACGTACTGCAGACATACTGCACACGATATAAAATAACTTAATAAGATGAGTCCTTTAAGGTTGAAATATACAACAAACATATTCACACAGTAATTTGAATTGTGAATATATTTCAGCTTTAGGATGTATCTTATCGCTTTAGCTTATGTTGCATGATTTCTATCGTATGTACCTGACGAGATGCAGCCAAATATTAATTCAGTAGCATGTCCTTTGCAGAACCTCGCTCCCATAACAACCTTCCAGAAAACCTCTCGATCATAAGCAAGATGTCCCGCGTCCGATACACCAATCTGGAGATCATCCGCTACATCTTCTCTTTAGCCTTCCTCTTCCTCTCTTCCCTGGCATATACCCTTCCATTATTGTTCTCTCCAAACTGTCATGACGTTTCAAGTGACCAAAATATTTCAATTTTCATTGTTTTGTCGTCTTTAATAGCCAACCATCTTCAATATTCATCTCTTGAAGTATGGATGCATTTGTTTTTTCCTTTATCCAAGTTGTTCTTGGAACTCGTCTATAACATTTATATGGGGACTTCCGGTTAAGATGGCGGCGGGCGGTTGTGTGATGTTGAAACCGCTCAAATTTTCACGTAGAAGGTGGATAATTTAATCTCGCGCTTGTGATTTCTGAGCTAGGATGTAAACCAGTAGTTTTTTCTCAAGATTTTCGCCGGTGCTACGGAGTTCGTGTATCTGAGCGAATCAATCTTTGAGTGTTTTCCGTAGCGTGTTTGGGTTACTGTGTTGTTTTCTGGATTCTTCAAAATGTCGGACGAGCGTGTGTGCCCCGTACATAAAGTAAACAAACCGTTTCAACTTTTAAGGCGCGGTCCACGACGCAAGAGACAAGGTAGACCGGCTGGTGCCAGACGCCTCAGACGCAAATGCATCCGACTGGGCCTCAAGTACACGCGTATTCTGTATTGGAATTGTGCCAGCGCTAAACAACGTGTCCCCCATCTTGGAAAGCCTGACATACAGGAATGATATAATTGCGCTTCAGGAGACAAGACTGGGCGTTGATAATACACTCCATATAGCCTGCTTCAAATGTTTTTACAACAGGCGACACCTGGGAATGGCGATTCTGATTCGAGACAGTATAGTGATTTCATAGCTGGACATATCCACGTGGGACAGTGTCGAGATACAACTACAGGCTGTTAGAGTTCAATCCGGTCTACATTTCGTGTTGGTGAATGTTTATGCCTGTTTACGCGAGTGTGGATTCCCATAGATGGCAGTGTTTGAGTGACATATTATGTCAGGCGAGGAATGTCATTTCCCGTGGCGATTTCAAAGCTAAGGGCAAATCATGGGGTAACATTTCTTCCAACACACAGGGGCAGTATCTCGAGGCGGCACTTGAAACCAGTGACCTTGTGTGTATCAACAGTGACAGTTTCACCAGGACAGCAAGTCGTCCAGGTGATGAGGACAGTGTTATTGACCTGACGCTGGTGTCGCCGTCACTCACTACAGTGTGTAGATGGGGTGTCCTATGCAGCGACCACCACCCTTGCAGCATATTGGTGGAGAACGGCAGAACCAGGCAGCACAAGTCAACGGTCAAGACCTTTAAGTGTGACAGTTCAGGGCAAGATGTAGTGAGTAAAATAAGGCGTGACAAGCCCAGGAAACATCATAGCAGGGGAAAAAAAGCTGGGAACAGCCACCTTAGGGGAATTGTGAGGCTTGGGTGGATAAGCGTGGTGCTGTAAGGAGATGGCAAAAGACCAAGAAGAACAAAGCTGCCCGTCCTAGTCTTATTGTGCAATTGGAAAGATAGACGGACACAAAGTTAGCTATTTAAAAAAAAATGGTTAAAGTGGTTAAAAGTGAAAAATTGGCAGAATTGTGTCAAAGAATAAGCACAGACAAGTCACTAAAATTGTTCTGGTGACTACATAAAAGTATGAATGGGATAGTCAAGGATAAGAATGTTCCTGACTTCCAAAGTGCAGACCTTATCCGGCAGAAGTCTGACGAGAATAAGGGCAAAGCGTTATTTAGAGCAGAGCAACCAGACAGACATGAGAGGCCGAAATTTTGCCAAAGCTGTTACCTCAGATAGATGTAGGGCCCAGAACATTGCAGTTGAAGACACAGTGACAGTGGAAGAGATCAGGGCTGTACTTCGACGAACAAGAAACAGCGCACCAGGGCCAGATGGTAAAAGTATGACGACATCAGTATGTGTACCGACAACGAGCTAGAGAAACTAGCAGACATGTACAACAACAGCATAGCGAGTGCTAGCATCAAGGAGTGGTTACACAGCTATCTGATTCCCTTGCCGAAGCTTGGCAAAGACCACACAAAAATTCAGGGATATCGAGTTATAACCATGCAGAATACAATAGGCAAGCTGCTGGAGAAGTTAATTTCCAGGAAAATATCAAACCAGCTAGAGAGGCAAGGTTTTTCCCCACCTACCCTGGGTGGGTACCGTCCAAATAGAGAAACCTGGACCAACGCAGCAGTTTTTGCCCATGATGTCTATGAAGGTTTCCACTCAGGCATTGAAACGTGTGCTGCAGCGATTGATCTTGAAGATGCGTACAGTAGAGTGCCGTTGGATTTTTTAAAACGTTTTAGCTGCTTGAACTCAAGATAAGTCCATTCCTCCTTAGCCCTCTTTCAACGGCAAGTAGCTTTTAGATGTAGCAGTTGGACTTCTGAACCAACGACAATATATCCGGGCCTGCCACATGGATCACCATTATCTTCAGTGCTTTTCAACGAATACACTGTGAAAATTATCAGCGAGCAGATCACTGGACCGGGGAGGACACTGTCATATGCCGACGATGTGTTAGTGTATCGTCAGGGTAAGGATAAAGATCGGGTTGCTGTGGAACTACAAACATAACTCAATCGCACAAGCCCTTGGTGTGTGGAATCTGGGGCAATGGTCAACCCAACGAAGGCAGCAGTAACATGGTTTTCTTTGAATAACCATATTGTCCACACCCCAACACCTTGTGTAAATCTGTGTTCAGAGACGGTGGAAAGAACTCAGGCAATGAATTACCTGGGGATACGTTTTGATCGAAGCCTTGCCTATAATGAGCACATAGACCAGGTGATAACAAAGGTCAAGCAGGGGTTGGCTGCGATGCGGGTGATGGCGGCAGAAAACTGTGAGCAGCGTCATCTATGTCTTCTATACGAAGGACTGGTCATGTCTGTTTTTGAGTATGCGATGACGATCCTGACTCTCAGTTGTAAGCAGATGGAAAGAACGGAAAGGATACAGAACGAAGCTATGCGTATTATTCTTGGATGTACAAGAGATACATCATGCAGGGCGATGCGCTATCTTCTTGATTTTCCAACCATTGAAGACATAATACAAATTTGCAGAGCACGTGCCTACCTCAGAGTTAACGCAAACACACAACATCCACTGCATAGTGAAATTAAGAAGGTTAAGGGTAGCATGTTAAAAAGAGGAAGGTCGTGGATGCATCAAGCCGAAGACATTCTTCAACAGGTGTGTTCATTTCAGGACTTAGAACCTGACGAGGAGTGGGTATAAGTGCCAACGGATTTCTGTACGTCTTTTTCAGTTTGCATCCAACTAGACAGAAAATGCAGACAAGAAACTCCGGCTGCTGTGGGGGCGGAAGTACAAGCGTTGATTTTCGAGAATTCCTTAGACGGCGATGCTGTCATATACACGGATGGGTCGTTCGTTCGACATGTGAGAAGCTCATGGGCCTTCACGGCGCGGGCCGGAGGGAGAATTGTGCAGGAGGTCTCTGGTGCTTTTGTCGAGACCACAAGTAGCCTGACTATGGAAGTCATGGCAGTAAGTAAAGCAATAACATGGCTCGAGACACAGACATTCACTCGGGTATGTGTCCTTAGCGACTCAATGAGCATGCTCAAGAAGATAGAGATGGAGTGGATCCGAAGAGAGTGGTTGCTGTCTCTGGAGCGGTCTCGGCTGGCAAAGATTAATTTCATTTTCGTGCCAGGACATGCGGGAGTACAAGGATATGAGCGAGCTGACAAGCAGTAAGTAAGGCTGCTATGGAGGGCGGACGCGCCATGGACCAGGCTGACATTTTGAATGCTTTACGAGAAGTATATCGTTCGCAAGAACTAAATGATGACGGTGAATCTACAACCATGGTCAGGATGCGAGAACAGCACATTAAAAGAAGTGTGACCAAACAAGAACACTACGCAGGAAGCGAAAGAAGATTGATAAACCAACACAGAACTGGTGTCGTTAGCCGCTACACGCTGCGGAATTTGCTGAGGAGGAGATCCGAGTACTTATGGACTAAATGGTTCGATGTGCAATGAGGATGATCTGTCGACTAACTAACAAACTATTTATATTCAAAGGCATCTATGCGCTGTTCAGCTTGTTTAGTAAGTGTCCAGGTCTCACATGCGTGTTGCAATGGGAAAGATGCATGCTCTTAAAAATCTGATGTTTGTAGTTCTATCTGTCCCTCTCCACAATTTATTCAGTTGTTTTATCTTTGAAGAGCAATAGCTATTCGTCTTTTTACTTCTTTCATTATGTCACCATTGTTGGTAATCAATGACCCAAGATATTTAAAGTTTTCCACCACCTTCAATTTTTCCTTATTAACATATATTTCTTTCTCCATAGTAGTTTTATCTGTATGCATTATCTTTGTTTTTGCTATGTTAAGATATAAGTTGTGATTTTCACTATTCAACTGGGTTGAGGCTATTAGGTTTTCAATACCATTCTGTGTTGTGGATAGCAATACTGTATCATCAGCATACCGAATCTCTGATATGTCATGACCACTGATATTTAGGACATCATATAGCTCCCTGTTTATATCATCTCTTACATTTCTCATCATATTTTCGGCATACAGGTTAAACAAATAGGGGGACAGCACGTAACCCTGACGGACTCCTTGCTTGATGTCAAACCAATCTGATGTCTCGCCATCTATTCTAACTGCTGCTTGTTGGTCTATATAGAGCATTTTTATGAGTTGTATTACACGTGATGGAAAACCCATATTCCTCATGATTTCCCAAAGTTTCTGATGTTGTACACAGTCAAATGCCTTTGAATAATCCACAAAACGTGGGAATAGGTTTACATTAAATTCTCTGCACTTCTCTATTATTAAACGCATATTGAGAATGTGATCTCTTTTTCCTCTTCCTTGTCTAAATCCAGCTTGAACCCGTTAATTTCTTCTTCCATTTTCTTACGAAGTCTTTCCATTAGGATTTTAGTAGAATTTTACATGCATGACTGATCAAGGCAAAAGTTCTATAGTTGGTGCATAATTTTTAGGTTGCCCTTATTTGGTATTGGAATGAAGATAGTTCTCTTCCATAGCGAAATATATCAGGCTATAAATCGTGTAATCAATTCTGTGTGTCTTCTTTATTCAAAGATACACTACGAAAAATTTTTTTTTCAATTTGACACATTGCTGCGTATATCCTCAATACTCCAAGCTTCGATGTATTGTCTGGCACTTTGCCTTCTTGATATATACTTGTTTGTAAACTTGAGTTAAATTCCACCCATAGCACAAAGCCGTGGCTGAATTTAGAGACCATATGTTGCCCATGCAGAATAATCTCTCTCTCTTTCTCTCTCTCTCTCTCTCTCTCTCTCTCTCTCTCTCTCTCTCTCTCTCTCTCTCTCTCTCGTCCTGCCTAGTTTACTTCAGAGGAAAGGCAACACCAATACATCTGGAACAAGACAAGCTGCAGAAACTGCCGGATCAGCATAGCAATGCTCTAACTGTCTACCTCTCGCAGCTTCCATCCTAGATCAGTTGCCGACTATGGCTTAGGGCTTGGTCTGCCTGCCATGACATTTAGTCTTTATGTGGCATTGCCTCGCACTAGGATAAGGCTTGTAGCCTCCCAATTCCTCTCCTCCGCCCGAAGTTGTTGGCACAATGTGAAGTGTTGAATTTGGTGAGTGCCGCTCAATATTCAGAGCTAACAGAAAGCAGATAACACCGTCTGCTGTCATACGGTAGCTCAGTCATGTCTGACTATTTCTTGTCACTGGAATCAGATGGATGCAGGCGAGAGAGTGAGGCCGATGAAGTTGCGCAGCTCTTCCTCACTATAAACAAACTCATCGCGCAAGTCATTCTTCACCCTATTTGCCAAGTAGCAGCGCAGATGAAACGACGCAAAATAGAGTTAGTGAGAAAATCGCCAACCAAATTGTAAGAGGCACACGGAGGCTGACGTAAAAACGAGAAGACGTCAGAGAAATTGTCAACAACAACAAACAGTCAGATCTTAGAGCTTTACGAGCGAGGCAGCATGATTCGATTATCTGGAACGAGATATATTATATACTGGCAGGACACTATTATGATGGCCAACAACTATTGGAAGGGAGCACGAGAATATTAATGCATGATGGATATCAGCCCGAAAATCATGGACAGATGTGACCAGAGCAGAATGAGACTTAGAAAGTCAGAGCAAGGTGACTCATAGGCAAATTGGTGAAGGACAGAAGGACTGTGACAGGGTCGTTGCAAGTATTCAACTATATATTGTTCATAATTAATATTTTATACCGTCCCGCCTGGCCATAACAGGCACGGTATCAACGGATTGTAAATTGTCACTGATGTTATTGAATATGCAACAAGCTCGAATGAGGCAAATAAATAGTGCCTTAAAATGTTAAACACCAGCCTTCGAGTCATTCATCAATGTTGACATTATGGTTATGTATTCTGCTAGATTGCTACAGCCCTGGACCGTTGAGCATTGTTTGTTGATCTTTCATTATTTAACGCAAGTTGCATTCTAGCAGGAGATGGGGAGCTCGATGAAACAGAAACATGGAAACTTGAATGTCGCCAGTATGCCTCTTTCATACATCAAGTCAGCTCGGGATATATATTGTTTAGTATGTGTCAGTAACCAATGAACAGCCAGCTGTCGTCATTTTATAATTCAAATTTTGTTCACTACACCGTTTCACTCCGCCACGTCATAGACACCGGTCCGACATACACGACGGATTTTTCAACTAAGGAATATTAACGTGGATCTGGATGAACACTTCAATAACTTGATATTTGGACACATAGGAGTTCTTTTAGTTAGCATGGATTGTCTACATCGATTGGATAGATATATCGACACTACATTGCGACTATGTTTATCCGCCAACACCAACAGCACTAGAAGAGCGGCAGTAACAGTTCACACGTAATATCAGGCCAGTTGAATTGTTTGTGGTATTTTAACATTCTATTTGGGTGTTGAAGTTGAAATTTGATATTTTTTTTCTCGATGGCCGAGTCGCTGATGTCGTAGTTGTGCGGGCGTTTGGCGGGCTATCCTTACGCCAGATAATTATACTTGTCAGGCGCAGGGATACGTGTCGTACTGACATCGGTCAGTTCGTGACGAAATTATATTTTGTAGCGACCTCGCGGGTGTTCAGTACTTGTGTCGTTTCGTAATAGTCTTTATTTGTTCGTAGCTATCAGTTCTCAATGTTTCTTTTATATATAAATAGATATGTTCGTCTGCGTCGCATTTTGTCTACCTCTCTCGTATCAGTTTATGTGTGTTGTGGCGTAACATTCTTTGATACAGAAGTATATTTAATACCAGTTTTGTCTGGATTATAGCTATTCCGCGTTCTATTATGTCACAAGGTGCACATGAGGTACCATCAATCTTTATTGACGACGCCGAACTAGAGATAGTAGACCATTTTACATATCTAGGATCAGTGGTAAATAGCAAATTATCCCTAGATCAGGAAATCAACATCCGGATTGGTAAGGCAGCAACAACAATGAACAGGTTAAGAAAAAGAGTCTGGGAGAACAGGAAGCTTACTGCCAAAACAAAAGTCCTTGTCTATCAAGCCTGTGTCCTTAGTACTCTTCTCTATGGCAGTGAAACCTGGACAACTTACTCACACCAAGAGAACAATTTAAACAGCTTTCATATGCGGTGTCTGCGAAGAATTCTTGGTATTAAGTGGCAAGACAAAATCACAAATACTGAAGTATTGGAAAGATCAGGTTGTGTGACAGTTTATTCCATGCTCAGTCTTCGTAGACTTAGATGGATAGGACATCTTAGGAGGATGGATGATGGTAGAATACCAAAGGATATCTTTTTTGGTGAATTACAGATGGGTAAGAGATCTCAGGGTCGGCCTCTACTACGATACAAAGATGTGTGTAAGCGGGACATGATTGATACAGGCATTGATAATGCACATTGGGAGCAAGTCGCCGCTGAACGTGTTGCATGGAGGGCAAATATCAGAAATGGAATAAAGTCAAAGGAGAAAATTATTGCAGAAAAGACACACACCAAGCGTTTGAGACGTAAGATGGTGCATGATGGTGGAAATGACCACGTGTTCACATGCACCCACTGTGAACGGACATTTACAGCGCAAATTGGCCTTATCAGTCACACTCGCTACCGCCATAGTTAAAAGTTATTATGCCTTTTTAAAGCACAAACTATCGTCTGTCAAGACGGCAAGGTGCCAATGGATGGATAGCTATTCTAACGGGTTGAGGCAAAAAATATCTCTGCTTAAGCTTGTTGCATCGTTCTTAAATTCGGTTTTATAAAATTGTTGATTCTGTTGGCATTTCATTCGATTTTATACTCTTGACGCATTTACTTGCTGTCTTTCAATCGATTTCGTATCGCATACAAATATATTCTATTTCAGCTGTATAATTTACAGGATATTGTGATAACATGTCTACATTAAAAGATTTTATGGACATAGTTGAGAAGTCCGGATTAACCGGTCAGGAGTTAAGAACATGGGCGAAACATGAATTTAAAGCTTTACAGGCTCAACAGCGGGAAGAGAGAGCAGCGGCCAAGACAGCTGAGAAAGAATAGAGACAACTACAGGCTTCTCGTGAAAAAAGAAAGGTTAGCAGTAGAGAAAGAAATCAAAGATAGAGAGCTTGCAATAGAAAGTGAGAAACTGGTGGTGGAAAAAGAAAGACTAGCAGCGAAAAAAGAAAAGGTAGCATTTGAGAAGGATATCAAAGAAAGAGAACTTGCGTTTGACAAAGAGAAACTCGCGGCCGAGTTAATATTAAAAGATAAGGAAATTGAAGGGAATTTAAAACTTAAAACTATGGAGAAAGACCGGGAAGCCGAGATCGCGCACGCAAAATTGCAAGCAAAGACACAAGATCCTATTAAGCGATACCAGGGTCTTATCAGGAACTTCACACAAGGCGATTCCATATCCGCATGGATAACTAATTTCGAAGTGTTAGTGAAGTTCTACGAGATTCCGACCGACATATGGCCGATTTTATTTCACCGTCACCTCGCCTTGGAGCCTTTGAAAGTTGTTGAACTGATCCCTGAGAATATACGGACCAACTACACATATATTCTAGATAGTGTCTTGAGTCATTTCTCGTTGGATGAAGCTGGTCTAAGAACGAAGTTTAAGACCCTAACACCCAAGGCAAACCAAACGTTTCTGGACTACGTATCTGAAACGTCAACACCATTTGACAAGTGGTTGAAATTGGCAGATGTAAGTTCTGATTTTGAGAAACTACGTGATCTCATGTTAAGAGATAAACTACTTTCATCGGTACCAGAATCAATGTCCACATTTCTGGTAGAGAACAAATGTAAATCTGTCCTAGAGATGGAGTCACGAGGGGAAGCATTCTATAATGCACATCGTGAGATATTCGCTGATGGAGCTCAACCAGAGTTGTCACAGGGGCCAGTGCTGGAGATCAGAATCAGCGATATCAAGGTAAGGCAAATAGATTCTCACAATATAGCCAACAGCATAGAGGCAGAGGGCCTTATCACAACTCACATAGAGAATCAGACAGGCCGAGAAAGGGGTTTTTCACACAGTGCCAGCATTGCAAACTTCACCATGGCAGTCTTGAGATGTGTGACAAACATCCGTCATATGATTCTTATCTTAAAAACCTCACTTCTAAGAGGATGAGTAAATATGATTCTTACAAAAATAGTATCAAATGCTTCACGTGTTTAGCGTATGGACATACCTGAAGATCGTGTAAGATGAAGAAGACGTGGAAGGAAGCTAGTGCTGCATACATTTCACTAGTAGCGATTCAGACGATGCAGAAGACGCTCATGCAGCCATAGTAGAGACAAGTCATAATGACAGACCATGTAAGGTATGTAAGGAATGACATGATGATGATAGTTTCGCATGCGGCCACAATAGACCAATACATGAAGCTAACGCAGTATATACCCAGAAATAGGAAGGGCCATAGATCTATTTGCTAGCGAGTCAGCATCACTATACAGCGACGAGGAGTATGAGAAAATGATATATAGTAGCATAGCGTATGACAGGTAGCGCAGGACGTTGCAGTCAACACCAGCATTTTTCAGCTTCTGTTGATATACTAGGAAAGTTTTTACGTTCAGTAGTTTGTCATTGCTTTCTGAACGACCGGCTCCCATACCAGCACGTTATAACACAACGCGACACGGTCTGCTGCACAAATCGGTCATGGCTGAGTTTCGAACGCCTGGTACCCGGCTCACGAACCGCGTTCGTAAGACTTTGGCCACAGAGACCAGCTACCAGAACACAATTAGTCCCCGCATAAAGATCCTATATTTATTTCTCCTTTTGTTCTGGTGCGCTAGAGTGTGACGTGGGCCTTTCATTCACCACAACTTTCTTCCCCACCCACCCCAATCATCCTCTCTGTTCTCTCTCTCTCTCTCTCTCTCTCTCTCTCTCTCTCTCTCTCTCTCTCTCTCTCTCTCTCTCTTATGTTTTTCTCCTCTCCTCCACATTTACTGTGAAATAGGTTTAATGCTACCTGCATCCTTTTTACCGAACAGCGACCCAAACGTGGTTCTATATTTAGTGCTCATTCTGTAATTGACAAAAATGTTGACGCTGGAGTTGACTGAGTCCAGCAAGAACACAAACGACCAGACCGTGAAGAAACTGTTGTTAAAAGCTCCGAATATGATCAGTTCGGGCTCGATGCTGGTGGCGATGTAGATGCACATCATTGGAAGAAAGCAGATGCAGTAGATAACCGCAACCATCATTATCATCTGGATGCTTCTCTTGTCCCTGATGTTGGTTTCATTGGTCGCGTTGCTGGTTGACTTGCGCCATCTGGATTTCTGGTTCATCTTGACCACAAGCAATGAGGTGAAGATAATGACCGCTGTGAAGGAGCTTATCTGACTTCCCACTCCAAGGTTGAAGCTCAGTGCTGCCAACTGATCTCTTCCAGGTCGGAATAGGAGTCCCAGCATGGATCGGTTAATTTGTGGGATATACTTCCAGTCGATGTAGCAGGTAGCATATTCTGGGATAACGGTTAGGATCGTGGCTACATAGATACACAAGATGACACCGATGGTCACTTTGGGAGTGATGAGTCTTTTGACATTCAGAGGCAGGAGCACGCAAAGACATCTCTCCAGGGTGATGTAGGCAGTAATCCAGCTGGTGGTTCTAGCGAAGGAGGCATGGGGCCAGGCGGCTGTGAGGTGTTGGACATCGACAAGAACTAATGGAACGTTGTTGATAAACAGCGGATTGTTGAGGATGTTGATCCACTCAAGAGTGACCAGAGAACACAAATCTGAGACAGCCAAAGCTAGAAGTCCAATGTTGACTGTGTCGTTTAGTCCTTGCTTGACAAAAATCACCACATTCAGAATATTAGACACAATCCCAAACAGGGTAATAAGATCAGCCAGTATTGCCAGGTTGACAGTCATTATTATCATTAAAGCTTCATCGCTGACTAAATCTGTCCGCTTGTTCATGTCTGAATGGCTTACATTAGGATACATTATACGATGTGTTATTACGTCAATATATTAACGAGTCAACAGTAATTCTGTATAAAAATTGTTCAGTAATTGAACTGTGTCAGTTTAGACTGGGCTTGATTAACGTTAATCTCAATGGCAAGCGCAGATTTCTATAAACAGATACAAGTAATGATAACGGTCACTTTTAGCATGCCAGCGTGGCCGACTGAAGAGAAGAAAAATATGTGTTGTTCGTTTATATACTGAAGCACATTAAAAACACACCACTATTATATATACTGATGTCGTGAAGCTGGCAAACAGTGCAGGAATGGATTTCCCGTGTTTCATGAGGTAGAGAGTGGATGGATGCTGGAATGGAAAGTTCATGATTGAACCCTCTGGTTTGTGTACAGACTACATGAAAACAATGGAAGTTACATTTGCAACACGATTTCCAACAGTTATGACCTTGAAAATGTCTACTCGTTGTGGAAATATACTCGGTATAAACAGGCTGTTGAGACAGAGCACCCAGTACATGTGCTTGAAATGCCACGACTATCTGAAAACGACCGACAACGAGCCATTGATATGTTGGTGACCAGAATGAGCTCGCGGTCCATTGCCAGAAGGATGAATTGCCACAACAGCACTATTTTACGTCTCAATGAACGTTATGGACAACTGGCAATGCCCGGGATAGACTTGGGAGTGACCAACTACGCGTTACTACATCTGCGCAAGATCGTCATATTGTGCTGAGACACCTGAGGAATCATTTTCTACCGACTAGTCAAACAACAATAGTGGGTAGACTTGGGCAGGTCTCTCGAAAGACAGTCCATATGAAGACTCATAGATACAGGCCTTTCTGTCAGACGACCTTATGTTGGGCCAAAACTTGACTCACAGACATCGTCAGCAGTGCCTGCAATGGGCAGAGCAACATCTCACACGGACTAGACTACAGTGGAATGTTGCCCTATTCACAGACGAGAGCAGATTCAACCTATCCTTTCCTGATGGACGTATGCAGATTTGGCGATGGTGTGGAGAGCGCTTTGCAGATCGCTGTGTTCGTCTGCACAATCGATGTAAAGGTATTGCAATTTGCGGACGATTTAGTTTTCACTATCGCTTGTCTCTTGACGTTTTCCGTGGAAATGATAATACTGTGACATAGCGAGATGTGGTTCTGGGTGCATTGGTTGTTTCCACGTTCACAAATGATCCAGACTGGCAGCTTCTCCAGCAGGATAACGCACGTGCGCACACCGCATGCATTACGCAGCAATATCTACAGCAGCAGAAAACTGTGACGATTGATTGGCCTGCTCTAACATCAGACATGTCCCCTATAGAACATCCGTGGGACGAGTTTGGACGCAGTCTACAGGCAAAGTTCTGCAGATAATCTGCAACAGGTCGAAGCTGCTTTTACACGTGAATGAGACTTGATTCCCCGAAATTTCGTTCAGAGACTTGTGCGTTGCTTTCCATGCGGAGCCGCTGCCAAGCTTGTTTGCAAGGACACTGTGGACATACCAGATACTGAGGAAAGTGTGGATGCATTTGTTTATTGGTTGCATTGTTTGTTTTCTACCTAACTATGATGTAGAAATCCATACAATCAAGATAGCCGTAGAAAAATTATTAAATACCAACCAAGGTACACAGCGTGTGGTGCTATTGACAGATGCAAAATCAGTACTTGAGGCTCTCCTGCCTGGGAAATTGCCAGTATTAAGGACACTACGTTCAAGCCTTGCCAGCACAGAATGAAATGAATTTTATAACAATCAAATGTACAAATTAATTACCAACATAGAGTCATAGGAAAATAAATAAAGATTCCAAATGTGTAAACTTATAAGCACTTATATTTACATTCCACATTCTGTTCCTGGATTATATGTATATGTTTAATGATTGTATTCTTGTTAACCCGACAACGTTTGAAACATTTGCCTCTGTCTGTGTATTTATTCATCCGCAGGGCTTACTGTGTCGTATTTTATGTTTTATTTTCGCACTACATTATAAGTTCTGCATCAACAAACCACCTTCTATCGATAGCTTATTGACGGCAAGTAGTCTCAGACCCAAATAGACAAAAAAATAACTTTGTGGGTGATTTTGCTGGTACAGCCATGATTTCCCAGTCATGGGAGATAGAACAAGGATTTGCAGATTTATTGATTGATTGATTGATCTAGGAACCGACATCACAGCATTCGGGACATTCCCATAAGCGCTCCGTCCCCATCCTCAGCAACCAGCGAAGAGTTCCAACACTAATAGTTCCAGTAGCAATCTGATTATTGAGCGCGTGCCTACCTCCGAGTCAGGACCGTTACATAACATCCACAGTAAGGGCAAGAGGTAAGGGGACAACGTGTAAACAAAGGGAAAATGCTGGAAGGGTCGGGCAAAGGACACAGAACCCGGTGGAGAATGGATACAAATGCCAACGGAGTGCGGCCCGCCCTTTTCAGTTTGCTTCATATCGGATAGGGGGCGCAGCCAACAAAACCTGGCAATTGTGGAGGCAGACGCTCAAGTCTCGATATGTGAGAATTCTACTGAGGATTATTCTAGTCATCTACACAGATGGGTCAGTTGTTCAACGCGCGAGGAAATCATTGGCCTTTACGGCACAGGATAGAGGCGAAGGAAGATAGTGGGGCCTTCATCTTGACAACAAGTAACCTGACTATGGAAGTCGTGGGATTGCTAAATGAATGTTCTGGCTGGAGACATAAACTTTACCCCAGACATGTTCTCTCTGCGACTCTATTATATGCTGGACTCGAAGACAGTGGGTGGAGTCTCTGAGAAGATCAAGGCTGATCAAAATCAGCTTTGTTTATGTGACAGGTCATGTGGTTTATGCTGTCTTCTGCCATGAGACATACGATTTGTGTAAGTCAACTCCATTCGTCCACAGAACTGTTTGTAAGAAACACGTGTCAGTTCACATAACTGTTTGCATCTATACTCTGTCAGTTCACAAAACTGTTTGTATCTAACCTCTATCAGTTCACGGGACTGTTTGTACCTAACCTCTATCAGTTCACATAACTGTTTGTAAGAAGCTTCTATCAGTTCACATAATTGTTTGTATCTAACTTCTGTCAGTTCACAGAACTGTTTGTATCTAACCTCTGTCAGTTCACAGAAATGTTCGTATCTAACCACTGTCAGTTCACAGAACTGCTTGTATGTAAACTCTGTCAGTTCACAGAAACGTTTGTATCTAACCACTGTCAGTTCACAGAACTGTTTGTATCTAACCACTGTCAGTTCACAGAACTGTTTACAATGTTCCAAACCTACGATGTCGAGCCTGAAATAACAAGAATCTCAAGAATAATGGGGTTGATATCCACGTCCACTACATCTCTTCTATGCCGTACACTGGTACACAGAATGTTACAAGAGTGGTATCCCCGTATGAACCACAATCCGAGTAATCTCACGGAGACGGTGTGTCGGAGGGGGATTTTTTTTAAATGTTGCATATCCCTTACAGGACATTGCAGTCAACACCAACATTTTTCAGCTGCTATTGATGTTCTAGGCAAGATTACGCTCAGTAGCTTGCCATTGCTTTCTGGGCGACTGGCTCATTTACCCCGTAAGTTACCAACGCGGCAAGAACCGCTACCGATTCTTGCGCAGGTTACGTTCCTCACGTGGATATACGGGATTACGGAGAAAGACGTTAACTCCCAGGCCAGAGAGACCGGCCGGAGGGGAATACATGAGTATATACACAGCGAAAACTTACGTAATGCAGGTTAGAAGATCTCCTGGTCCACTAAGTAAACTGGTAAATAACACAACTCTGAAACAAGTTAAATAATTCAAATACCTTGGAAGTATGATCACAGGAGATGGCAGATTGGACAGAGAAATCGAAATCACATGTCAAAAAGCAAGTGCGCTTACATATCAACTATCACCCATGCTGAAACATCCAAAAATATCCAAGTCCGCAAAACGACAGATAATAAACAGCATAGTCAAACCAATCCTATGCTACCGAAGTCAAACATGGACATTACCCAAATCTCACTTACGCAAAACAAACACCTGTGAGATAAGATGCTTGTGGAGAGCTGCCAACTTAACTATTCGAGACCGAGAAAGAAATGATGTTATCAGACAGACCGTGGGATCAACACCTTGTGCCACATTTATTGAAAGACAGAAGATCAAGTGGTTTGGCCGTGTCGTTAGAATGCAACACCAACAACTGCCAACACTGGCCCTACATCAAAGAAGATCGTGTACGAGAGCAAGAGGACGCCCGAGAAAAAAATGGATTGACGACATCAAAGATATTCTATAACTACGCGGAATGACACTATCCAGTACCACCCATCGGGCGCTGGAACGGCCATTATTCATCCCCACGTAGCTTTACGACAAAATGGAAGACGATGATGATGTTATTTCTTGGCAATGTTATGTTCAGTTGTTTGCCATTGCTTTCTGAACGACCAACACTCATACCTTTGTATCAAAATCAACGCAATGCGGCCTGCTTCCAAATCTCTACAGCTGTGTTTCGAACGCGGTATGCGAGATTGCAACTGCGTTCATAACCTGTTCGCCCCAGCGAAGGCCTGTCCATATTAGAATATTCATTGTTGCGTTTACTTGTCAGGACGTTCCCATCAACCCCAACTCAATGTTGATTTTCTATGCAATTTTACATTCAGCAGTTTGCCATTGCTGTCTGGACTTCTGATTCTTCTTAGTTCACTTTCAGTTGTCGGAAGAAACAGTCAACGTAAGCTTCTTGACATCTCCATAGAGTCTGTCCTCAGCAGGTGTGGGCCAAAATACTTTTATCTGTTCTGCATATGTTGAGCACTCCTGAAACAATTGTTTAGCTGTCATTTTACCAGT
Organism: Cepaea hortensis; assembly: GCA_963921405.1. Classification (NCBI taxonomy): domain Eukaryota; kingdom Metazoa; phylum Mollusca; class Gastropoda; order Stylommatophora; family Helicidae; genus Cepaea; species Cepaea hortensis. Next base: position 6,473,896 of record OY992895.1, read on the forward strand.
TCCATAGTAACATGCATCAGTGTCTCCTGTCCTTAGTTTATGTGGTATTTCAGCCTGCTGTGGGTTGAACGAGAAGGCAACATTGAAATATTTAATGAAATAGGTGCGCTGTTTGATACATAACCATGCAGATATGAAACAGTAAAGGCCATATAATTTATGTGATATACAATTAACATTGATGTCACACTGTTAAGTGGCCTAGATTTGGTATAATAAGAACACGTACGTCAGTGAGGCGGAAGCAGTCAAGAGATAAAATTGTGCCTTTGTAGCTCATGATTCCTTCAAGTAACAGATTTCCCGCAGCATGCCCCGTCCCATTTAATGAACTGATGACCCATTTCTGGATAACCTTGGTTTTCAGCGTGTGTGTGATTGTGTATATCTGTCTGTCTGTATGTTTATATGTGTTTTGACGGAACCGACAACCCCTAAACACGAGACTTGTCTCGTAAACATGCCAAATTAATCTTATGTTTGTATTTCCAGGATCACGACATTGACTTAACTGACATAATCACAGAAACTTTACATTTCGCAACTTTGAAAATAAAATAATTTGCTCATATGGGAGATACTGGTGAGAACAAACATAATTTAAAACACGAAAACACTATTGTACGAGGGATAATTGTTTACATCTCCCAGTGATTAACAACCGGTTATCTTCAGACGCTCAATAAACTACAATACATCGGTTCATTCACAAATATCCAACCCTTTGTATTAATGTGTATGTTTACATTCACTTTTGCTGGTGTTTACGTCGGAATTTTTGCCGCCCAAATGCTTGAAACAGGCAACAAAAGGTTATTATTTGCCGCCGCCACCCTCGGGTAATTTAATGTAATTTAGGATGTAATTGGCGTGATCCAGGGTGTGTGTGACATGTAATTACCAGCAGTAAGGCATCACCAACTTGAACTCTGAACCTATAATTAATTGATAGCACTCGATTGTAGAATAGCCGGAATAATGTCAAGCTGTAACGTCAGCACGTGAGTCTGTAAATACAAGTTCTTGTTACATTAGAGCAGACAGACATATTTGTAAATACAAGTTCTTGTTTCATTTGAGCAGACAGACATATTTGTAAATACAAGTTCTTGTTATATTTGAGCAGACAGACATATTTGTAAATACAAGTTCTTGTTACATTAGAGCAGACAGACATATTTGTAAATACAAGTTCTTGTTACATTAGAGCAGACAGACATATTTGTAAATACAAGTTCTTGTTACATTAGAGCAGACAGACATATTTGTAAATACAAGTTCTTGTTACATTAGAGCAGACAGACATATTTGTAAATACAAGTTCTTGTTACATTAGAGCAGACAGACATATTTGTAAATACAAGTTCTTGTTACATTAGAGCAGACAGACATATTTGTAAATACAAGTTCTTGTTACATTAGAGCAGACAGACACATTTGTAAATACAAGTTCTTTTATATTTGAGCAGACAGACATATTTGTAAATACAAGTTCTTGTTACATTAGAGCAGACAGACATATTTGTAAATACAAGTTCTTGTTACATTAGAGCAGACAGACATATTTGTAAATACAAGTTCTTGTTATATTTGAGCAGACAGACATATTTGTAAATACAAGTTCTTGTTACATTAGAGCAGACAGACATATTTGTAAATACAAGTTCTTGTTACATTAGAGCAGACAGACATATTTGTAAATACAAGTTCTTGTTACATTAGAGCAGACAGACATATTTGTAAATACAAGTTCTTGTTACATTAGAGCAGACAGACATATTTGTAAATACAAGTTCTTGTTACATTAGAGCAGACAGACATATTTGTAAATACAAGTTCTTGTTACATTAGAGCAGACAGACATATTTGTAAATACAAGTTCTTGTTACATTAGAGCAGACAGACATATTTGTAAATACAAGTTCTTGTTACATTAGAGCAGACAGACATATCTGTAAACACAAGTTCTTGTTACATTAGAGCAGACAGACATCTCTGTAAAGACATGTTCTTGTTACATTAGAGCAGACAGACATCTCTGTAAAGACATGTTCTTGTTACATTAGAGCAGACAGACATCTCTGTAAACACATGTTCTTGTTACATTAGAGCAGACAGACATCTCTGTAAACACATGTTCTTGTTACATTAGAGCAGACAGACATCTCTGTAAACACATGTTCTTGTTACATTAGAGCAGACAGACATCTCTGTAAACACATGTTCTTGTTACATTAGAGCAGACAGACATCTCTGTAAACACATGTTTGTGTTATATTTGAGGACACAGACATATTGTCAAAGAATTGCAATTCCTTTCCAGAAATGGCTGCACAGTCTTTGAGCGAACATACATATTGTTAAAGAAATATAATTTCTGGCTAACAATGATTGCATTGTCTTTCTGGCACATTTCGTTACCGCAGACTTTCATTTGTTGATGTCCATATCTGATGGGTGGGGGTGAAAGGCAGACCTGAAGCCGAGAATTACACCAGCAGTTAGAGCTAGTTACATGTCGTTTACAGGACATTGCAATTAACGAGATTTCTGAGACGAATATTGCGAATTCCGTGGACTGCCAGAGTGACTAACAACGACTGTCTTATAGAGGCTAATTAAACTAGAATACTATATACTGTACAACAATAAGAAAGCTACAAACAGCTTTCTTTGGTCATGTGATGAGACGAGAGGCACCTGAGAATATCTTTAAAACTGGACATTGAAGTGGAAAAAGATACAGATGCAGACCTAGAGAAATGATGCTGGATCGGCTGAGACGGTGGCATGGAGGAATATCAGCAGAAAAGTTGATTCCGAACACTAGTGACTGAGATTTATGAAGAGACATGAACGCCTATGCCAGCTGGAGGGGCACATGATGATGGTGAGTTATACAAGCATTTAAAGTTAGTTGCATGTCCTTACAAGATGTTGCACTCAAACCCTGCATATATTGCCTGTTTGTGATTTAATTCCAATTTTAGTTCAGTAGTTGTTTAAGCAAGGAACGCAGTGACGATTCAATTCTTGCTATATATAATTTAATGAAGCAAAGATCTTAGAACAAGATGTAGCGAGATAAGCAATTTAAACAGCCCCAACAAAAAGCTACAGGCAACGCTGTTGAAGTCATCAAAGCATGCCGTGTTGTATATATAACATGGTTCACAAACATACTTAACCAGGCATGCCAGGTAGGGATAACATGGTTCACAAACATACTTAACCGGGCTGTCAACAACCTGAATTTACACAAGCATGCTGGTTCCTTCATTCACACCTCATGATTACAAACACGTCTTTGTGTGAATGGTAGACAAAGAATCACGCTTTATTCTATATATTACAGAGCTCGTCTTACGAGCATACACAAATGGCACTCAACACTCAAATACATTCTCTATGTTCGCTACGTATAACTATGCCCTCTCTAAACTACACAACTGGCGAGGGTAAACACACAGGTCTTGTCGCTTTAACTGTCGGTCCCGGTCTGTCTCAATTCACAGGTCTAGTCCAGCTACTCGTCCTCCGTTCTCGTGCGGTCAGCCGCATGGCATGCTGGGTCACTTGTCACGTAGTTTTAGTGGTTCAGTCCTCGTAGCCTACAGCTGTACTATTGTTCAGTCTGTTTACGGGTAGTCCCCGTGATTACCGTACTCTGTTCTATCTCGGGAGTTAATCCCGTTATGCCCTAGTCATGTCCTAGCTATGACACGTGCGTGTCCTGTCTAGGTCTGGTCCTAACACTGGTTTGGAGTTCTATCTCCTTATACCGTCTTTCTCTATCTATTCTCTTGTAAAGGTCCTTCTTATGTCTTGTTTCTGTCTTTTACTTTCCTCCGTCCTTGTCCTACTTCTATTTAGACCTATCCAGCTCCTTGACACGCTCTCGTCCCCCCCCCCGTATTGCGTCACCAAATTTAGCTCATGGGTGTGGCGCAATCTGTCGTAACATCTAAAAATTAGTTGGGTCTAATTTCGTCAAGTGCTGGTAGGGTTAAGTATTCATGTCCTGGGTATAATCACTAACCTCTGACCGTCTGATGTCACATTGTCGTATTTATCCACTGGCTTATTAATCAGTGTTGCACAACTCTACTGTTGGCCAGAGTGAATACTCATTCATATTACATATATGAGAGCTGTAACGAACCAAAGCCATTGTCTTTACGACCTGCTTTTCAAAATGTCGATTGACCGACACCCCGTACAGATTGTACGTTTTACGGCACAATGCATGAATATAAATTCATGCTCTCATGTAATGTTTCTCCAACTCTATTACATGTTGTGTGTGTGCTGATGTTCACCTGTCTAACTTCCATTTGTGGCTAAATCTTTCAATGTATAATCAGAGTTTTAGTAAGTCTGTGATGTCCCCTGTTCATGATTTTCCCCCCTTCCTTTTAATTGCTGTCTGCATTTTTATCTGTTAGTATATCTGGTTGTTTGCGTGTTTAGTTAAATTTAATGTATGTTTAAATCAGAAACATTGGTGTATGTTTATAATTTACTGAATGATGTTTTTCAAGCGTCGTAGGTTGGTTTATGCCGTCACGAATCGGTGCGTTAGCGTAATTTGTTACTGCCTTGCCGACCTAGGAAACTTAAAAAAATGGCTATACTTGTAATGCAATAATGGCGACTACACACAGAAATCACAGAAGCACATGTGTTACATCCAAGACGCAGACAAATTATAAAACTCTTGGGCGCGGAAAAAATTCGCCCGCTGTTCACTCGCCTTGTATTTAATCCATTCACTCTATCCTTGCTCTCGTCTTTCTCACACACATTCGTTCTCACATGTTAAAAAGTCATGTTATGTCATTACAATATTATTGTACCATTCTAATGACACAATGAAAGTAAATACTGGTAAATAAAAATAAAAATAATAAAATAAAACAATGAAGAAAAAAGAAAAAATGTACAATAGTTTTGGCTCCGTTATCGGCACTGCATAATATTTACAATATTTACAAATTAATTGGGTTGTTTGCCCTTATTCTAGTATACTAACTAATATATTTAAATAAGCTCTAATTTTGTGTACTGAGATTCACTAAGGGAAGATAATTTGAATAATTAACTGAAATGGGGTAAAATGTGTTGGTTCCCTTAATCCAACTATAATTCTAGATGGTAAAAATATTTACTGATGTTATATTTCTAAACTAATCTGTGTTAAATAAATAGATTGTCCTAACTATTATCTAATTAATTTATGAAATGATAGTCTCTTAGGAGACTGATAGGATGTGATTAAGCTAAGGTACTTATTTTTAAGACTAATTATCACTGTATCTAATTGGGGATTGGGGAAAAAAAATGTTAATCTAATCTACCCATTAAAAAAAATGTTAATCTACCTAACCTAAAGTTGCGCTGTTCCTATACACTAACTACATCTACGAAGTATAGTATTATCTGCAACTGCATTAAAAATATATATTATACATGACAATTAAATACATTGATATTCATATAGTGTTTATATACATATTAATACATACATTTCGATTTGTTACACTAATTAACTAATCTATTCCAGGCAAGGTGATAATGTCGCGTACTTTCTTTTACGAATATCTAAAGTTAATATCATAGTTTATATGTACATATTCCGATATTCCACGCGCTGTTCCTGGAGTGTGTATTCATAATGTATAAATAATTCTGTCTAATATAATATCTTGAATCGTCGTAGATAGTCACTTATATGTGTGGCCAGTTTTCTTCATAACGGCACATCTGTCTGATCACACTCTGGTACAAATGTCAGAGACGATGTTGGTGTTGCGTCGTCTTTCTTTGACAATTAGGGTACCTCAAAGTTCATAGGCCTACTAAGCATGTCAGCTAGTGTATTACATTTGCCTCTGATGTGTCTGACCGAAAACGAATAATTTTGGAGTATCAGGGACCATTTGTAGATCCTGTTGTTCTTGTGGACCTCTGTCTCCATGACTGTGAGCGGGGAGTTGTCAGTTTCGATGACAAAGTGTGTCCCTGCCAAAAATCGGTGTAGTTTACGGACACAGTACACTATAGCTAAAGCCTCCAATTCAGAGACTCCATATTTGGCTTCAGTTGAAGTAATCTTACGACTTACATATATTACATATTATATCTCTGGCCCAGTACGCCCGCTATGGATACTGTGCTGGCATCAGTCCTAAGAAAATATTGTAAATTGGGATTAGGCAAACGAAGGATTGGGGCATTGCTAAAAAGATGCTTAAGTTTTGACATTGCATTAATTAGAATAGCATCTTTCACATCAATTTTGACATTCGACTTCAATAGATCAGAGAAAACACTGGTAATTTCTGCTAAATTGGGAATGAACTTATTATAATAGCATACTAAACCGAGTAAACTTCTCACTTGCTTTTTGGTAACTGGCATAGTGAGGTTTAGAATTTTTGTCACAATTTTGTTATCAGTTTCTAAGTGGCCTTTAGATATAGTATGGCCTAGGAAGTCTATTTTCTCCAAGCCCAGCTCCACTTTAGTTGGCTTCACTGTAAGTCCAAATACCTTTATCCTCAGTTTTTGTAAGTGTTTTGTCCAGTCTGTTGTATGTACACATACGTCGTCTATATATGACTGACTGTCCGTTACTCCGTGTAAAAGGTCTCTAGTTAGATGGACAAAAGTCGCAGGCGCATTGCGTAGACCGCAAGGAAGAAATCGCCATTCATAAAGACCTAAAGGTGTTGAAAATGCAGTAAGATGGACAGAATCTTTATGCATAGGAACTTGCCAATAGCCTTTAGTTAGGTCACGTTTTGAGAAGATGGTAGATGTTGCCATATTTAAGAGTAGATCTACACAGGAAGGAATAGGTTCTGCGTCTATTTTTGTGATACTATTAAGCTTCCTATAATCGACGCAGAGTCTGATGGTCGAATCCTTCTTTTTTACCAGGACTATAGGAAATGAATATTCCGACTGAGACTTTTGAATTATTCCCCTCCCTTCGAGATCAAGAATTTCTTTATCGAGTTTGTCCCTATAATTCAGAGGGATGGAATATGGTCTACATTTTATCGGAGTATAGTCAGAAAGAAGAATGGAGTGCTATATTCTATCTGTCCTACCTGCAATGTCTGATAAGATCTGTTTTTATTATGTCACTAAAGCTATTGTCTGTTGTTTCTGTTCGTCTGTAAGTGTTGGTTCTATATATATACTGTCAATTGTTGCAGTCATGTCTACTGTTGGAACTGGTATTTCCATGTCGACGTCCTCTGTTTGATTTAATATTGTGGTTGCGCTGAGTACGTTTCTGTTTGATTGCTCGGTGTAGTTGCATTGTGTTCATCTCTTGTCTGGCTACTGTCTGGTGTGGTTGCATTATGTTTGTCTTCTGTCTGATAGCTTGGTGTAGTTGCATTATGTTCGTCTTCTGTCTGGTGTTCCTGTCTTGAGTAATAAGGTTTCAGCATGTTGATATGAAATATCATGAGTTTGTTTTTCATAGATATTTCATAATCAACATCTGATATCTTTCGTACCACTCTGAATGGCCCCTGCCATGATGTTAAAAGTAAGTTTCTTTTATCAGCTAACAGGAGTAATACTTCTTGATCTGGTTCGAGATGTAAGGTCTTGGCAGCTTTCTTTGCGTAATGGCGGTAGATCTGTCCTTTTCGCTCCAAAGATGATTTTGCTATAGTGCACGCTCTCATAATTTTGTCGCGTGTTTCAGTAACTACCTCATATGATGATACCGGTGTTAAGGTATCTGAGGTGTTGGTTAATAGTTGGTGGTAAATGCTTAGGGGTCCTCGTGGGTTCGCCCCGTATACTAGTTTGAATGGTGAGAAACCCGTACTTGAGTGCGGGATTTCTCGGTAGGCGAACAGCACTGTTGGTAACAGTGTATCCCAATTTGATGGGTTTTCTGCTGTCACCTCGGCCAACATGTGTTTTAAATCTCCGTTTATTTTTTCTATAATACAGTTGGCCGCCGCGTGGTAGGGACTTGTGAAACACTGTTTTATTCCTAACAATTTAGTAAGAGCTTGCGTTGCAGCTGATATAAATTGGGTTCCCCGATCTGATAGAATGGTGCGGGGAAATCCAAAGCGGGAGAAGAGATGTAAAAATACGTTAACCACATCTTTGGAACTTATATATTTCAGCGCCACCGCCTCTACCCATCTCGAACAAAAATCTACCAGAGTTAGAATAAACCTGTTTCCTTTGTCTGACACTTGATTCAAAGGTCCAACAATATCTATTGCTACACACTCAAATGGTCTAGAGGCCAATGTTGTTGGTTGGACCTCAGCTGTAACATGTTTACCCTTTCGTACTAATTGCTGAAATATGGTACACGAACGACGAAAGTTTTTAATGTCTTTACAAAATTTTGGCCAGTAAAAATGAGCTAAAATTCTGGCTCTTGTTTTATCATAGCAAACGGCGAATCGTGTGCGATTCTTAGGACTGTTTGTCGATGTTCGACAGGTAGTACCGTTTGCTGAATTTCATAGTTGTCTCTATTGTAATTTCTAGTGAGAATACCATTATGTAGTTTAAAATGCCATGACGCGTTTTTGGTCATTTTTGGTTTCTCGCCCACAAATCTGAAATAGGGTGAGATAGATGGATCGGCGCGTTGCGCCTCTATGAAATTTTCTTTGGTGGTGTTATTTAATGTACCACTTGGTGTTATAAGGTGTAGCATTTCTTTTTGCAGGTCGTCTTGTTGTTTTTGTGTTTCTGACCTGGTTACCGCATTAGCCTTATGGGTTTCTCTCCAGGCTAATATTTCTTTTGTGGCACAGTTCTTTAGCTCTGGTAGGCAACCAATTATCAAATCCGTACACGGATTATGTAAGATGGCTCACGTAAATGTGCCGGACAGGAATGGAGTGTCTATACGGGCTTTTGCTAATGGGTATTTTTCTATGTTACCCGAAAAGGTACGGCACTTTACGAAGCCGCCCGTATAGTGTTCTGGCTTGGCCAATTCCTTCCTAAGGCCAATCAAGATACTCCCGCTGTCGATTAAACACTGACAAGGCTTGTTATTAACCATTCCGTCGTGGAACACTAATTTGCCTCTGGAGGCAATGGCTGCGTTGGCGTTTTCACTGGAAAACGGTACTGCGTGCCCGCATTTTAGCACTCCGTCTTCATGAAATTGATGGCATATAACACAACTATCAAAGTTTAATACATCACTCGCAGCTACAACATTTTCACTGTATGGTAACATTTCTTCATCCTCACTCTCATGTTCACTTTCACTCTCAGATGAAGTATCGACAAGTACAGCATTACTGGCTCTCAATCTCTGACGTCCAACACACCTGGAACTATAGTGACCATACGCCCGACAAAAGTAGCATTTGACTGCACGTCTATACGTGTTTCTTTTGCTCTCTTGCTTCTTTATCATCATCTCTAGGTGAGACGAATATCCTGGGTTTTTGTCACACATAGAAAACTGGTCGTGATATAAACGACAATATGGACATTGAGGTGGCTTTGATTTAGGTTTATCCCTCATTTGGAATAATTTCTGAGTTGTTGTTTTTTTTTTTTTGGCAAAAGCTACTATTTCAGACTCTTCTACGGATGATTTAAATATGTCCCGATTTGAGGAAAAATATGCGGACCCCCGTTTTTCTAATTGTTCTAATGACTCGACATCAGCTTGCTGCAGAAACTTTGCAAAGAGAGTAGGTACAGTTGAGATGATTTTGTCCATTATCATCAAGTTTTTGAGTTTCTCAAAGCTTTTGTCTACCTTTGCAGCGTTTAGCCATTTCTTGAATACACTTTGTACGTTAGAAACATAGTCAATGAACGTTTAATTTGGTTTAGGTTTTAGTTTAGAATACTGAATTTGGTAACCTGGGGCGTCTAGCAAAAAATGTTGCATAATGCGTTGTTTAATGTAATCATAATTACTTCTAAGCTCTTGTGGGATAGATTCTATCACTTTTAAGGGCTCCCCCGAGAGGTTCTTCATATAGACCATCGCCCAATGTTCTGGAATTTAAGCTGGAATTCCACATTCTCAGTCCATGCAGATATGGAGTCCCCTTGGCAGAAGGGTTTGAGTAACCCTTTGTACATGTTGAACTTATTCTCCTCTTCTTTACTCTTTAATTTAGTGGTGGCAATTTGTACATGAGATTCAATCTCTACCTCCTTCATTTTCACCTGCGTTTGTGCCTCAATCTCCAGTTGTTTTCCTTTTATTTCTAATTCCTTTAATTTTGTGGCTTCAGCCATTTCAGCAAGGTCTTTTTGATGCTGGTGTTGCTGTGCTGGTTCATCTCTTTCACTCGCTGCCTTCCTGTCTCTTTCCTCTTTGTCAATTGCTGATTTCCTGTCTGTGTATTCTCTATATTTATTACTTGCCCATTGCTCTAACTTATCACCAGTATATCTAAGGTCTTTACCTGCTTGTATACACTCTCCTAATGTTGACATTTTTGTTAATACTTGTAAATACACTGAAATATACAATCAAATCTGAAGTAAATTCTTCTATAATAATACTAATTATTTACAGCATTCAAAATTAAGATGCCAATCTAATTTATGTTTATCAAAACTATATGTATACTTATCTGAAAAACTTGTAACTTTCTTGGGCCTATTGGGACTTGTTTTTCTCTATTTCAGGTTGAACTGGTGTTCTGAATACGTCTGCTCTGCATTCTGTTACATAGAGCAGCAACAATTAATATTTGGAAAATACAAACACACACACAAGTTGATATCGCACTTAAATAATTTATGTGTCGTGATTCGCTCCGACGGGATGCTGAAATGCGAAATTGATGTTTTAATTTATTCTGTCGTTTGTCGTTGTCAAATGTCGTCGTGTCTTCACCTCTGTTCGACCTCACCTGAAACGTCCCTGTGAAACATTTTAATATTTGTTATTTATTTCACAATCGGTATACTTTTCCACACAGAATCTTTCTTACATCAGTGTCCTGTTCTTCCCCGAGAGGAGAGTGGGAATCAACAAGTACATCTTCAACTTATTATCTGTTGGGATTATTGCCTGACTTTAGTCTACCCTCCTCTCTTCTGTCTTCCCTTCCATATATCTAGTGGTTTCACTCTCTCTCTCTGTTATTCTCTCAACACATACTCCGACAACAGTTTCTTTCAACAATAAACAAAAGATTTATTAATAAAACTATGTCTGGTGTATGTATTGATTTTGTAAGTGTAGTTGATAGGGTGTTCTATGGTTGGTGTTAGAAAGAACTCTGCATGTCTATCAGCGGTGTTGTTTCTCGCCCCATTCATTCTTCAAGATCACAGGACAGCACATCAAACAGGACAGAGCTCACCCGGGATTATCCGTATGCTTGAATCTGATGGTAAATCCGTTATTGAATGAAACAAAAACTGTTCACCACTGAGTCACTGTACCGTAATAAAAGTCCCGTAAGTTTATGACTGCGCTCGAGTCTGTTTCATGACGGTGCATATCCAACATCGAAAAAACCACCACCTCGTCACAGTTATTCCTATTGTCTATAGATTAATATCAATGTCTCTAATTGTCTATTCTTTCTTCTTTGTTTACTCAAGGGTATTCCTCTTCATCTCTTCTCTTTCAGGGCCTTAGAGTTATGTTCGTTTGAGCATACAGTGTTCTGTATTTATTTTAACTTATTTCTTTCTTCATCGTAAATCTGTTCATATTCTGTTTTGTTCCGTGTAAGTACTTTGTTTGCTCAAGTGTATTCCTCTTCATCTCTTCTCTGCTTTCACTAGGAGAGTGGAACCTTATTTAGGCATCTATGTTCTTGGAATTGAAAAAACACTTAGCGAATAACACACTATTATCCCCTCTTTCCATCATTAGGGACGTGTATTTCTATTCCCACTCAAGAACATATCTCCTTCAGGTCAGTTTGGAACACACACTAAACTTACACAAAGAATTGACCCTCTTTATATCGGTCATCTCTGCCGCATAGTCCTTGACCTTGCTTGACATCTCAAGTCCCTACTTCATTATCACCTTTTAGTGGAAAATTACAGAACTGGAACTTTTCCGTTATTCATTCACCCAGACCGCAATATGCTGTCCAATAATGCTGTCTGCCTTTGTCCCAAACGAATCTTTCCACTCGACCCTTTTACCTGCGCGGTTAGCCGGCCCCTTCTCCTGTCTTGACCTATAAACACATGCGCCTGGTCTCTCCTTTGTTAACCCTTCTCCTACCTGGGCAGTCGGTGTATGCAGTCGTCCCTCTGGGAATCATTAACTCTCAGTATTTCACGACATAGGCCCCCTCTTAAGAGATTAGACCGCGTCGAATCTTTCTCACTGCAGGTTTGATTCCCATGATCCACAACCCTAGTCTTCTTCCTCCGGAGCTAGATGTCTGGATAATAAATCTGCTCCTACATTTTCCTTACCAAAAAACGTATTCCACTGTGAAGTCCAGTTGCAGCAACAACGTCCATCACATCCACCGTGCGTTGAGCTTCTGCGAAGTAGCTATTAACATCACGTGTTGATGATATGATTGGATCCTCACGTGGCTCACTTCATTATCCAGTAGGCGCTCTAATTGACACCCTACTATACTACTAACGACTGAAACTAGTGTTGGCTCCTCGCTCCTGTACGTCCGGTCGACCTACTTTCGACTTGCGTCAGCGACGGCTCACAATACAAACGGATTGTCCCATCTTGATTGTAACACTGCTTCCATGTCCTCTTGGTTTCCCCTGGCTTTTCCTCTGGGGATGTTCCGCCTCGTCCTCGTCGGACCGAGTCGTCTTTCCCAAATCTCCTGGACTTTTGCTTCCAGGACCATCTTGGGCGATATTGTATCTGGTCAGCCAATCTTTGGTTGGAGTCCTGGGTAATTCTCGCTTTTCCCGACGTTACCCACCCCTTCTGAACTTGGTTACCGGTGAAACTTTCACTCTTGTCCTTTCCCTGACTTGTGATTTCCCTCCTCCTGTCGTTGGGTAAATCTGACCTATCACGTACTGTCCCATAGGCCCTCCTAGGTTGTACTGGCGATCTCTGGTCTTCGTCTGGACTGGTAACTTTTGTCCCAATGGCTGCCATCACCATAAAGTGCGAAGCGGTGCTCCCGGATCTCTCTTCATATTTCCTAATGAGATGTCTAGGGAGATTTTTCTTCTCTTCCCCGATCCGTATTTTGTAGATGTTCTTGGACACCACCTTTTCCACAGGATAAGGTCCTTTCCATCCTACTTGGAGTATATTGGTCTCTGCTGGACTCCACACTTCCACTTTGTCTTCCACTTTAAGAGCTAGTTTCCTCTTAATTCGCTTGTTGGGTGGTGCTTTCTGGCACTCCGAACAAGACTTCACCCACCGGCGTACATCTCTGGTCATTCCTGGCCAGCAATAATGGCCGGATATTTGCTGCAAGGTCTCTCTGACACCCATATGTCGATTCTCGCCTATGATGTGTCCACTCTGAAGAATGTGAGGACGGTGGGTCTCTGGAACCACCCACTGCTCATGCAGGTTATCTCCCCTCCCAGCTCTCCGATAGAGTAGTCGGTTCTTCAGAAAGTACTGTCCCCGTTCTGGTAGCTCAGCACTTCTTTGCAGCTTCCTGTAGCAAGGATGCAACGTAGTATCCTTCCTCTGGGCAGTATGCAATTCTCCTATCCCTGAGTTGTCGCATAGTGTCTCTGCCTCTTTTTCCTTCCCTTGAGATCCACTGACTACTGTTCCCTTGTGGGTTGGCTGTTTTGGCATCCCCAAAAAGACATATTTCGTGCCAATGATCATTGGGAATAGGGAGTCAGCTAATACAGCCGCAGGAATAATGCCCGTGACGTACCTGGATTTAATCTCCACCTTGGCGATTGGCAGCGTCATGGTAACAGCACTCCTCATTGCCGGCTTTAGCTCTATGGTCTCCCCTGTAAGTTGGTCTGGGCTTACCAAGCTGGCGTCTATCACCGCTCCCCCATCCAAACCTGTATCGTAGAGACAAGCAACCTGCTGGCCATTGACTTCAATCAGTTCAACCACAGGTGGTCTCTCTTGGTCCTGAGTGTCTTTCATCTCCTTGACCGTTTCATTGCCTTCCTCTTTTGATTCCTCGAGGTTGGTTATGCAATTGGCATCGTTTGCCTTGCATCTGCAGTCCCCAGTATTATGTGTTATCGACTGGCAGTGTGTACACCATGGTCCCTTCCTAGGTTTCCGTGTGTCCTTTGTGTTCCTTTCTCCTTCGCCAACCTCAGCCTTGTCTGTGATCACCGATGTAGGAATCACTTTGCATGCTGCGAAGTAAGAACTTTTAGGTTTCGATCTGCAGTCCTTCGTGTTATGCGATGGTACCTTGCAGAATGAACACCACCTCTCAGACCACGGTCGTTTCGCTTGAGAATTCGAGGTGTTCTTGTTTCCTTCCTTCACCTTCTCTGAACTCTCCTCTGTGTGCTTTATATAAGGTTCCCCTTTTTCTCCTTCCCAGTTTTTAGGTTTCTTTTTCTCTGGTTTCTCCTGACCTTTTGTTGGTGTACTTAGTTCCTCCGCTTCACCATGTACTTCCACGAATCGTTCCGCCAGCTTATTCACAACATCAATCCGTTCCGCCCCTTGTTCTCCCAAGAAGGTTCTGAGAGGTTTCGACATTTGCTTTCGCATCTGGTCGACCACCATCATCTCTTCGAGACTCTCATAATCCCTCTTGAATTCTGCCAAGTCCATCCATTTCTGGAGATAGGATTTCAGCCTTAGACTGTAGGCGGCGAATAGTTCTCCCGGCTCTCGTCTAGACGATCTAAACTTCTTCCTATACGTTTGGGCTGTGACTTCATAATGTTTCATCAAAGCGGCTTTCAATTCCTCATACTGATTTTCCTGTCCTGGTGGTAGGCGTGTGTAGACCTCGTAGCCCGAACCACGTAAAGACTGGGATACTTTAAGAGCCCATCTGGTTCTATCCAGTCCCATAGCGACTGCCATAGCCTCGAACCGATCCAAAAACTGGTATATCTTCTCTTTACTTTCATCAAAGACCGCCAAGGGAAACTTCATGGCATGGTAACCCTGTCCACTCATGTATGTTGCCCCAGGTGACGATGAACTTCCTTCTGCTGCATCTATTTCACCCTTAGTTTGTGTCTTGAGCTCCAACTCTTTCAAGCGGTATTCATGTTCCATTTCCAGTTTCTTGGTCTCCTGGTCCATTTTCCTGGCCTCTTGTTCCATTTCCAGTCGCTTGGTCTCCTGGTCCATTTTCTTGGCCTCTTGTTCCATTTCCAGTCGCTTGGTCTCCTGGTCCATTTTCTTGGCCTCTTGTTCCATTTCCAGTCGCTTGGTCTCCACCTCTATTCTTCTCACTTCCAACTCGGCCTTCCGCTCTTCTCGTTCCGCTTGACGAATCTCTCGCTCTCTTTCCTGGATGTAATCAGTTAGCTCGGACCCAGCTAAACCAATTTCCTCCCCGTTGGCCCTCAGTTCGGCTGTAGTTACTTTAGGAGTTGCCATAGTTAAAGCAGGTAAGTCAGCACGTTGCGTAAAGACACCTCAAGGCAGTAAAGAGTACTCACTATACAATTATGTTCCTACCTAGAACCTATATCATTTATCTATGTCATTTAAATATTATTAATCTACAACCCCACACAGTACATCACAACCACTCTCTCATCCACAAGAGGAGATATAGGATAAAGACTTATGTAGACGTGTGACCGTGTGACTAGGTATGTAATGTGTCTTACCACCTATCCACATTCACTCTGTCTGGAACTTTCTCACTGTAAAGTCACCAGCATTAATGAACTGTTTCTACCATAAATGTAATGGCACCATATATCCAATGGACGTCCTTCCATTAAAAGTCATCAATATATACTTCTTTTTATTCTAATCAGTATGTCCCAACATGCAGGTACCCCTCTATGCATATGCCCTGTTATGCCCAGGTCATATGGGTATTTTTCCTACCCCGCTCGCTCCACCAATTATGTCCTGTTCTTCCCCGAGAGGAGAGTGGGAATCAACAAGTACATCTTCAACTTATTATCTGTTGGGATTATTGCCTGACTTTAGTCTACCCTCCTCTGTTCTGTCTTCCCTTCCATATATCTAGTGGTTTCACTCTCTCTCTCTGTTATTCTCTCAACACATACTCCGACAACAGTTTCTTTCAACAATAAACAAAAGATTTATTAATAAAACTATGTCTGGTGTATGTATTGATTTTGTAAGTGTAGTTGATAGGGTGTTCTATGGTTGGTGTTAGAAAGAACTCTGCATGTCTATCAGCGGTGTTGTTTCTCGCCCCATTCATTCTTCAAGATCACAGGACAGCACATCAAACAGGACAGAGCTCACCCGGGATTATCCGTATGCTTGAATCTGATGGTAAATCCGTTATTGAATGAAACAAAAACTGTTCACCACTGAGTCACTGTACCGTAATAAAAGTCCCGTAAGTTTATGACTGCGCTCGAGTCTGTTTCATGACGGTGCATATCCAACATCGAAAAAACCACCACCTCGTCACAGTTATTCCTATTGTCTATAGATTAATATCAATGTCTCTAATTGTCTATTCTTTCTTCTTTGTTTACTCAAGGGTATTCCTCTTCATCTCTTCTCTTTCAGGGCCTTAGAGTTATGTTCGTTTGAGCATACAGTGTTCTGTATTTATTTTAACTTATTTCTTTCTTCATCGTAAATCTGTTCATATTCTGTTTTGTTCCGTGTAAGTACTTTGTTTGCTCAAGTGTATTCCTCTTCATCTCTTCTCTGCTTTCACTAGGAGAGTGGAACCTTATTTAGGCATCTATGTTCTTGGAATTGAAAAAACACTTAGCGAATAACACACTATTATCCCCTCTTTCCATCATTAGGGACGTGTATTTCTATTCCCACTCAAGAACATATCTCCTTCAGGTCAGTTTGGAACACACACTAAACTTACACAAAGAATTGACCCTCTTTATATCGGTCATCTCTGCCGCATAGTCCTTGACCTTGCTTGACATCTCAAGTCCCTACTTCATTATCACCTTTTAGTGGAAAATTACAGAACTGGAACTTTTCCGTTATTCATTCACCCAGACCGCAATATGCTGTCCAATAATGCTGTCTGCCTTTGTCCCAAACGAATCTTTCCACTCGACCCTTTTACCTGCGCGGTTAGCCGGCCCCTTCTCCTGTCTTGACCTATAAACACATGCGCCTGGTCTCTCCTTTGTTAACCCTTCTCCTACCTGGGCAGTCGGTGTATGCAGTCGTCCCTCTGGGAATCATTAACTCTCAGTATTTCACGACAATCAGTGCTCTTATCTTCACACTATATACAATTGTAAATCTCGCTACTGTTAATGAGCAATGAGATCGTTCACAATAAGTTACACACAATCTGTCGTAGATTCATAAATCACTTTCTGACACTACATTGTCACACACTCTAGTGTAGATTCATAAACTACTTTCTGACTTCACATTGCACAACGTTTCTTTCGTCACTCTCGCATTCTTGTCACAGCTTGCAAACGTTTCAAACTTGTACGCTTACAAACTTGTCGTGGGTTCATAAGAACTTCTG
This sequence comes from Cepaea hortensis, assembly GCA_963921405.1. Lineage (NCBI taxonomy): Eukaryota > Metazoa > Mollusca > Gastropoda > Stylommatophora > Helicidae > Cepaea > Cepaea hortensis. The sequence goes on from OY992895.1 coordinate 6,491,475, forward strand.
ACACCACATTGAACCGCTTGTCAACAACCTGAATTTACACAAGCATGCTGGTTCCTTCATTCACACCTCATGATTACAAACACGTCTTTGTGTGAATGGTAGACAAAGAATCACGCTTTATTCTATATATTACAGAGCTCGTCTTACGAGCATACACAAATGGCACTCAACACTCAAATACATTCTCTATGTTCGCTACGTATAACTATGCCCTCTCTAAACTACACAACTGGCGAGGGTAAACACACAGGTCTTGTCGCTCTAACTGTCGGTCCCGGTCTGTCTCAATTCACAGGTCTAGTCCAGCTACTCGCCCTCCGTTCTCGTGCGGTCAGCCGCACGGCGTGCTGGGTCACTTGTCACGTAGTTTTAGTGGTTCAGTCCTCGTAGCCTACAGCTGTACTATTGTTCAGTCTGTTTACGGGTAGTCCCCGTGATTACCATACTCGGTCCTATCTCGGGAGTTATTCCCGTTATGTCCTAGTCATGTCCTAGCTATGACACGTGCGTGTCCTGTCTAGGTCTGGTTCTAACACTGGTTTGGAGTACTATCTTCTTATACCGTCTTTCTCTATCTATTCTCTTGTAAAGGTCTTTCTTATGTCTTGTCTCTGTCCTTTACTTTCCTCCGTCCTTGTCCTACTTCTATTTAGACCTATCCAGCTCCTTGACACGGGCATGCCAGATAGGGATAACATGGTTCACAAACATATTTAACCAGGCATGCCAGATAGGTCACTCGAAACGTCACGAAAGTTTGGAGAGAACAATAATGGAAGGGTATATGCCTGGGAAGAGAGGAAGAGGAAGGCCAAAGAGAAGATGGGTGCAGGATGTGGCGGATGATCTCCAGATGGGTGTATCGGACGCGGGACATCTTTCTTATGATCGAGAGGTTTTCCGGAATGTTGTTATGGGAGCGAGGTTCTGCAAAGGACATGCTACTGAACGAATGAATGAATGCCAGGTAGGGATAACATGGTTCAAAAACATATTTAACCAGTCATGCGCCCAACTGGCTGGCACTCTCTTATGCTTGCCGATACTCATAAAATAGTTCACAGAACGCAGCGCAGCAGCATGACAATTCTTTAATCATCAAAATATACCACATCAAGCCCCAACATCCCACTATATATCCACCACACTTTTTGTGTACTTTGTTTACGCTGATGGTAGTCTAATACTTAGTTAACGCTCATGTCTACGCTGGTGTTGTCGCTACTGTACGTTATAGATCTGAATGTAGTCGCCGGTGAGTAAGGCTCTAAATCAGGGTTGTCAAACTCAAACGCTCAGCGGGCCAAAACTCAAATCACACGTAAAGTTGCGGGTCGAACGGGATAAACATTCAATAAGCCGAAAATTAAACTTTTTTTAAACATTAATATAAAATTAAACTAACACCGTTTTAATAATAAATCATCATTGGTATAAACATTTTCACTCTTATGTCAGTTTGTCAGAGCATGGTGTTTGGCATCTTTTCTTGGCTACATTTCGTTTATGTTGGGAGTAATGTTTTGTGTCATTGAGATTCTCACGATGGACTGCAAGTGTTCATCAGTGAGACGACTCCTGTGTGATGTTTTGTTAATCTTCATCGCAGAAAACAGTTGCTCACACAGATATGTGCTACCAAACATGCTCAAGGTTCGTGCCTGCATGGATTTCATGTCCAATATATCGTCCGTAACATGATGAAGATGGTGAGCTGTGCAGTGTCAGTTCTGTCATTACTTTCGTCGACAGCAAGGGAGAATGCAGCAAAGTCCATGCCTTTGTCGATCAGCTGTGTTTTCACATCAGTGACCATCTCATAAACCCGATCAACAACCGTATTTCTGCTAAGGCTTACCTTTGCAAACATCTGCTTTTTGTCTGAACACAAGACGTTACACACTTTCATCGTGCAGCGCTGCAGAAACTCTCCTTCTGTAAATGATCGGCCTGATTTTGCGATCTCCTCCGCCACAATAAAACTTGCTTTCACTGCAGCTTCAGTTTGTGATTTTACTCTGGTGAAAAACATCTACTGCCCACTGATTTACCGCCAATATCAGTAAACATATATTCAGTCACCCAGCGGTTTTGAAAGGCTCTGTTTTCCGAATCAACTGTTCTCTTGGTCATTTTAAAGGCTAGCTTTGATTTAAAAAAAAAGATTGTGCATCTACCGACATACGCTTGATTGATATCTGGTTAGCCGTAGCGGGAAAAGGTGATGTAATATCCGGGCACTACACTTTTTTCATTTCTTATGCCCCAATCCAAAACGAGCGACTGAACGTTGCTAAGTCACGATAACGACGAACATCCACTCACTACATAACTTTTATTTTCGCTTATTCCGATCAAAGCGAGAACGCTCTCAGATAGCATATCATACGGCAAGGTTGCTAATTAGGGAATTTGATTTGTACTTTATATCGTGGCCATAAAAAATATTTTTGCCTAAATTTCTCTCATTTCTAAAATAAGATCTCTCGGGCCTGATATGATTGTACGCCGGGCCTGATGTGGCCCGCGGGCCTTGAGTTTGACACCTGTGCTCTAGGTGTTATTAAATGGACAATTACAAATATTATGAAATGAAGGATTCACAAGTAATGACTGCGAACTGGGCTATCTGCTGAAACAGTTGATTGAAACATGCTAGTGTGCCATTTGTGTTTATATTATTATTTTAGCTACAATACCAATCTGCAATTGTTTGTCATATTTCTTTTACAGAGGGGGGCTGGGTGGTCTCGAGGTATGGTGTCCGCCTCGAGTGCTGGAGGTCCCGGGTTCAGGCCCCGGTGAGGACCGGGATTTATTTAAAAAATCCACCTGGACTTCCAGTAATAAAATTTCCCCTGGTCTCTGGGTAGTGAGATCGGACGCCCGTGTGTATTGTTGTCTCTGGGTAGTGAGATCGGACGCCCGTGTGTATTGTTGTCTCTGGGTAGTGAGATCGGACGCCCGTGTGTATTGTTGTCTCTGGGTAGTGAGATCGGACGCCCGTGTGTATTGTTGTCTCTGGGTAGTGAGATCGGACGCCCATGTGTATTGTTGTCTCTGGGTAGTGAGATCGGACGCCCGTGTGTATTGTTGTCTCTGGGTAGTGAGATCGGACGCCCGTGTGTATTGTTGTCTCTGGGTAGTGAGATCGGACGCCCGTGTGTATTGTTGTCTCTGGGTAGTGAGATCGGACGCCCGTGTGTATTGTTGTCTCTGGGTAGTGAGATCGGACGCCCGTGTGTATTGTTGTCTCTGGGTAGTGAGATCGGACGCCCGTGTGTATTGTTGTCCCTGGGTAGTGAGATCGGACGCCCGTGTGTATTGTTGTCTCTGGGTAGTGAGATCGGACGCCCGTGTGTATTGTTGTCTCTGGGTAGTGAGATCGGACGCCCGTGTGTATTGTTGTCCCTGGGTAGTGAGATCGGACGCCCGTGTGTATTGTTGTCTCTGGGTAGTGAGATCGGACGCCCGTGTGTATTGTTGTCCCTGGGTAGTGAGATCGGACGCCCGTGTGTATTGTTGCGCACGTAAAAAATCCCTTGGCAGTTGGAAATCGAAAAAGAGTAGCCTAACGGCGCTGCCCGGGCAAAATTTCGAGTTTAAGATCTACCCAAAGTATTTCAAGATCTTCGGCGATGCAACGGAGTTCGTTCATGTTGAGTTTCTCCAGACTCAGGTTTGAGTTAGGAGGAAAACGGAGCACTTATGGGTTAAACTGTGTGCCGTGATGTTGATCCAACGACTAAACTAAACTAACTAAACTATCTTTTACAGAGGAATCCAATAACTAGGTTGTGTTGACTTATGAGTTTACTGCCAGGAGTGTCTCAAAGTCGTAGAGTTTGCTGAGTGAATCTCTAAATGGTCTAATTTTTGCTGTGTGCGTTTTGGCTTGGTGCGCTTCTGTTTGGTATGATTATTTAGCCAAGCGTTACCTCCTCACTGAGTAGACTTTTTCCCTAAAGCAGTTTCTTGCCATGGTTTCTTGATGTGTTAGGACCTTCACCTTGTGTAGGCCGAAATGCACAGACGAATAGGTGGCTAATCTTTTCCTCAATTTCGCAGACGAGCTCACGTCCAACCTTGCTCTTGATATTTTCAGCGCAGCTCACTATCAACTTCACTAACTCGAAGTAGACACTTTACTTAGTGTATAATGTTATTGAATCATTTCCCTTTTTTTTTTTTTTAGCGACTTCTTATTAGTTCTTCAGATTCTTAAAAAGTCGCTTAAAAGTCGACAGGGTCGACTTCACTGCACAGGGATTTTATCCCATATTCACCAGCGCGAAAAGCGTTGCACAAAGCACGAACTCCGTAGCTCCAGCGACGACCCTCAGGAGTCTCCGAAAAAATTCACTCGTGAACCGAAGGACGCGGCCGGGAATCGAACCCACAATTTTTGGAGCCCGAGTTAATTTATTTAACGTGATCCGTTTATTGTTATGTTTTAGATATTGTGGTGTGTGCTGTTACACTATCAGATTGCTATCTGCTCACTGCCAGGGCTGTAACACAATTACAGTCCCCGCATAAAGATCATATATTTATCTCTCCTTTTTGTCTGGTGCGCTAGAGTGTGACGTGAGTGTCACAAAAATAAAACACCGCGTTTAACCAGTTGATTACTATAGAGAATTTCTGATTAACCGGCCTGTCTGCAAAGCCAAAACTATTTTAACTAACAGAAAAAACAAATTGGATGTCAAAATCCCCAGGACGGACAAAAGTTGCAGCTGCACGTGTTTACATGGGGTCGACAAAATGGGAACATTTGGAAGTGAGTGAGATGAATCTATACACCACTTTGACAGTTCATAAACAGGTCGGATTTAAGCGGAAGTACTCAGCTCGGAAGAAAACAGTCCGTCTGTCATTTAGAGTTTCCGGACATCAAGCGAAATGACGGCTGTAGTTGTCACCACTCAACAGAAGATTGGCGGTTTGTTGTGGAAACCCGTTGTTGGGAGCATACAGGAACTCGCTAGCTTGTTGTGGGAGTCAAAACAAGTGATGACACCTCTGACATTGATTGAGCCAGGGAGGATAGATTCTTGACAATGGATGATATGCCCAAATAACACCTGTGTGGACATACAGAATACCGTCACGTGACCAATTTTAGGCTGGTTGAAAAACCTGATTTGGGGACAATGAGTGTTGACCAAAACCGTGGATTAGGATGGACGTGTTTGTGGGAGAGCTCTACAGTGTTAGATTAATTTAAAATTAACTAGCATGTGTCGTTATGGCAAAGTGTAGCAGCCATCCCGGAATGAGGCGGTTTTGCCTAAGGTTCCATACCAGTTACGAGGAAGTTCAACACTGGGTTTGATGAAGTGCAACTTCAATTAGACATAACACCAGTTGGACACTCAAATGTTTCTTACTAAAAAGGAATAACGTCCGAGAAGAAAGATGGTATTATGTTTACGCTGGACTCATAATCAGGGGGGTTCACCATAACATGACTCAGAAGAGCCAACCAATATGACGATTCCTGCGTGTTAAGGTTCACCTAGGATGGGTGATGATTGCTGATGCATCACACAGCATAAGAACATTAGTACCTAAACAAGAACATTAAAATATAATAGTCACATGGTGTGATATATTCTAGTGAAATAGTTCAAAAGATATGATACCTGAACCTAGATAGACACTAGTTAGGTTCAAGTATATTAACAATAACAGTGATACCTAAATACTCACTACAAAGAATTTGTGCATTCTTTAAGAACGATAGGAAATTATGTGCATTGGGCAACCGGTCCATGATCAGCTGTAATTTACAAACAGTATCTATTTCGGATGATCAGGAAGATGGATTACCAGGTAGCTACAGATGACAGTCGGTGTCCTGCAGGAGAGATACAGTACCGGGTGAGGTGGACTTGTTCTGACTTAACGTGCTATGGTGTGTCCTTGCAAGGATGAACTGACTATGCTATTATCTGAGAGTCCGATCCTACACACATTATAGAACACATCACACATTTTCTTCGCATACACGTCTCATATACGTTACACTTTTCTTTTAATAAATTAATCTGTATTAATTTTTAGAAGCAAGAGTTGTTGAGTATGTTGCGTTGGGGAAGTATGAGAGGGGGCATAGTACGACAGGGATAGAGTGATAGGAAAAGGTGTCCATGGGCTGATGGAGTGTGTTGGACGGAAGCTGGTGGATTCTCCAGGATATTGATAAGGAAAAAAAACAATATTATAATGTGGGTGTTGACTCTCCTCACTCCAGGGACGCACTTTAAAGGAAGACACGACAGTGAGCCTTTCCCTCATTACAGCCTTCTTCCACACCTCTCTCTTCTCTCCTCTCTCTCTCTCTCTCTCTCTCTCTCTCTCTCTCTCTCTCTCTCTCTCTCTCTCTCTCTCCGTCGCTATATATCTCTCTCTCTTTCTCTCTCTCTCTCCCTCTCTCTCTCTCTCTCTCTCTCTCTCTCTCTCTCTCTCTCTCTCTCTCTCTCTCTCTCTATCTCTTTGTCTCCCTCTCTTATGTTCGCCTCCTCTTCTCCATCATAGTAACTTTGTGGCGTAGGATAATAGGCTTGCTTTTCTCCTCCCTATTAGTCTTGTTTACCGTTCCCTAACACAAATGGCTTAGGATGATAAGATATCTAGACCTTGCTTCTGTTCTCCTCTACTCTTCTCTTCCTCTCTCGCCCTCCGCTTTGTCACACTAGAGCGGAACTAATCAAGTATACAATCCACAAAGAGCAACCTCTTTCAGCAGTGAAGCATCGAAAGCTTGCCTGATTTGGGCACGCCAGATGCCATTAATCCTTTCAAAAACAATCTTTTTAGGAACAGCTGAAAAAAGACAGTTAACTTCATACAAGAGACAACATTGGAGTTATAGACACATTTAAAGCGAACGAAAGAAGAAGAAGGAACAACTGAATGCCAACTGAGAAGAGAAAGGTGAACATAAACCTAGAAGAAGAACAGCCATGAAAGGACGGGCCAAGGTATTCCCTGACTTTCACGTATCGGTGCAGATAGAGAACAATGGCGGACCAGTGTTGATACTTTCGTCATGTCACACCCAAGACCCAGGCCCGGTGCATCAAACTGATCTGACTTGATGATGGCTGTGATTTTTCTTCCAACTTTAAAATTTCCTGATGTGTGTTGTTGCTGTAAACTTGGCTGTTGGTTTAGTGCATATGCACCAACAACAATTTATTTAACGTGATCTTCCGGTGTAATGGCGACGCGATGACTCGCTGTCTTGGGGGAGAAGCTGTTCAGTGTTTTTCTGTGGATTCCTTATGGAAATTCCCGTGAAATTCGTGTGGATAGTGTTTTTCCTTTGGATTATGTGATGTTATTTCGTGTTCGTTAATTGGAAGTGTTCAAAAGAAGCCACGGAAGGCAGGTGGTGGATGAAATTATGAGGGCAGCCGACAGATATTTGTTGGTTATGGTCTCGAGTTTCGCGACGGCAAGCTTTCTCTCTTTCGAGAGACACTGATTGCGGTCATCCGGCCAGTATGGTCACTGCCATAGAGGAAAGCAACGGCAAACTACCTCTTTGAAATTGCCTAGTTTATTATGATTCGCTTAAAGACTGATCATCGCAAGACAAGGACAGAGACATTAAAATTAGGAACATGGAACGTTAGGACGCTAAACAACGACGGAAAATTAGAGAACATAACACAAGAAATTCAAAGAGAAAAAATTAATATATTAGGTATGTGCGAAACGAGATGGACAGGAGCAGGCATCAAGATACATAAAGATTTTAAGATTATTTATTCTGGAGGTGAGGATCGGCATGGGGGAGTGGCAATAGTTTTGGACCGGAAAACATCAACGTCTGTTCAGGGATATTGGGCCGTGTCGGACAGAGTACTACTAGTTAAATTGAGTGGCAGACCTTTTAACATAAATGTTATTCAAGTATATGCCCCAACAGGAGAGTCCAGTGAAGATAGTGTAGAGGAATTTTATAATGACATAGAGTCTGCCTTAAAGAAATGTAAAAATTCAGAAATAAACATTATAATAGGGGACTTCAATGCAAAAGTAGGAAATCAAGGGGATAGATACACAGTAGGAAACTATGGTTTAGGAGAGAGAAATGAAAGAGGATACAGACTAGTAGAGTGGGCAAAAGAACAGGAAATGATTGTAGGAAACACCTGGTTCAAGCAACACCCTAGAAGATTATGGACCTGGAGGAGTCCTGATAGCAGGATTAGAAACCAGATTGACTACATTCTCATTAGCAGAAGATTTAGAAACGCCCTAACAGTAGCAAAAACAGTTCCCAGTGCTGACTGTTATAGTGACCACAGATTACTCACAGGAACATTGAGGATAAAGTTGAAGAAAGTCAAGTATACAACAGGGAACACTAAATATGATTTGTGTACATTGAGTAATGACAAGGAAATACAAAACAAATTCAACATAGAAGTACAGAACAGATTTGAAATATTGTCTGATCTAGAGATCCTATTCCAGGATGTGGATGATCAATGGGAAATGTTAAAGAATTCAATCAATATGGCTGCAGAAACAACTATTCCAAAATTAAAGAAGGTGGGTCGTAAGAAATGGATGACTGAGGAAATTTTACACTTAATGGAAACAAGAAGACTCAACAAAAATAATCCTGCCAAATATGAAGAAATTCACAGACAAGTCAGAATATTATGTAGGAAGGCAAAAGAATCATGGCTTGAGGAAAAGTGCTTAGAAATTGAAAAACAACACAACAGTCAAAATACCAAATTAGTGCACAAAAGGATTCAGGAACTTACTAATAAAAGAACAAGTACATCAACAGGGTGTCTAAGAACTAAAGATGGCAAAATCATAATAGAAAAAGATCAGATTCTACATGTATGGACAGATTATGTGAAAGACCTGTATAATGATAACAGAGAGGAACAGTATGCTATTAGATTTAATAATGAAGGACCAGCAATTTTAAAGATGGAGGTTCAAAATGTTCTTAAGCATATGAAAGCTGGCAAGGCCCCCGGTGCAGATAACATCACAACAGAAATGATTAAAGCTTTAGAAGAATTTGGACTAGAGCAAGTCACTAGACTGCTGAACACATTATATGATACTGGAGATATACCTTCTGAATTATGTAATTCTGTATTTATTGCAATCCCAAAGAAATCAGGAACCTTAGAATGTGATCAACATAGAACAATTAGTATAATGAGTCACATCACAAAGATTTTGTTACGAATTATCATGCAAAGAGTGAGGAAGAAAATACAACCTGAAATAGGGGAAGAACAATGTGGTTTTGTAGAAGGAAAGGGTACAGTAAATGCTGTGTATATGCTGCGAACAGTTATTGAACGTGCTTTAGAAGTAAACAAGGATATACATCTTTGCTTTATTGACTACACAAAGGCTTTTGATAGAGTAAGACATGTCAACATTGTGGATATGCTTGCAGATCTACAAATTGATGGGAAAGACATTAGACTTATAAAAAACATATATTGGAAACAACAAGCTGCCATAAGAATTGATAATGAAGTAGGACAATACCAACCTATTAAGAGAGGTGTTAGGCAGGGATGTGTAATGTCTCCAGATCTTTTTTCCTTATACAGTGAAAATATTTTCAGAAATGTAGAAGACCTAAATGGAATCAGCATTGGAGGACGAAACATAAATAACATTAGATATGCAGATGATACAGTATTGATTGCAGACAATGCACAGGATCTGCAACAATTAGTAAACGCTGTGGTTGTACACAGTGAGCAGCTGGGGTTGGAATTAAATTGTAGGAAGACACAGGTTATGGTCGTCACTAGGAAGAACGAAGTACCACAATGTAATATACAAGTAAATGGGAATATTCTTCAACAAGTGAATCGGTTCAATTATCTCGGAACAGTCATAACATCTGATGGCAGATGCCTTGAAGAGATTAGAACAAGAATCGCCATTGCGAAAGTAGCCTTTAGCAAGATGAAAAACATTCTGACCAATAAAATGATGTCAATTGAAACGAGAAAAAGAGTGTTGAGGGGATACATAGAGCCTGTTCTTTTGTATGGATGTGAAACTTGGACAATGTGCAGTCAAGCAGAAAAACATCTGATGGCTGCAGAAATGTGGTTTCTGAGGAAAATGCAAAGAATACCATGGACAGATAGAAAAACCAATGACCAAGTACTACAAGAGACAAATGAAAATCGTAGATTGATTAGAGAAATTAGACGTAGACAGTCAAAATTTTTTGGACATGTTATGAGAAGAAATGGACTGGAGAACTTGGTGACAGCTGGCAAGATCGAGGGGAACAGACCAAGAGGAAAATACCTGGATGGCTTGGCCACATGGCATGGACGAGACAGGAACACTGAGCTGATCCACGACTCTGGTGATCGAGTGAAATGGCGAATCATGACCGCCCACGCTTTCCGGCATGGCACATGATTGATTGATTGATCTATGTATTGTTATGTGTTGGCTTGTGTAATCTGTGCCGTTACACTGTCTCAAATTGCTATCTGCTCTCTGCCATGGTTGTAACACAATTACAATCCTTGCATAAAGATCCTTATTTATTTCTCATTTTTGTTATTGTGCATTATATTGTGACGTGAGCCTTTTATTCACTACAACTTTCTTCCAACTTTGAAATTATCTGACGTGTTTGTTATGTTAAAGTTGGCTGTTGGTTTTGTGTGTATGCATCACTGATAAAACTGAATGCATTGTGATTTCTTCAACCAGACTGCAGTGACGCCGCCTGTTTCAAGGACCAGCACTTATAGGTACAGTAGGCTATAGGATACATGTGGTTCGCTGACCGTCACTCAAGCAATCAAGCTGTGAATGACTAAATGCCTCCTTTGTACTTCGTCTATAGTCCCATTTTGGGAGATGAACACATAAAGAGAAAGGAAGAATATGCAACAATGATGGGAAGGCAACAAAGTCATTTAAGATAACTACGGAACATTATACACACGGAACAAATAAAACAGTAACAAGTTTAGACTGAGAGATTATCTAACTGAAACAGCGCAAAACTGACCACGTCAGATTTGGCCTGTTAAAGCAGAACCGCCCTGGCCACTGTTGGAAACAGAACGAGACAACGTCTGTCCGGTTTGTGTGTTGATTGCCGGTACGGCTGAATCGTGGAGACTATAGATGTGAGATGCTTGTCCTGTTGTGTAGAGTTGATGTGTAGGCAGCCGATGTCTTAGATGAGATCCGAGTATCTGACTAGTTTCAGAGCACTCCAGGGCGTCTGGTAGTATTGCAACTCATATGGTGGAGTATTGATGCATGATAGGGCAGACGTGGTTGCGGCCTTGTGGGAGCACGTGTAAACCTCGGAGGAGCAAATGGATCACCATGAACTGATTGACATGATCCCTTTGTGGTTCGATGCTGCACTGACTTGTTTAATCACTGTTCTTGTTCAGTCGCTGGCATAATCGACTCGTTCATCTAGGTTAATCATATAATGTCCACATTCTCACATCAGCGACAACTCACGCTACTGGCTCTCAAACGTATGTTAGTTAGTTAGTTAGTCAGTCAGTTAGTTAGTTAGTTAGTCAGTTAGTTAGTTAGTTAGTTAGTCGCGGTTCCAACTTGTCGGCAACGGGTCGTCCCCATATTGCTCAGTTCCTGTGCCAGTGAATATCACATAAAATTCTCCTCACTGCCCTATGTGAACAATGGAATAGACAGGAGTGTCGGCAAGCCAACAGCCCGCACAGGTACACTATGCATAATGCCGCCGCCAGAATGCCAACATAGAAGTCCTCCACGAAAAACACAGTTCATCGTCGATGGAAACGGCAGTCACCAAAAAGACTTCATTGACCCGGTTATATCCCATATGGCTCGGTCTCTTTCCGCAGGAGACTCACCGAAAGCGCCGCACAAAGCACGAACTCCGTAGCTACAGAGACAGCTCCCAGGAGTCTCCTGAAAAATGCACTCGTGAACCAAAAAGGCAAACCAGCCAATCCAGCAACAGCCAGCCGTCATCGTTCCGATCATACAGTTCATGCTAAAAACATGCTCAAACGTATGTAAATATACCAACTGGTCAACACTTGAAGTGCTTATAAAATAACGCCGGACAAGTGCGTCCTAACTCGATCTAATCTTTATTGTAGGGACAGTGTCGCAACGATTCACACAAACATGCTGGCAATTCATTAATTAACCATGTTCGCATCTACATTGTGTCCTTTCGTTCCGCCCCTCTCAACCAGATGCGGAATTATCGTCAGGCCTGCCATTGCACTATTTCACACTCACTTGTAGTCAACACTTATGTTGTATTAAACATATATATATCTTACTCACGCTAAAGCTGCTTGTCGGACTATTCTCTAGGTATCTTCTCAATGGTTGGTTAACTTTGAAAACGATCAGTTAGTCCTGCCTGTGCTTCATGTCCAATTCCTCCACTATTAAACCGTGTATCGTGCCCTATATCCTTTCCGTTTGTTCTTGGTTGATATATTCGCATGTTCCTTCATCGTATACTTGATCACCATGGTCTGGCAAGAATGCGTCAGCGAGGAGTGACGATGGGATCTGGCCGATGCTCGACGCTTAGAGGAAAGGCGAGACGGACATATAATAATCAGATTGCTACTGGTAGAATTGGGGTTGGAACTTTTCGCTGGCTTCTGAAGATGGGGACGGAGCGCTTATGCGAATGCCCCGAATGCTGTGATGTCGGTTCCTAAATCAATCAATCAATCACGTATGTGGGTGTTTAACTTATGTTTTTGTAGTGTCTTATTGTTGTCAGTGTCAAAGTTCTTTCTCTGAAAGTGTCACATCCTTTGTTAAGGTGTCTCGCTTTTGCTGTGTCAATTTCTTCTCAGCTGAGTTGTGTAAGCATTTCTTCGCGGTACTTGGTGTGCCCTACACATTTGGCCTAGAGGGCAGGGGTCTGGCGATTGGCTTGTTGTTGTTGGATAAGGAAATAAAAACACAAAGTGCAACAACAACAATAGGGTTAAAATCTCAACAATGAAACAGTGCAAGTGCTTTGTTTTAAAAACAATAACCGCATATAGGAGGCAATAGAAGATAGCTTAGCATCTGACCTTTACTATCGGAATGGTTGAATGCTATTGGCTACATATGACTTTTACTGTCGAATAACTTCAATGCTACTGGCTACATATGATGTTGTTGTTGTTGTTTGTCCATCAAGAATGATGATGACCATTCATTTCATCCAGTGGGGTTGAAGGTGTGGAGCCGTGGGTTCTAAGATGGCTGATAAGGCCTATTTTGGCTCGAAATGTTCTTTGACAATGTGGGCAAAGAATGCTTCACGTCTCTGGAGGAGGATTTCCTGCAGTGGTTTTTCTGTCCTGCCTTTTCTTCACAGCTCTTGCAGTCCTGGTTGCCTCACATATGACTGCACCTTTGCGCAATGATGCACGCCACGAATTTCGGTCTCTGGCTGCAGCCTCCCAGGTGTCATGAGGAATTCCAAAAGCATTCAGTGAAATTTTCAGAGTGTCTTTAAAACGTTTCCTCTGGCCACCTTGGGAGCGTTTACCACAACGCAGTTCGCTGTAAAAAATTCGTTTAGGGAGCCTGTGATCTGGCATGCGAGTCAAGTGACCAGCCCAGCGAATCTGATTCTTCATCAGTAGAGTGTGGATACTGGGCATGGATGCTCTTTCTAGGACTTCAGTGTCTGGAATCTTGTCTTGCCATTTAATCTTCAGTAGCGTCCTTAGGCAGACTGTGTGGAAGTGGTTTAATTTCCTAGCGTGTCGCTGATAAACAGTCCAGGTTTCACAAGCATATAGCAGTGTGGATAATACAACTGCTTTGTAGACTTTTAGCTTTGTTTGCAGGCTTATTCCAGTTCTGTCCCATACATTCTTGTACAGTCTGCCAAAGGCTGCACTGGCCTTGGAGATTCTTGCATTCACTTCGTCATCGATTGTGGCAGCTTGTGACACGGTGCTGCCAAGATAGGTGAATTTGTCCACAACACTTAGTCTATGATCATTCACTTTGATATTCGGCACAGTGTGATTATTCCCTGGAGCTGGCTGGTACATAACTACAGTCTTCTCCAAGTTGATATTGAGCCCAAAGTTGGCACAGGCATGTGAGAAAGCTGAAACATTATGTTGCATGTCCGCCTCTGAGTTGGCGTATAGAGCGCAATCATCAGCAAACAGGAGCTCCCTGACGGTGTCGCTGTTAATTTTGGTTTTAGCTTTCAGCCTTCTGAGATTGAATAACTTTCCATCCATACGGTAGTTGATGTCTATTCCAATGTCGTCGTTCTCGAAGGCATTCACCAACATGGCTGAAAACATAAGGCTGAACAGTGTTGGTGCCAGGACACATCCTTGCTTCACTCCATTGGTGACAGGAAAGGGTTCAGACAGTTCACCATTTTCCTGTACTCTTGCCTGCATGCCGTCATGAAATAGCCGCACTATTTGGACAAACTTTCGTGGACAGCCATATTTTGCCATAATCTTCCACAGTCCTTCTCTGCTGACTGTATCAAAAGCCTTGGTAAGGTCAATGAAAGTGGAGAACATTTCGCAGTTCTGTTCCTGACATTTCTCTTGCAGCTGCCTTGCAGCGAAAATCATGTCAACAGTTCCACGTTCTTTTCTGAAGCCACATTGACTCTCAGGAAGAAGACCTTGATCGAGATGGGCTGTGAGGCGATTGAGAAGAATTCTGGCGAGTATCTTCCCTGCAATTGAAAGCAAGGAGATGCCTCGGTGGTTGTCACAGGATTGGCGGTTTCCTTTACGTTTGTAAAGGTGGACTATTGACGCGTCCTTAAAATCTTGTGGCATGGTCTCGTTCATCCATATGTTTGTGAAGACTTGGTGAAGCTGCTCTGTTAGGACCGGCCCACCTGCCTTGTATATCTCTGCTGGGATGGAGTCAGGACCAGGTACCTTGCCGCTGGAGAGTTGCTGGATGGCTTTGTTTATTTCCACTATGGTTGGCAGGTCATCAAGTGTCTCATTGGTGGGAACTTGAGGAAGGCAGTTGATGGTTTCATCATCGAAGAAGGAAGTTGCATTTAAGATTTTGCTGAAATGCTCTGCCCAGCGTTGGAGGATTTCTTTCTTATCGGTGACCAATGTTCCCCCGTCTGCACTGAGGAGGGGAACTATGCCTGGTGATGTAGGACCATAGACCGCTTTCAGTGAGTCGTAGAAGTTTTTCATATCATGTCTGTCAGCAAAGCCCTGAATTTCATCAGCTTTGCTGCTCAGCCAAGAGTCCCGCATGTGCCGAAGTTTCTGCTGCACTACTCTCTGAATGTTCTTGAAAGCATCTTTTTTTGATGTTGACTTTGGGTCATTCAAATGTGCCTTGAGGAGAAGATGTTTCTCTGCCAGCAATTGGTTGATGTCTTCGGAATTTTCATCAAACCAGTCTTTATGCTTTCGGGGGGCTGGACCCAGGATTTCCATAGCAGTGTTGTAAATTGTGTCCTTTAGGGCTCTCCATTCTGTTTCTGTATCCTGTTTAGCTTCAGCATTGGGCTTGAGGCGGTCTTCCAGCATATTTTCAAACGACTGCTGCATTTTCTTGCTGTTTAGGCGGGTGACATTTAGCTTTGTTTGTATTTTCGCCCCTTGAGGACGCCGTGGTGGCCTGATGTGGATGTTCATTTTCGAGACAATGAGACGATGGTCTGTCCAACATTCGGCACCACACATGGATTTTGTCACTCGAACGTCTTGTCTGTCACTCCTCCTGATGATGACATAGTAAATGAGGTGCCAGTGTTTCGAGCGAGGGTGCATCCACGATGTCCTATTTCTCATGGGGAGACGGAAAATTGTGTTTGTAATCAGAAGATCATGTTCGGCACATGTCTGAAGGAGGCGGAGTCCATTGCTGTTACAATTTCCGACTCCATGCTTTCCAATAATGCCACTCCAAGAGGTGGTGTCCGTGCCTACTCTGGCATTGAAATCCCCAAGGAGTATAAGTTTGTCTCCTTTGGGAACAGATGTTAATACATTGTGCAGGTCCTCATAGAACTTGTTCTTGACATCATCTTCGTTGGTCATAGTTGGTGCGTAGACACTCACAATGGTTGCGTGCTTCCTTCCATTCAGCAGAGGCAACTTCATGGTCATGAGCCTGTCGTTTATAGCCTTTGGAAATCCAGCTAATTTGCCGACCAGGGCCGACTTAATGGCAAATCCCACACCGGATTGGCGTCTTTCCTCGCTTTTCCTTCCACTCCAGAAAAATGTGTAGCCGGCACCAATTTCACAGATTTGGCCTTCATCTGCAAGTCGTGTCTCGCTCAAGGCTGCAATGTCGATGTTGTACCTGCCCAGCTCTCTCCCAATCAGTGCTGTTCGTCTCTCTGGACCCGACGCGCCGTCTCTGTCAAGTAGGGTGCGTACATTCCAAGTTCCAATTGTTAAGGGAATATGGTTTACTCTTTTAGCTTTGCTTGTTTTGTCTTTCTTTGTATGTCGACCGCAGGTAAGGGTACCCACCAACCGCGGCTAGCTGGTTAGGTAGTGATGGAGCAGACAATGTTTAGGGCACCTTTTCTAGTCCCTTCCTCATGCTATGGAGGTGAGCAGTGTGTTCCTATAGAGGGCTGCTCAGTCGCTCAGGGGGCTGCCGAATCCCACTGCTGCTCCGGTCAGTAGAAGACGACCATATGGCCTGAGCCGCCTGTGTGCAGGTCTGCGACTACGGCTGCCAGCGTACCCACGCCTGCCGCTTTGCCGCTCGCCCATCGCCACAGGGCTTGAAGGTGATATGTGACATTGGATGAAGAATGACTTGCGCGATGACTTGGATTAAAGTGAGGAAGAGTTGCGCAATTCGTCGACCTCACTCTCTCGCCTGAGTCCATCTGAGTCCAGTGGCAAGACAAGTCGAGACGATTGGAGACGAATACAGGTGCAGTGGATGACCAGGGCGCTCTACGTGCCTTGCCGTGCTCATTACGTTCCACAACGCTTTGCAGGTAAACGCCGTCTTGCCCGTTGAATCAGGAATGATTTCTTCCGCGCAGTCTGCCGAATCCTGTCTTCACATGCTGGGTAGGCATACCCTAGTTTACCTCTCTGACTACATATGATATTTACTGTCTGATAGGTTCAATGCTAATGGCTACACATTATATTTACTATCAAATAGGTTTAATGCTAACAGCATCCTTTTTTTACCGAACAGCGACCCAAACATGATTCTGTATTTAGTGCTCATTCTGTAATAGACACAAATGTTGACGCTGGAGTTGATTGAGTCCAGCAAGAACGCAAACGACCAGACTGTGAAGAAACTATTGTTAAAAGCTCCGAATATGATCAGTTCCGGCTCGATGCTGGTGGCGATGTAGATGCACAGCATTGGGAGGAAGCAGACGCAGTAGATAACCGCAACCATCATTATCATCTGGATGCTTCTCTTGTCCCTGATGTTGGTTTCATTGGTCGCGTTGCTGGTTGATTTGCGCCATCTAGATTTCTGGTTCATCTTGACCACAAGCAAGGAGGTGAAGATAATGACCGCTGTGAAGGAGCTTATCTGACTTCCCACGCCAAGGTTAAAGCTCAGTGCCGCCATTTGATCTCTTCCAGGTCGAAATATGAGCCCCAGCATGGATCGGTTCAGTTGTGGGATATGCTTCCAGTCGATGTAGCAGGTAGCATATTCTGGGATAATGGTTAGGATCGTGGCTACAAAGATACACAAGATGACACCGATGGTCACTTTGGGAGTGATGAGTCTTTTGACCTTCAGAGGCAGGAGCACACAAAGACATCTCTCCAGGGTGATGTAAGCAGTGATCCAGCTGGTGATTCTAGCGAAGGAGGCGTGAGGCCAGGCAGCAGTGAGGTGTTGAACATCGACAAGAACTAATGGAACGTTGTTGATAAACAGCGGGTTGTTGAGGATGTTGATCCACTCAAGAGTGACCAGAGAACACAAATCTGAGACAGCCAAAGCCAGAAGTCCAATGTTGACTGTGTCGTTTAGTCCTTGCTTGACAAAAATAACCACATTCAGAATATTAGACACAATCCCAAAAAGAGCAATAAGGCCAGCCAAAATTGCCAGGTTGACGGTCAGTAATATCATTAAAACGTCATCGCTGACTAAATCTGCCCGCTGGTTCATGTCTGAATGGCTTACATTAGAATACATTATACGATGTATTATTACGTCTTTATATTAAAGAGTCAACAGTAATTGTTTATAAGATTGTTCAATAATTGATCTGTGTCAATTTAGACTGGACGTAATTAACATTTATCTCACTGACGAGCACAGATGTCTATAATCATTTACAAGCAGTGACAAGTCCAGAATAGCCATGGCGAAGGTAGCCTTTTGCAAGATGAAAAACATACTGACCAATAAAAAGATGTCAATCGCAACGAGAAAAAGAGTATGGAGGTGCTATATAGAACCCGCACTTTTGTATGGATGTGAAGCGTGGACAATGAGCAGACAAGCTGAAAACATCTCATGGCTATGGTTTCTGGGGGAAATGCAGAGATTACCATGGACAGACAGAAAAATCAATGACCAAGTCCTACAAGAAACAAATGAAAATCGTAAACTGATTAGAGAAATTAGACGTAGACAGTCACTATTTTTTGGTCACGTTATGAGAAGAAATAAATTGGAGAACTTGGTGACAACTGGCAAGATCGAGGGGAAGAGAACAAGGGGAAGGCAGAGAAATAAATACCTAGATGGCTTGGCCACGTTGTATGGTCCAGACAGAAACACTGAGCTGATCTACGACTCTGGTGATCCAGTGAGATGGCGAATCATGACCGCCCACGGCAGGTCAGCATGACCGAATAGGTAAGAACGCGTGTTCTTAAACATCCGGTGTGCTGATACTGAGGTAAGCGGTTCGATCCTTACACCGGACAGTTGGACTAAAATGTTGACCTGTCGTTCTTGACTTGAGGACGTAAATTGCAAGTACCTCTAAGTCGGAGTGAGTTTGCCTGATGGCGAGGACACTGTTAATAGGGAAAGCTAATCCACACGCAAAATTCAGTCCATCACTACTATAAATAGTGTGTATGGACTACACTTGAGTTCAAAGCGAGCGAGCGTAAAAAAAAATGGCCGCCCAGGTTTATGGGCGTGGCACATCATGAATGAGTGGCCAGTCCATGTTTAACATTCCGGCCTGGCTTACTGAAAGGAAGACAACCTGTGTTATTTGCTTATACACTGAAGCAAATTAAAAACGCACCACTATTATACGAGTGCGAGTCAATAAGTGAGTCACACAGTTCTGTGGGGTGGCAGGTAAATGTAGTTGATGTTTTCAACAGGTGTCATTAGGTGACAGCAACATCGAACTTTATATTCCCGTTCGTCAGGTGGCGCTAGGTGTCTCATGCGCATGCGCAGCGCATAAACAAAATGGCGACTGTACTTACGGAGTGTATAACCAAAGAGCAACGTGCTGTTGTGCGTTTTTGTGGGCAAAATGACTGCCTGCAAAGGACATTCATAAGGAAATGCTTCCTGTTTATGCTGACAAATGTTTGTCCCGTAAAGCGGTGCATAGCTAGGTAGAAAAATTTTATCAAGGACGCGAATGACGCCGAAGTTGAATGTGGAGAAAAACGTGGTTTATAAAACAGAGTACGCTGTTCTATGCAGCCTGTTTCGGAGGACTGATAAAACGATGGGATAAGTGCACCAGTCTTGGTGGAAATTATGTTGAGAAATAAAGGGACAATATATGTATAAAAGTAAACTGGTTTCAAATTGTATCATATTTAGTTATTTTTCTACAGCCATTTGTGACTTACTTATTGACTTCCTCGTATATACCGATACCGAGAAGCTGGGGCGGGGGGGGGGGGGGGGTATAGGAATGGATTTTCTCCGTGTTTATCGTGATGTAGAGCGCGAATGGCTGCTGGAATGGAAAGCGCATGATTGAACCCACGAGTTTGTATACAGACGACAAGAAAACAATGACAGTTACACGTGCAACATGATTTACAACCGCTATGCCCTGAACGTGTGCACGCCTTGTGGCAGTATATTCGGCATAAAAAGGCCGTTGAGACACAACACCCAGTACATGTGTTTGAAATGCCACAACTATCTGAAAACGATCGCCAATGAATCTTTGATATCGTTTAAACCGCAATGAGCTCGCGGGTTATTGCCAAAAGAATGAATTGCCACCACAACAGTATTGTATGTCTCAAAACGTTACGGAACCACTGGCAGTGCCCGGGATAGACTTCGGAGTGGCCAACCACGAGTTACTACCCCTGCGCAAGATCGCCATATTGTGCCGAGTCACCTAAGGAATCGTTTTCTCCCGGTAAGTCAAACAACAACAGCATTAGTTTGTAGACGTGGGCAAGTCTCTCGAATGACAGTCATACGACGACTCAGAAATACAAGCCTTTCTGCAAGACGACCTTATGATGGGCCAAACTTGATTCACATACATTGTCATCATCGCCTGCATTGGGCAGAGCAACATGTCAGATAGACTACACTGCAGTGTGCCAGCGAGCTAACGTTGTCAGCGAGCTATTGTTTCTAGTGTTGCTGGTGAGCTAAAGTTGCCAGCAAGCTAGGGTTGGCATTGCCAGTGAGCTATTGTTGTTTCTAGTGTTGCCGGTGAGCTAAAGTTGCCAGCAAGCTAGGGTTGACATTGCCAGTGAGCTATTGTTGTTTCTAGTGTTGCCGGTGAGCTAAAGTTGCCAGCAAGCTAGGGTTGACATTGCCAGTGAGCTATTGTTGTTTCTAGTGTTGCCGGTGAGCTAAAGTTGCCAGCAAGCTAGGGTTGACATTGCCAGTGAGCTATTGTTGTTTCTAGTGTTGCCGATGAACTAAAGTTGCCAGCAAGCTAGGGTTGGCATTGCCAGTGAGCTATTGTTGTTTCTAGTGTTGCCGATGAACTAAAGTTGCCAGCAAGCTAGGGTTGACATTGCCAGTGAGCTATTATTGTTTCTAGTGTTGCTGGTGAGCTAAAGTTGCCAGCAAGCTAGGGTTGACATTGCCAGTGAGCTATTGTTGTTTCTAGTGTTGCCGGTGAGCTAAAGTTGCCAGCAAGCTAGGGTTGACATTGCCAGTGAGCTATTGTTGTTTCTAGTGTTGCCGATGAACTAAAGTTGCCAGCAAGCTAGGGTTGGCATTGCCAGTGAGCTATTGTTGTTTCTAGTGTTGCCGATGAGCTAAAGTTGCCAGCAAGCTAGGGTTGGCATTGCCAGTGAGCTATTGTTGTTTCTAGTGTTGCCGGTGAGCTAAAGTTGCCAGCAAGCTAGGGTTGACATTGCCAGTGAGCTATAGTTGTTTCTAGTGTTGCCGATGAACTAAAGTTGCCAACAAGCTAGGGTTGACATTGCCAGTGAGCTATTGTTGTTTCTAGTGTTGCCGATGAATTAAAGTTGCCAGCAAGCTAGGGTTGGCATTGCCAGTGAGCTATTGTTGTTTCTAGTGTTGCCGATGAACTAAAGTTGCCAGCAAGCTAGGGTTGGCATTGCCAGTGAGCTATTGTTGTTTCTAGTGTTGCTGGTGAGCTAAAGTTGCCAGCAAGCTAGGGTTGACATTGACAGTGAGCTATTGTTGTTTCTAGTGTTGCCGATGAACTAAAGTTGCCAGCAAGCTAGGGTTGACATTGCCAGTGAGCTATTGTTGTTTCTAGTGTTGCCGATGAACTAAAGTTGCCAGCAAGCTAGGGTTGGCATTGCCAGTGAGCTATTGTTGTTTCTAGTGTTGCCGATGAACTAAAGTTGCCAGCAAGCTAGGGTTGGCATTGCCAGTGAGCTATTGTTGTTTCTAGTGTTGCCGATGAACTAAAGTTGCCAGCAAGCTAGGGTTGGCATTGCCAGTGAGCTATTGTTGTTTCTAGTGTTGCCGATGAACTAAAGTTGCCAGCAAGCTAGGGTTGGCGTTGCCAGTGAGCTATTGTTGTTTCTAGTGTTGCCGATGAACTAAAGTTGCCAGCAAGCTAGAGTTGGCATTGCCAGTGAGCTATTGTTGTTTCTAGTGTTGCCGATGAACTAAAGTTGCCAGCAAGCTAGGGTTGGCATTGCCAGTGAGCTATTGTTGTTTCTAGTGTTGCCGATGAACTATAGTTGCCAGCAAGCTAGGGTTGGTATTGCCAGTGAGCTATTGTTGTTTCTAGTGATGCTAGTGAGCTAAAGTTGCCAGCAAGCTAGGGTTGACATTGCCAGTGAGCTGTTGTTGTTTCTAGTGTTGCTGGTGAGCTAAAGTTGTCAGCAAGCTAGGGTTGACATTGCCAGTGAGCTATTGTTGTTTCTAGTGTTGCTGGTGAGCTAAAGTTGCCAGCAAGCTAGGGTTGACATTGCCAGTGAGCTATTGTTGTTTCTAGTGTTGCTGGTGAGCTAAAGTTGTCAGCAAGCTAGGGTTGACATTGCCAGTGAGCTATTGTTGTTTCTAGTGTTGCTGGTGAGCTAAAGTTGCCAGCAAGCTAGGGTTGACATTGCCAGTGAGCTATTGTTGTTTCTAGTGTTGCTGGTGAGCTAAAGTTGTCAGCAAGCTAGGGTTGACATTGCCAGTGAGCTATTGTTGTTTCTAGTGTTGCTGGTGAGCTAAAGTTGCCAGCAAGCTAGGGTTGGCATTGCCAGTGAGCTATTGTTGTTTCTAGTGTTGCTGGTGAGCTAAAGTTGTCAGCAAGCTAGGGTTGACATTGCCAGTGAGCTATTGTTGTTTCTAGTGTTGCTGGTGAGCTAAAGTTGCCAGCAAGCTAGGGTTGGCATTGCCAGTGAGCTATTGTTGTTTCTAGTGTTGCTGGTGAGCTAAAGTTGCCAGCAAGCTAGGGTTGACATTGCCAGTGAGCTGTTGTTGTTTCTAGTGTTGCTGGTGAGCTAAAGTTGCCAGCAAGCTAGGGTTGGCATTGCCAGTGAGCTATTGTTGTTTCTAGTGTTGCTGGTGAGCTAAAGTTGTCAGCAAGCTAGGGTTGACATTGCCAGTGAGCTATTGTTGTTTCTAGTGTTGCTGGTGAGCTAAAGTTGCCAGCAAGCTAGGGTTGGCATTGCCAGTGAGCTATTGTTGTTTCTAGTGTTGCTGGTGAGCTAAAGTTGCCAGCAAGCTAGGGTTGACATTGCCAGTGAGCTGTTGTTGTTTCTAGTGTTGCTGGTGAGCTAAAGTTGCCAGCAAGCTAGGGTTGACATTGCCAGTGAGCTATTGTTGTTTCTAGTGTTGCTGGTGAGCTAAAGTTGCCAGCAAGCTAGGGTTGACATTGCCAGTGAGCTATTGTTGTTTCTAGTGTTGCTGGTGAGCTAAAGTTGCCAGCAAGCTAGGGTTGACATTGCCAGTGAGCTATTGTTGTTTCTAGTGTTGCCGATGAACTAAAGTTGCCAGCAAGCTAGGGTTGACATTGCCAGTGAGCTATTGTTGTTTCTAGTGTTGCTGGTGAGCTAAAGTTGCCAGCAAGCTAGGGTTGACATTGCCAGTGAGCTATTGTTATTTCTAGTGTTGCCGGTGACTTTTTCTCATGTGTCCAGCGAGTGACTAATGGTGTGTTGTTTTACTTGCGAGTTAGTTTGTAGTGGGTGGCCGATGAGTGACTGTTATAATGGGCCAACAACTTACTATTGTTTCCAGCGGGCAGAACTTTTATTTAATGATCGCTGGTTCAATAATCATTGTGTCTGCCACTCGGCAGTACATGTGCATGGCTGGATTCTGATTACGTCGCTCGGCCACCTGTCCATGTCTATGATGTGGCGTAAATGTTCTACGAGCGCCACTTCCGCATATTTCACAACAACTGCCTCTTGAAACACTGACCACAGCTCAAGTAACAGAACGCTATTCATATTTTCACTTGTGTATTAACTCTAGGTAGAAACGATTCACAGTAGCATCTACACAACATTTACATAATACCTAGAGTCTACAAAACTACATCATTAACTACAAGTGTAATGGCATAGTATAAGGCCATATTACACAGATTATAGACCCATGTCCCACTTGGTCCCTGGTTCTAGCCCAACTGATCGCTTAGAGGAGAGTTCTCCCCTGCCCAGTGATATGCCTCGCTATTTCCGTGCAAGGTCTGGACTTCAACTTACTCGGTCTTCACGCAAACTGCGTCCGACTTCAGATTGTCTGCACTCCATGCCCCTTGACCTGATTAGGGACATGCACAGTGGAATGCTGTCCTATTCACAGACAGGAGCAGATTAAACCTATCCTTTGCTGATGGACGTATGCGGATTTGGCTACGGTGTGGAGAGTGTTTTGTAGATTGTTGAGTTCGTAAGCACAACCTATTTAGAGGTGGCAGTATTCACATTTGGGGAGGATTCAGTTTTCACCATCGCTTGCCTCTTCACGTCTTCAGTGGAAATCTTAATGTTGTGACAATTCGAGATGAGGTTCCGGATGCATTGGTTGCTCTTGAGTCCATAAATTATCCAGCCTTACAGCTTCTCCAGCAGGATAACGCACGTGCGCACACCACATGCATTATGCAGCAATATCTCCAGCAGCAGAAAACTGTGACAATAGATTGGCCTGCCCTATGACCAGACATGGTCCCTATAGAACATCTGTGGGACGATCTTGGACGTAGAGTCTACGGGCAAGATTCTGCAGCTAATCTGCAACAGGTCGAAGCTGCTCTTACACGTGAATAGGACTTGATTTCCCGGAATTTCCTTTAAAGACTTGTGCGTTCCTTGCGGAGCCGCTGCCAAGCTTGTTTGCAAGCACACGGTGGACATACTATAGTATGTCCAGAAATGAATAGCGTCATTCACGATCAATTATTTTGAAAACTGTCTGTTGCACCATTATGAAATTTTTCCTGCCGTCTTATATTTACCCCCACCCAATGAATATGTCTTTGATAGGTCCAAAAACAACTTAAATCATGAAAAGCGGCGGTTTTTTTTAATGAAAAACTAGTGATTTCTCGGTAACAAACTTGTTTTACAGTAATGCTAATTCCCCCGCCAGTTCGGATGACAAACACAAGGCGTATTCATATTCGTATGGGAGTGGGTGCATTATCTGCTCTGCTGAGACGGAACATGATTACCTGTTTTGCACGACGAATATAGCTGTGAATGTCCCTGTAGTGGGCTTCCTTCTTAACGGTCAAGATGTTCGTCCTCTTTTCATTGAAGTTTATAGATTGATTCGTATGTTCGTGTGTTGTCCCCTCATTTGACAACGTGTTTACTCTCACGTTTCTTGTTATGCCACAGTATGTCAGTTCCCACCGCAATATTAATCTTCTGTTGGTATTCAATGCGTCTAGAGCTTTTTGCTTTTTAAATGTCAGTTGTTTGTCGCCGTTGAGGGTTCACGGAATTGAAAATTCATCACTGTGGAATACAAACTGTTGCCATTAACAAGTTGTATTTTTTATGCCGATGCTGTAATGTTTAGGGCCTGCAATTCTTCTGAATATTTGTAGCAAAATATCCCAGTTGGTGTGCACGTGGATTAAGGTCTGCGATCTGCTCAGACCTTAATCTGTGTCGAATGATTCCAGTAGGTTGATGACTGTTCTCGGTTGCATAAAATGCAATCCATCCTTTCTCCGATATTCCTCTTCCTCTTTCAACACATGGTCCTCACATTTTTCTAGTAACCTTTATCAATATTTAATAGCGCGGATTGGATTAGTATCCTGACGTCAGACAATTTGAATGTAGTATTGTCAGCTGCCACCTGTCCTTTAATTTTAGCCCACACAAGTTCTATAGGGTTAAAATGAGAATGGTACGGCGGAAGTCTTAAGCACTCATAACGATGCTCTTCTATCAACTTGTCGATTTGATATTTCTTGCCTTTTGGCGTCTGTTTTACAAGGGACAACAATTCTAGCTAGAAATACGTTTCTGGAAATGGTATGTTTTCCATTCGGATTCATATCTTTATTGCTCCCTTTGTGCTCGATGCTGTAGGTATTTTGTCTTCTTGGGCAACAACATTGATATCATGCATTGTCCATAATTGGACACGACGGTCTATCTAGGGATGGAAGCACAGTATTCTCGAGTTAATCTCTAAATACATTACCATTCATCTTGTTATGATAATCCCTATTGTCTGTATGCTTTGATACGAACACGAGCCCAGCATTCTGTTGTAAGCCATTATGCGTATTACCAGTAAGAGCCATGACCAGAAGTGTCCTATACTACTGGGCACATATCGCTTTATCTGTCCATCCACTGATTGCCATTCCTTATCACTTGTGTGGTGCGCACTGATCCACATGTCATCCAAACACACTATGCCATAAATTTCTTTGCGCATTTCCCTTATTTCACGTAGGCATCTGCTTCTCATGGCTCCTAAATGCGGTTGCTCGCAAATTATATTTCTACCGCCCTTGTACTTTCTAAAAGTGAAGATAATGTTCTTATAATTTTCCACAAAGTTGTTTTGGATAGCTCTATGTTATTGTTCGTTCTCCACCAAACCCTAAGTTTTCTTACAGTCACTGTTTCTTTGGCGTCAAGCATTTTTATAATGTTGGATAATCCTGGATATAAAATCCAAAATTTTTATAATTTTAGGAGTCTCCGTGGCAAAGTGGTCAAGCCTTTTGACTCGGGCTCCAAAAGTTGTGGGTTCGATTCCGGGCCGCATCCTTCGGTTCGCGAGTTAAATTTTTCGGAGACTTCTGTGGGTCGTCGCTAGAGCTGCGGAGTACGTGCTTTATGCGATGCTTTCCGCGCTGCGGAAAGAGACCGAGCCATATGGGATAGAACCCGGTGCAATAAAGTCGACCCTGTCGACTTTTAAGCGACTTTTTAAAGCATTTTTATAATAGCTCGCCTTATGACATCTTTAGGAAAATAGGAAAATAAATAAAGATTCCAAATATGTAAACTTGTAAACACTTATATTTAGATTTGACACTGTGTTTTTCATGTGCAGTGTGTTTGTAAAGTCTTACTACACTTTATATGTAGAACAACTTAGAAAAATTAAGTACATGGCGTCATCTAAAAATGTGCTAGAAAATTAATTAAATAGTTAAAATAGTCACTGCTATGGTCTAAAGCTGTTTTGGGGAAACCGGAGTAGCTAGACGCAGTAGAGCGCTGGGCTAGACGTTGTGGTTGAGTCGCTAGAAGCTGTGGCTAGACGTTGCAGAGGAGTGGCTAGATGCTGTGGAGGAGTGCTAGATGTTGTAGAGGAGTGGATAGACGCCGTGGCGGAGTAGCTAGATGCTATGGAAGAGAGGCTAGACGCTGTGGTGGAGTGGCTAGATGCTATGGAGGAGTGGCTAGACGCTGTGGCGGAATGGCTAAACGCTCGCCTGCCAACCCGGTGCTAAGGGGTTCGATCGACAGCGGGCTGGATTCTATCTAGTAGACATGGCCTGCGTTCCCAGGTCGACCCATCCAAAATCGGGTACCAGGAAATGTCTCGGGAAGACAAGGAGGTCGTTGTGATACCGACCCCGACCCCACTGAGCACCGATTGGTCTATGAAAACATGGTTCTAGCACCATATGACCAATGAAAAAGGGTCCTTGACTTTAAAGTGAGTCGCATGGCCTCTACAGGACGTCGCGGTCAACCCAAGCCAAAGATTTGGTATAGGCGTTACAAACGCAATTCGCAATCACGCATACCGCATCCGAAACACAGCTGCGGGCGATTTGAAAGCAGACCGCGTTGCCCTGGTTTTTATACTATGGTATGAGTGCCGGTCGTTCAGAAATCAATGGCAAACTGCTGAAAGTAAACTTGCCAAACATCACAGTTTTTACTGTACGCACTTCAATGATCTTTCAAACTGAATAATACATTATTTTGCGCACTCTTCCAGAAATAGTGCTATATTTGTCTTCCCAGAATAACATATTTCTTATCCAGACCACGTTTCAAAAATGTTTCAAATGCACAGTCAGATATAGTGCCCACTGTCTCACGTATCTGGTTATTTAACTGTATTAGTTCAACCTTTCAGCGGGTATTTCTACAGTTAAAATAATCAATAAGAATAGGGAGAATTGTCAGAGTTCCGTAGTTACTGGCATCAGTAGAAACGCCAAAGAATAATTGTGCGTTCTTCTTCAATTCTTCTGAGTATTTACAACTTGTTCGACAGATTTTACGACAATGAGGGAGTTAACTGTAGCTTCAGTCTTTGTGTTTGCACAAGATAACCCATTTCAAAGAGAAGATTATTGAGGGAAAAGATGTGCGGACCAACTCGGCAAATGCTGATTGGTGTACGTACGCCTTGTTGCAAATTTTCCTTATAATAATAATGATCGTAAGATTTTCCCATTTTAATGGCCAGCATTAGGTGCATGTTGTAACGATTGCTCAAACACACCGAGGCATTAGCAATTAGGCGGCTCCAGTCAATTGTGTGCAAACAGAGAGATTTCGTTTGTAGCTTGCTATTGCCTGGGGGGATGGGGGGGGGGGGGGGAACAAATGTTCCACATTCGAAAAATATGAGTGACTATATGTTGTAATATTGAAGAAGGTTGGCTATTAAAAACGATAAAACAAAGGAAATTGAAATATTTTGGTCACTTGAAACGTCACGAAAGTTTGGCGAGAACAATAATGGAGGGGTATATGCCTGGGAAGAGAGGAAGAGGAAGGCCAAAGAGAAGATGGGTGCAGGATGTGGCGGATGATCTCCAGATGGGTGTATCAGACGCGTGACATCTTGCTTATGATCGAGAGGTTTTCCGGAAGGTTGTTATGGGAGCGAGGTTCTGCAAAGGACATGCTACTGAATGAATAAATGAATGATATGTTGTAATTATTCCAGCCAAAGTGTAGTTCATTTCTTCGTACTAGGTTGCACGATTTATTGCCCGGCATAGTTCACTGCAGATGTGTGTGTGTGTGTGTGTGTGTGTGTGTGTGTGTGTGTGTGTGTGTGGGTTTGTGTGTGCATATATATAAATATCGATTGAAGTTAATCAATGAATAACACTTTGGCTGCAGTACTGAAACCATACATTCACTGATATTGCTGGAGTGTGGAGCATTTCTTATCCTCACAATAATCGCAAGTTTAAAACGAAGTTTTTTTTATCTACGCAAAATTGGTTGGACCTGTATGCACCTGACGAGATGCAGCGAAATATGCCAGGCAGTAAATCGTGCAACATTTTGTGTGTTGCTTCTGTGTATAAGTTCACTAAGGGAATACATTGTTGTGAACTTAAGATGAAATCTTGCAGTCCCACCAACAGTATTTCCTGGGATCCTGTCGATATAAGTCAGTAGTAACATCGTTCTTGACAAGGTGGATATGTGGCTGCTGCCGATATTAATAAAGTGAGTTGAATATCCTTTACAGGATGTCGTAGTCAACCCCATGATTTTTTTTGGCTGTTTGTGATTATTTTCTGAACGACTGGCATTTATACCATTGTATGAAACTCAGCGCAAGGCGGTCTGCATCCAAATCTCCCACAGCTGTGTTTCGGTTTGCGAGATTGCGAACTGCGTTCACAACCCCTTCTCAACAGAGCTGGCCTGCCAGTATTAGATATATTCAATGTTGCGTTTACTTTGCAGGACATTACGATCAACCACAGCTCAATGTTGATTTTGTAGGCAATTTTACGTTGAGTAGTTTGCCATTGCTGTTTGAACTTATTATTCTTCTTCGTTCATCTTCACACGTCAACATGAACAAATGTAAAGAAAGCAGCAGTCAACTTAAATTTGTTGACATCCCCATGGAGTTTGTCCTCAAATGGGAGCGGGTGTAAGCGAATAGACTGTTCTCTGTTCTGCATACGTTGGACACTCATGTAAGACATGTTTAACTGTCATTTTACCAGTTCCATAGTAACATGCATCAGTGTCTCCTATCTTTCGTCTATGAAACATGTGGTACTTCAGCCTCCTGTGGTTTGAATGAGAATTTAACGTTGAAGTATTTAATGAAACGGGTGAGCCGGTTGATACATAATCATACAGATATGAAATAGCGAAGACCATATAGTTTCCATGATATACAATTAATCATAATGTCACGCTATTAAGTGGCCTAGATTTGATATAATCAGAACATGGACGCCAGTGAGGCGGAAAAAGTCAACGGATAAAAATGTCCCGTTGTAGTTCATCATGACTTAAAGTAACAGATTTCCCGAAGCATGTCCCGACCCCTTTAATCAACTAAACATCCATTTCTGGAAACTTTTGGTTTTCAGCGCGTGCGCGCGTGTAGGATGTCTGTGTTTTGGTGTATGTGTGTGTGTGTGTGTGTGTGTGTGTGTGTGTGTGTCTGTGTGTGTCTGTGTGTTGGTGTATGTCTGCCTTTATATATGTGTTTCGGCGGAATCGGCAATTCCTAAACACGAGACTTGTCATGTAAACATGCCAAATTAAACTTATGTTTCTGTTTTCAGTGTCACGACAATGACCTAACTGGCATGTTCACAGAACCTTTACATTACACAACTTTGAAAAGTAAATACATTTGTCCCCTCGGGGAGATACTGGAAACGACAGACATAATTTAAAACACGAAAACACTATTGCACGATGGATAATTGTTTACATCTCCCAATGATTAGCAGCCGGTTATCTTCAGACGCTCAATGAACTACAATATAGCGGTTCTTTCACAAATATCGACCCGTTTGTCTTAATGTGTATGTTTACATATCACGTCTGCTGGTGTTTACGTCGGAATGTTTGCCGCCCATTTGCTCGAAACAGGTAACAAATGGTTGGCATTTGCTGAAGCCACTCTAGGGTAATTTACTGTAAATTAGCAGGTAATTGGTGTGATCCGGGGTATGTGTGCATGAAATTACCAGCAATAAGACATCGCCAACTGGAACACCGAACCTATAATTAATTGATGGTACCGGCATGTTCTGGGTGTTTGTAAAGTCTCAATACATTTGGAAAGTAGAACAAATTTGAAAAATGAAGTACATTACGTCATACAAATTATGCTTCATAGTCCATCGTGAAGCAGTATGCAGTGAATGGCCGTCTTCTGCTGGAGTCATTCTCTGCACTCCAAATAGAATGGTGTTATTAACGGAAGAAAGAATTTTTTGGTTGAACAAGTGTTTCGAAATGGTGGTCGATACACACTGATGACTGTTCAAAGATTGGTAGCAAGATTTTCTGATAACAAAAAACCTCATCGCATTACGGTTAGAAATTTGTTGAATACGTTTCTTGCTACGGGAAATGTTGAGACGCTCCGCTATCTGGTAGGTCTGCTGTTTCTGAAGATATATATCTAGATATCCAAGACAGAATCCTGAAAAGTCCAAGCAAGTCCTTAAGGAAAATGTCGCAACAAGTGAACGTATCAGTGAGCACAGTGCACAAAATTCTTAAACAACGATTACATTTTCATCCATACAGGATTTCTGTTTTGCTGAACTAAATGAGTGTGATAATCAATCCGAGTCAACTACTCCATGTTGTTTCAAGCATTGTTAGCTAAAGAAGACGAGTCAGTTCTTGATGTAACATTCTTCTGTGGTGTAGCGTGGTTTCATCTATCTGGATGCGTCGATATGGAGCACTTTTAATCCTAATGCATTTCATGAAGCGTCTCATACACAATAAGAAAATTGGGGCATGGTGTGCCGTCAGTAGAAAACGTTTTATTGGACCAATTTTATTCAACAACCCTATAAATTCCAATCGTTACTGTACTGACATTCTGGAAGCTTTTTTAGAACATCTGATTGATTGATTGATTGATTTAGGAACCGACATCACAGCATTCGGGACATTCCCATAAGCGCTCCGTCCCCATCCTTAGCAGCCAGCGAAGAGTTCCAACACTAATAGTTCCAGTAGCAATCTGATTATATGTCCGTCTCGCCTTTCCTCTGAGCGTCGAGCGTCGGCCAGATCCCCTCGTCACTCCTCGCTGCCTCATTCTAACCAGACTATGCTGATTCAGAACATCTGAAGGGACGTGAAATTAAAGAAGTGAGGTTCCAGCTAGAGCATCACTGTGAGTGTTTATTTTTTTATTAAAAGGAATTTTCGCAAATCGCATTATGTCACATGGAATTTTGCCTGCTGGTTCTCCAGATCTAACTCAATTAGATTATTATCTATGTGGTTTCTTGAAAGGAAATGTTTACAAAAACAATGTATAAACAGTTGAGGACCTGAAAGAAGCATTCTGAATTATCATTCAAGAAATATGAACAGAATGTTGTAGAAAGTATTTGATAATATGAAGAGAGTTTACAGTCGTGTCACGAAACCTGTGGTGGCTGTTATAATGAGTAAATGTTATAGACGGGTTCTAAGAATATCTTGGGTACAGAAAAGAAGAAATGCGTCCATACTTCATGGGCTAAATATTGAAGAGGGTTGGCTATTAAAGACGATAAAACAGAGATAATTGAAATTCTGGTCACTTGAAGCGTCATGAAAGTTTGGAGAGAACAATAATTGAGGGGTATATGCCTGGGAAGAGAGGAAGAGGAAGGCCAAAGAGTACATGGGTGCAGGATGTGGCGGATGATCTCCAGATGGGTGTATCGGACGCGGGACATTTGCTTGTGATCGACAAGTTTTCCGGAAGGTTGTTATGAGAGCGAGGTTCTGCAAAGGACATGCTACTGAATAAATGAATATTATAATGAATACTTCATTGATATTTTCTAGCTTCTCCAAAATAGCGTTGAACTATTGCAGTTGCTATTGTAACTAATTTAATTACTTTATAGCACATGTTTTGAGAGCGTCATGTACTTCATTTTTTCAAATTTGTTCTACTCACAAAGTGTAGTGAGACATTATAACCACCCGGGGTTTTTAGCCATGGAATGGGGCCAAGATTTGACGTTAACCTGAGCGTTTGTAAACACATGTTCTTGTTACATTGGAGCAAACAAACATATCTGTAAATACGCTTTAAACACACATTTAAGCGGACAGCCATATTGTGAAAGAAAAATAATTCCTTTATAGAAATGACTGCACAATCTCTGAGCAAACAGATTTACTGGTAAATAAATATAATTCCTGGCCAACAGCAACTGCACAGTCGCACCGCTACTTGTAGCTAACACAAGTGTAAGCAGTTTGACGTCACATTTGATGGATGTGATGGACAAGGCAGTTTGATGTCACATTTGATGGATGTGATGGACAAGGCAGTTTGATGTCACATTTGATGGATGTGATGGACAAGGTGGGCCTGAAGGTGACAGTCATACAAGCAGTTTGGTGTCACATTTGATGGATGTGATGGACAAGACAGTTTGGTGTCACATTTGATGGATGTGATGGACAAGGCAGTTTGATGTCACATTTGATGGATGTGATGGACAAGATGGGCCTGAAGGTGACAGTCATACAAGCAGTTTGGTGTCACATTTGATGGATGTGATGGACAAGACAGTTTGGTGTCACATTTGATGGATGTGATGGACAAGGCAGTTTGGTGTCACATTTGATGGATGTGATGGACAAGGCAGTTTGATGTCACATTTGATGGATGTGATGGACAAGGTGGGCCTGAAGGTGACAGTCATACAAGCAGTTTGGTGTCACATTTGATGGATGTGATGGACAAGACAGTTTGGTGTCACATTTCATGGATGTGATGGACAAGGCAGTTTGATGTCACATTTGGTGGATGTGATGGACAAGGCGGGCCTGAAGGTGACAGTCATACAAGCAGTTTGGTGTCATATTTGATGGATGTGATGGACAAGGCAGTTTGATGTCACATTTGATGGATGTGATGGACAAGGCAGTTTGGTGTCACATTTGATGGATGTGATGGACAAGGCGGGCCTGAAGGTGACAGTCATACAAGCAGTTTAGTGTCACATTTGATGGATGTGATGGACAAGTCGGGCCTGAAGGTGACAGTCATACAAGCAGTTTGGTGTCACATTTGATGGATGTGATTGACAAGACAGTTTGGTGTCACATTTGATGGATGTGATGGACAAGGCAGTCTGGTGTCACATTTGATGGATGTGATGGACAAGGCAGTTTGGTGTCATATTTGATGGATGTGATGGACAAGGCAGTTTGATGTCACATTTGATGGATGTGATGGACAAGGCAGTTTGGTGTCACATTTGATGGATGTGATGGACAAGGCGGCCTGAAGGTGACAGTCATACAAGCAGTTTAGTGTCACATTTGATGGATGTGATGGACAAGTCGGGCCTGAAGGTGACAGTCATACAAGCAGTTTGGTGTCACATTTGATGGATGTGATTGACAAGACAGTTTGGTGTCACATTTGATGGATGTGATGGACAAGACAGTCTGGTGTCACATTTGATGGATGTGATGGACAAGGCAGTTTGGTGCCACATTTGATGGATGTGATGGACAAGGCAGTTTGGTGTCACATTTGATGGATGTGATGGACAAGGCAGGCCTGAAGGTGACAACCATACAAGCAGTTACTGTTAAATCCTTGGTCAGCGTGTATTGCTTATTTGTAATTGATTAGGCAATTTCAGTTCAGTATTTGTTCAAACAATAAATGCAATGAGGATTCATTTCCATCCTTCCTATGTAGAATTTAATGAACCAGGTAACTTAGAACAGGCAGTCAGAGAAACGATCTGTAAAAATCCCCCAAAACAAAGCTAAAGTTATTGGTAATATTCCAGTTAGTATGCC
Organism: Cepaea hortensis; assembly: GCA_963921405.1. Taxonomy (NCBI): domain Eukaryota; kingdom Metazoa; phylum Mollusca; class Gastropoda; order Stylommatophora; family Helicidae; genus Cepaea; species Cepaea hortensis. The sequence goes on from OY992895.1 coordinate 6,526,079, forward strand.
AGGAGGTAGGGATACAATGATTAACACACGTATTTAACTGGCCAGAGAGGAGAGTACCACAAGATTGCACTTTAATGAAGAACAAGAGTAGCAAAACAGAATGCAATATATAAGGATGTATATCATTACCCAGCTAGACAAAGTGTATGCACAAATTGTAGAACAGAGAGATGTGCATTAAAACAATGAATGTGCAGTAACAACAAATTGTAACACGACAATCTGGTCACAAGTAGCATCAGACGTCAGGCAAGGATGTGTTTTATCACCACATTTGTCCATCACCTATATGGACAAGATTACTAAAGAAGCAGATCCGCAACCATGGAGTTTCAGTGAGCTGCAGCTGTTTACAGACAACCAGAGTTTATGAGACTATCGTAGATTTCCAGCACCAAATAAATTGCCTTGACAATTGATGTCAGAATTATTATTTGAAGGTTAACATCGAAAAGACAGAATTTATGACAATACGACGAACACCAGAGCAATATAATATAAATATAATTGGAAAATCGTTAACACAAGCTAGATAGTACAGATATCTGGGCAGTGTATTCACAGAGGATGGAAGACTAGATAGAGAAATAGAAACGAGAATACAGAAAGCAAAAAACTTCAACTATCTGACAGCGGATATTCTAAAACATCCAAATATCAACACGCATACAAAATGCATATGTAACCTAACTTAATTTTACTTAATAGCAGATGATGATGATTGTATCTGCAGCAAAGAACCTCAATGGCTCGGAACGCCGAAGAAGAAGAAGAAGAAGAAGAAGAAGAAGAAGAAGAAGAAGAAGAAGAAGAAGAAGAAGAAGAAGAAGAAGAAGAAGAAGAAGAAGAAGAAGAAGAAGAAGAAGAAGAAGAAGAAGAAGAAGAAGATCAAAATCTACTGCCGTGTCTCTAAAAACGTTTACATCATGTAAAGATTACATTACATTTCTTGTTTTACAAATGCGATTAATGTGATTTTCTATAGTGTAGTCTAATACCAACATCGCTTTACATATGCTGCAGAAAAAAAATAAAAATGTTATCCGATCCTACTATAGCATTGAGCTAACACAAGCAGATTAATACTCCCGATCCCCAACATGGTGGGTAGGCTTTTGAACAGTTAAGGTCTCTAGAGTCTTTATGCTTGTGGCTACGATTGCATTCGCATTTTCCTCATGTTGAACTGGTTGTGTATGGTTCCGTCGCCCTGCTACTGAGTTCAGTGCGTTGGGCGACTCTGTGAGCTGTGAATTTCATTTGGAATGTTTTTTTTTACATCTGTCCACGGTTATTTGTAGCGTGAACTGCATGTTCAGAATGATGGCGGCCGGCCTGTCGCTGAACGGACTGGATTGCCTTATGCAGTATTGCGTGGCTGCTGGTTTTCTAGTGACTGCCACTTCCATCGACGATGAACTGTATTTTTCGTGAAGGACTTTTGGTTGGCATTCTGTCAGCTGCATTATGCATAGTGTACCTGTGTAGGCTGTTGGTTTGTTGAGGCTCCTGTCTGTTCCACTTTTCACATGAGGTAGGGAGAAGCATTTTGTAGGTAATTCACGGGCACAGGAACGGAGCAGAATGGGGACGACCCGGTGCCGTGAAGTTGGAAACACGATTAATGACTAATGACTAAACATGTGTTAGAGAACTTTTTCTGGGTTTAAGGCTGCCAGCTGCCACATCACTCATCTAGTATCATTTAGTCATTAAAACAGGCGCAGACACATTGTTGAGTACGGTAGGGTGGTCGTCAGCATAACTGATCCAATGGTTACGTGTTTTAAATCGTTCTCGAGAAGGAGATTAAAAAAGGAAAAACAAAACAAAACTATGCGCTCCCAGGTCGGCTCAGCCTAAATGAGCACGAGGAAATGTTGGGGAAAGACAACGTGACCGATGTGATACTAACAACATCTTCCCCGATGTGTCTCCACCTTGCCGTGGTGGGGGAGCTTGCGTGTCCCATCGACCCCATGTGCTTGCCGATGGATGAAAAACTACATATCGGACAGCTTATGGGATAGGGACCAGACTAAGAGAGACACAACCTGCTGCTCTGCAGGTAGACTGAGGATAGCAGTCAAGAGGTTAAATCAGGCGCACGAAGGCAGAAATTCTTGGTCCGGACAATACCCTAAGGCTCTCTGTCGAGGATTTAGGCTGAACGTCTCTAAGCCACAAACCCTCGGATGTGAGAGCCAGGCCGATACCCACCTACCGAGAAATAGAGGTGAGATACTGAGCAAGCTACATGCCCAGTTCTGATACATGTTCGAAGGCTCTCAGCTGGGGAATATGCGGGATTCCCGGATGAGAGGGCCTGGCCGTTTCCTGTTCACTGCTGCACGGAGGTAAGGTGCTGAGCCGGCAGCACATGTAGCCTACCTCGTGAACGAATACTAAAATGCAGAAAATGCCTCAGTCTAATTAAAATGGCTACGAAAACTGTCTGTATCTAACTCATAGAGAGTGTAGACAAAAATGAAAAAACGTCTCACGAAATGGAACGCACGGCTAGCGAATCCATTGCGTGGTCCGAACTAAAAGCAAAAGCTTACTGAGTGGAGGTCGCCCGCAGTCTGACCGCTCCTGGTGTGTGCTTGAGCGACCAGTGGCAAGCGAGATGCCCAACACATGGAAGTGAGGAACTAAAGCAGCCACGAGGAAGACGTGGCAACTCCTTGGGTGAGCCCAGTCTCAGAGCAATATGTGCCGGCTCTGCAATTATGGAAGCCTCCTTGGATAGCGAGGGAATGCCCATGGTCTGCCCCTGCCTTCCCTTGAGGGCCTACCGCGATGTCGTTGATCGTTCTATCTTGACCAGCTGAGATGTGGGCGACATCACAACAATAAGTCTAACGTGCCTAGAAACCAGAGGAAGGCTAACCTCATTAAAAAATGCCCGCCGGAAGTCGGAAGTGTCGTCCTACGGGTGGCAAACTAAAAATTGACACTACGCAATTACGTCCGAGTGAAATGTCTCGTCCGAATGTCCCTCGTGCTAGGAACAGCTCTGACTACCTAGTTTCCGAATGCCGCTCTTGTTCGGAACAGCCCTGACTAGGTAGTTTTCCGAATGTCTGTCGTGCCTGGAACAGCTCTGACGGGCGCAACGACAAGCACATGTCCGAAAACTCGCTGAGTGGATACCGTCTGCAAATCTGTCTGGTTTATGCGGGAATGGCTCGGGGCGAACGAAATGCCCAATATATTGAAGTGAGGAATTAAAGCAGCCATGAGCAGGGCGTGACGATTCCCTCGGTGAGCCCATCACCAGAGTGTTATGTGTCGGCTCTGCAATTATGGAAGCCACCCAGGATGGCGGATAATGCTATGGACTGTCCCTGCCTTCATTTGAGGGATGACCGTACAGTATTCGACTGTTCCAACTTGTCCAGCTGGGAGGTGAACAGTACCACAAAAGTGAGAGTCTCCCAGGAATGCTAACCTGGTCAAAAATGCACGCTAAAAGTCGGATGTGTTGGCCTAAGGGTTTCTACCCAAGGATGCCTAACCAGACACACCGCAATCACATCTGAAAAAACACTCCGGATGAAAGCAAAGAAAAAGAAGATACTAACAACATCACCCATCGAGTGCCAATTGTCTATAGAATTGTGGGGCAAGTACCAGGAAATGTTCTGGAAAGACAATGTGACCGATGTGATACTAACAACATCTCCCATCGAGTGCCAACTGTCTATAGAATTGTGGGGCAAGCACCAGGAAATGTTCTGGAAAGACAATGTGACCGATGTGATACTAACAACATCTCCCATCGAGTGCCAATTGTCTATAGAATTGTGGGGCAAGCACCAGGAAATGTTCTGGAAAGACAACGTGACCGATGTGATACTAACAACATCTCCCATCGAGTGCCAACTGTCTATAGAATTGTGGGGCAAGCACCAGGAAATGTTCTGGAAAGACAACGTGACCGATGTGATAGTAACAACATCTCCCATCGAGTGCCAACTGTCTATAGAATTGTGGGGCAAGCACCATATACCTAACCCACCTCAAGTTGTGGAGAAAGCTTACTTTAATCACTGACGTTGTATACAACATGTTGCAGGATGTATTTCCTGGCATATTTCGCTGCATCTCTTCAGGTGCATACTGCAAAGTTATATATCTTATGAAGTGAATAAATGAATAATACTGTGGCTGAAATACTAACTACATAGTGGCTGATGTTGTTCAATGTGCAGTACTCTATCCCCACGCAAGTCACTTACTTATTTAACTTACTTAGAGCTTAAATGACTATACTTACTATTACACATCAATTGGGGGAACAGATGGTTCATAAATTAACATACATGTATTGTTTAGCGCTCAAGTAGGAAAAAGAGATGGAGACTAGAGGATGCGCTCCATCCATCCATCCATCATGTGCCATGCCGGTAAGCGTGGGCGGTCATTTTCTGCCATCTCACTCGATCACCAGAGTCGTGGATCAGCTCCGTGTTTCTGTCTCGACCATGCCACAAGGCCAAGCCATCCAGGTACTTGCTTCTAGGTCTTCCCCATGGACTCTTCCCTTCGATCTTACCAGTTGTCACCAAGTTTCCAAATCATTTCTTCTCATAACATCTTCTTCTTCTTCTTCTTCTTCTTCTTCTTCTTCTTCTTCTTCTTCTTCTTCTTCTTCTTCTTCTTCTTCTTCTTCTTCTTCTTCTTCTTCTTCTTCTTCTTCTTCTTCTTCTTCAGCGTTCCGAGCCATTGAGGTTCTTTGCTGCAAATACAATCCGTCTCCATTCGTCTCTCTGGTGGACCTTCTCTTGCCAGTCGTTGATTCCAAGTGCTTGTAGGTCTGTACATGTATTATCTCTCCACCGCCTTCTTGGTCTACCTCGGGGTCTACGGTCATTTATTTCCTGAGTGTAAGCGAGTTTTGTTTCCCTATTATCTTCCATTCTTTCTATATGCCCCAGCCATTGTAGTCTATTAGCCTTCATGATACCAGTGATTAGCGGGAACTTAAACAGATCATAAATGTCTTTGTTACTTCTTCTTTTCCACTCTCCACTTTGTGTATCCCTAATGGGTCCAAAGATGCGTCTTAAAATTTTGTTCTCAAAGGTTTGTAACAAGGCTTCGTCTCCTTTCGTTGTACTCCAGGTTTCAGAGCCATACAGCACAACTGGTCTGATCAGTGTTTTGTATATTGTGATTTTGGTGTTACGAGATAGCGCCTTTGATTTTAGTAGATGTTGTAGTGCATAGTATATCTTATTTCCAGAGTTGATTCTAGTTTGTATTTCTTCCCTTATGATGTTGGAGCAGTTGAAGATTGTACCCAGGTATTTGTATGTTTCCGTTCTTTTAATGGTCATATTATCTATTTGTATGTGGCCAGAGTTTCTAGCCATTCCGTCTCTTGAAATTACCATATATTCTGTCTTATCTTGGTTGATAACCAGCCCCATCTGTTGGGCTTTTCCCTTTAAGTGAGTCAATATTTCCAATGTCTTTTGTTCACTTTGCCCTATAATATCTATATCATCTGCATAACCAAGCAGCTTGGATGTTCCTCCAATATCACATTCCTCCTTTACCTTCTCATAACATGCCCAAAAAATTTTGACTCTCTACGTCTAATGTCTCTAATCAGTTTACGATCTTCATTTGTTTCTTGAAGGACTTCTTCATTGGTCTTTCTGACTGTCCATGGTATTCTTTGCATTTTCCTCAGAAACCACATTTCTACAGCCATCATATGTTTTTCAGCCTGACTGCTCATTGTCCAAGCTTCACATCTATATAAAAGTACAGGTTCTATGTAGCACCTCAATACTCTTTTTCTCGTTTCAATTGACATCTTTTTATTGGTCAGAATGCTTTTCATCTTGCTAAAGGCTACTTTCGCCATGTCTATTCTTGTTCTATGCACTAGACAACATAAACGATTTAAATCTATAGTTACCGACCGGGATTCGAACCTGTCACCTCCAGTGCCTCGCTGCAGGAACAAGTTGGTTATGCGTCAATGTACACTTGTGCCTGCAGCGAGGTGTAGGTGACAGGTTTGAATCCCGGTCGGTAACTATTGCTTTCTTCTTCTTCTTCTTCTTCTTCTTCTTCTTCTTCTTCTTCTTCTTCTTCTTCTTCTTCTTCTTCTTCTTCTTCTTCTTCTTCTTCTTCTTCTTCTTCTTCTTCTTCTTCTTCTTCTTCTTCTTCTTCTTCTTCTTCTTCTTTCGTTCGCTTGAAATATATCTATAACTGCAATGTTGGCTCATGTTTGAACTTCACTGTCGTGATTTTTAGTTCACTCAGCGGTCCATAGAGTTTATCTTCCACTGTTTTGTCTCCAGGCCAGAAGGTTTGCCTAGGTGTGTTGTATTTTGGGCAGTCTTGGAGTATGTGCTCTGCTGTCTGCGACGCCAATCCACATGTGCACATGGCTGATTCACCAATCTTGAATTTTGTATACATGTGGTTGCGTAACCCATTGTGTCCTGTTCAGAGGCGTAGAATAATGATTTATTCTGGTCTGTCCATAAGGTGGTAGCCGTCTTGAGCAGATGTTGGTGGCTTTCTGACTGATTTGATCATTCTTTAATTTTGGTGGTATATAACGAGCACATCAGGCTATTCTTCTTTTGCTCCTTCCTTAGCTAATCGATCAGCTCTCTCGTTTCCATACACACCACAATGAGATGGTATCCAATGTATGGCAATTTCTCAGACAGGAGCGCCTCAAGTACTGATTTTGCATCTGTCAATAGCACCACAGACTACTGCGTACCATGGTTGATATTCAGTGATTTCTCAATTGCTATCTTTATTGCCTGGATTTCTTCATCATAATTACAGCAGTACTTTCCTGTTAGTACTCTGGCCGTGTCCCTAGTATTATTTGGGCATTCTATGTACACTCCAACTCCTCCATTTCGAACAGCATTTTGTGCTGACCCATCTGTGTAGGCTCGGATCCAGAGGTCCTGTGGGTATTCTTCATCAAGGAAGCTGAGAGTGGCTGTTCTGCGCTGCACACTGTTCTGTCCTTCCTTGTCAAATATTCCTTTCACGTTTGTATGGATTTGTAGTGATAGTCTATGTTCCTCTTTCCATGGAGTTCGCTCTGGTATAGTTTTCAGGGGGATACCAACTGTGGGCAGATCAGTAGTTTCTCTGGAAAGTCGCTTGGCCTGGTGGATAAAACTGCTTTTTTTTTCAACCTCCCCATAGCTAGGTTTTCAAATCTGTTCTTCATAGGGTGGCCTGGCAAGCTGATGATCTTTTCTGCTTGTATTAGCGTCTTTTCGTATCTCTGCGCTCACTCAGTGCTTGTGTCCTCCCCATCTTCTCCATCTCCACTATAGGGGTTGATCTTATCCCTCCTGTGGTGACTCTAAGTGCTTGATTTTGCACCTTGTCCAGCTCTTGTAGTGTGGTTTTTGATGCCGAACACCACGCAGTTGACCCCTATTCCAGGTGTGGTCGTATGCTCTGTTGATAAACTTTGCTAAGTATTTTCCCACTGGCTCCCCATGTTGTTCCACTTAGTTTTCTCAAGAAAGCTATTTTCCTTGTGGCTTTTGCTACTGCTTTGTTAATGCGCTTTCTCGATGTCAGTATGTTATCAAATGTTATTCAAAGATATACTGGTTCTTTATCTTCTATTAGGGGTATTGCATGTATCTGGATGATGCCTGCCTTTTGTGCGTCATGTGTGCTCCATAGAACCAGGTCATCAGCGTACATTGCCACTTTAATTCTATGTGGTAGTTTAGCAACAAGATCATTGATGAAGATTAGAAAATGAAAGTGTGGGGGACAGGACTTCCCAATTCTAGCTTACAGTCTTCCAGAGATTCCATAACTAGGCAACGAACAAACAACAAGGCAACCAACAATCAACAAAAAATCAACAATCATTAAGCAAGCAACAATCAACAAACAATCAATAATCAACTAACCACCAACAATCAACAAACAACAAACAATCAATATTCAACAAACAACCAACAATCATTAATCAACTGGCAACCAACAATCAAGTAACCACCAACAATCAACAAACAACCATCAATTAAAAATCAACTAACAACCAACAATTAAGTAACCACCAACAATCAATAATCAACTGGCTACCAACAATCAACAAACAACCAACAATCAACTATCCACCAACAGTCAGCTAACATCCAACAATCAACTAACCACCAACAATCAACTAACAACCAACAATCAACAAACCACCAACAATCAACCCTCCACCAGCAATCAAATAGCCACCAACAATCAACAAACCACCAACAATCAACTAACCACCAACAATCAACCAATCAAGAAAGAAACAACACAACTTCTGCCTCTAGTTTCTATGTATTTTCTGGGAAAGCAACAAGTTGAAGGTCTGTCGGTATTTCGTGCTCATTTGGTAGTAGACGACAACATTGACGCTCGAGTTGATGGAGTAAAACACAAACGCGAAGGACCAGGCGGCAAAGAAAGAGTTGTTGTAGTCTCTGAAAGCAATGAACTCTGGGACTACAGTGATGGTGACGACGATGCCCACTGTGGGCAGAAAACATACACAGTAGATAATGGCCACCAGTATGATCATCTTCACAGCTCGTGTGTCTTTCTTGCTGGAATGTTGAACGTTCCTGGCTATATGTCTCCATTTAGTTATTTGCTCCATTTTGAAAACAAGAATGCCCGTGATGACTATCACGGCGCCAAATGTGGCGATTTGTGGTCCGACATTCAGGTTGAAACTCAGGCTGGCCGCAAGATCTCGTCCAGAGAGGAACACCAGACCCAACGAAGATCTGTTTTGTCCAGGTACCCGCTTCCAGTCCAGATAACAAGTGATGTATTCAGGGATGAGGGCGAGAGCTGAATGCACAGCAATGCTGACGATAACGCAGATGGTCACTGTGGGTGTGACGAATCTCTTGACCTTCAAAGGAATGACCACGCAAAGACACCGCTCCAGGGTTATATAAACCGTGATACAGCTGGTGATTCTGCCGAAGCAGGCGTGGGGCCAGGCTGCAGAGAGATGCAGTACTTCATCGGCGATCAGAGGGACTTGGTCAATAAACAGCGGGTTTCTGAGGAGGCATACCCACTCCAGAGTGACCAAGGAAAGCAGGTCTGAGATTGCCAGAGACACGAGTCCAATATTGACGGTATCGCGGACGCCTTGTTTGAAGAAGATCACAATGTTCACAAGGTTGGATACTATTCCAAACAGAGAAACTGAGGCCGTCAGTATTGCCAGATTGACTGTCTGTAGAGTCACTAGCATTTCATTGCTAACCAAATCTATTTTTCTATTTATGCCGGTCTGGCTGATATTTCCAGGCGTTGACATTTTGCAGACAATTAAGTATTCTTTATGAGGATTAAACCAGAGGACATGAACTGGGTTGTTAAACACGTATGTAATGTAAATCTTGGCAGAATGACTTATAGGGACGACGTTCGTTCTAGTTTGAGAATGTCGAGTACGAATTCCTGCAGTTATTATTTTTACACAATAGTAACTTAGAGCATGAGGGTACATGAGGCGGGAGAAATGGAAGGAGAACGAGACACTCTCTGACAAGCCGTGTTGAGAGAGACGTCCTACAATGGACCTTGTATATGATAATGAGTATCCTAGGGTTTGTGATCCTGCCTGCTCCCGAGGTAGTCAGTCTATTCGGAAACTTTCTTAGTTAAGGACGAAATACTCGGAGATTACATGTGGCATATTGGACGATCTACCATTAATGGAATATTTTTACTTGACTTGGAAAGAAGATGGGAGTCAATAACTAGATACCTGAAATACTCTGCTGGTTAGATTACACTGAGTGTTGATGCTTTGACATCCTTTCACATCTACTACCCACATGTGGGTTATGGGTTGATTTGGGATTTTAATGTGGGTATTTTTTTCAGGAGTTTCATAACATGTCCACATCTGAATATTTTAGTCGCGTGAACATTTGAACTATGCAACACATTTGTTTTCTTCGTATCAACATCATATTGTCACGTGCACATTAGAATGTGTCAACATATTTGTTTTCTTCAGAGACGTGCACGTAGATTGAAGTACCGACTCATAGAGTGATGTGTCCATTGGCTTCTTACGCCGGTCTAGTTGTTCACTGCAACATTTCCTTGACTCTTATCCTTGTTTTTCCATATACATTCAGCGAAACAAATCCGGGCAGCAAAAATTCATTGATTTGTGTACTTGAGCCACGAAGTTTGTGGTGATCTCTCGAATATATCATCCCAATATTCCCACACATTCTGGGATAGACGGAGTACAAGTGGTGTGTGCATAGTGCAATAATGTTGATGTCAATCAATCAGTCAATCAATTAATCAATCAATATAGAATATACATAATCTAGAAGTCTTTACGTGTGCCTCCTGTCCTACAACATCGAATAGAAGTGTCTACAAACAACCAGCTGTCTTCCTGGAGCCATGTATGACCTGGAAGGTTGCACACCCGGATCTGTAATGATACTTTTATGCCACGTTGTTTCTCACCAAACAGTTTCCTGCTGTGAGCATGTGATCCGATAGCGCCATCACATTTTGTCGGCGACAATGCACGGATGAATATGTCGCCAGTCTTTTTCTCACTTAGCGAGACGACAAACCCTCCCCCGATACTGGGTCCCAACCTCGGTGTTGATATTTATAACATGGACATCCTGGAGTATTAGATCCCCCTGGTCCCAGAGTGGTGGGTCAGTCGATGTCCTTCCGGAATTGGGCCAACAAAGTGTGTCACATAAGAAACACCTGGGCAGTGTTGAACCATGTCACATCTCAGAATGTCATGTGTCCACTCATACTGGCGAGACTGTCCGCCACGACAGCTAGGAGTGTTCAGTTATTGCAGAGTCAGCAAAGTATTACCTTAAGAAAGATTAGATACATGGCAGCCTTCACCTGGAACACAACAACAGCTGATGGGGCCTTGTATACAGTTGTGCCTGGCGTTGAATCAACGAGCGAGAGATGTAACACCGTCAAATCTACAACAATAACAACAATGTAAAGAGGCAGCGTCGCAACCTTTTGCCACGAATGCCAGCGGTTCAATTCCCTTGCATGGCCTGGCATTGATCTTGAGCTTACAGATACAGCCAAAGAGTATGTGTGTGCGTGTGTGTGTGTGTGTGTGTGTGTGTGTGTGTGTGTTGTGTTTGTGTGTGACGCGCCAAATAAGGCAAGGATCAAAGATGTTTATTCGCTACACCTGCATTTGCCAGCACTCATTCCGGTTTCAATGACAAAGTAACATCTTTTTTGCTGTTGTATTCTGTCAAAATAACATCAGACAAATGTCTGGATTTCCGTTGTACACACTATCAATAACAGCAGATAAATGTCAAATGCCGTTGTATACTCTAAGATTAATAGTAGACAGATATCTTTTCATCTTTGCACACTCTAAGAATAATAGCAGACAGATATACTGTCTCCTTTGCACACTCTAAAAACAATATTAGACAGTTGTCGGATATCCTACAATCTATAAAATGCATGGCCAATGGTGTAAAGTCGCGTCAGTATTGTCCCCTATCATTGTCTACAACTGTGGTTGTGGCCACAACTGGGCCAAAATCATCCGCTGTAGATTCAACAACATTGGCTATAGAACAGATGCGACATGGTCGCCAAGACCGGCAAGCGGAGTTCCTAACTGCAAACCAACATAGAAACAAAACCACGGTGATTACAGAGCACTAGGTGTCTAGATTGGTATCCCTGTAGTTGTGTAGACCCTCTTTGATCCCATTGTAGGTCGGTAATAAAGGATCATTTGATACACTTGAAAGCCTTTTGGGTGTTTGATCCATATTTTTATAACCCAACCATCACTCGGTGGCTGATGTGGCCAGTATCACAACGGCCGCTTGACTTCCCAATAATTCCTTGGTACATATTTATAGACAGTATCGAACTCAGAGACCGGATCAATTTTAAAAATTCCAATCTAAGCCGATGTGGATCAAATCCAGGGCCACCGACCGGTAGGCAAGTGATGCCCACCACACAATCGCATTTCCTTTGATCTCGGTGGTTTCAGCTTATAAAGAGATCCTACAGACACTGCCAATGGAGATAACATTATTGAGGGAGATCGCGATTAAGAGTGCTAGATATTATGAGAATAAAGTCTCTTATGGGAATCTCGATATCCATCCATCCATCCATCATGTGCCATGCCGATAAGCGTGGGCGGTCATGTTCTGCGATCTCACTCGATCACCAGAGTTGTGGATCAGCTCCATGTTCCTGTCTCGACCATGCCACGTGGCCAAGCCATCGAGGTATTCACTTCTCGGTCTTCCCCTTGGTCTCTTCCCTTCGATCTTGCCAGTCGTCACCAAGTTCTCCAATTCATTTCTTCTCATAACATGCTCAAAATATTTTGACTGTCTACGTCTAATGTCTCTAATCAGTTTACGATGTTCATTTGTTTCTTGTAGGACTTGTTCATTTGTTTTTCTCTCTGTCCATGGTATTCTTTGCATTCTCCTCGGAAACCACATTTCCACAGCCATCAGATGTTTTTCAGCTTGACTGCTCATTGTCCACGCTATACATCCATACAAAAGTAATCTGGGTAAATGAAGCGCATAAAAGGACATTCTCCCGCTGTTTATGTCTCACCTCGACACCACAAGGTACAAGAAGAACAAGATGAGATGAGTGGGGGAAGGGTGGGAGGTGGGCAATAGCTAGTGTGCTTGCCTGCCGCCTCTGTGGTCCTGTGTTCAAACCCCTAAAGCTGAGGAGACTTTGCTTTCACCGACTGGGGCTCCAAGATTGGGCAGCCCAGGATGTTCAGTCTTCCTGACAACGAAAGAGTATTGTTTTAATATTATTTTATTTAATAATTTCATGTTTTTCTTTAGATCTGTGTGTGTTGTTTCGTTCCTGATGAAGATTTGAATAATCGAAACGTTGTTTGATGTGCCGTACATCAAAATATGGTAATGTGGTCAATATGACGCTTTACTTTCCCAGAACTAATATTGCTATCCGTTTTAGGTTGGGTGGAATGGGAGCCAACGTCAAAATTAATCCACCTCAACGGTAATTCAAACAGGGTACCACCGGTCCACCGGCCGACAAACGCTCTACTGCTTCTACCGCGAATCCTAATAGGCACCAGGTACACAATCACAGCGGAGATGTTGCTACTGAGCAGGGGATGGAGACCTGTTTCAACTCCAACCTTATCCTCATCCATGGAAACGTACCTCCTGACTGGGAGGACCTTAGGCGTCAATGTAGCGGCCATAAAAACCATGATAAAACAGCGAAACCTCGTTTTCCTAACGATAATTGCATGTAAGAGGCCTTAGTTCGAAATGGAGGAGCGGGAGTGTACATAGAATACCCAAATAATACTTGGGACACAGCCAGAGTACCTACAGGAAAGTACTGCCGTAACTATGATGCTGAAATTGAGGCAATCAAGATAGCAACAGAGAAATTACTAAATAAAACCATGGTACACAACCTGTGGTGCTATTGACTGATGCAAAATCAGTACTCGAGGCACTCCTGTCTGGGAAATTGCCATTCTAAGGACACTACTTTCTGAACTTAGCAGTCAGCATAAGGTCACCATACAGTGGATACCATCCCACTGTGGAGTACCCGGAAACGACAGAACTGATCGATTAGCTAAGAAAGGAGCAAAAGAAGAACAGCCTGATGTGCCCATTACATACCACTAAAAGAAAAGAATGATCAAATCAGTCAGAAGGCCACCAAAACCTACTCAAGATGACTACCACGTTATGGACAGACCAGAACAGGCCATTATTCAGCGCCTCAGAACAGGACACTATAGATTACGCAACCACATGTATACAAAATTCAAGATTGGTGACTTAGCCATGTGCACATGTGGATTGGCGTCGCAGACAGCAGAGCACATACTCCAAGACTGCCCAAACTATAACATTTCTAGGCAAACCTTCTGGCCTAGAGAGACAACAGTGGAAGATAAACTCTATGGACCACTGAGTGAACTAAAAAAGACTGTTAGATTCATACAAGAGACAACATTGCAGTTATAGACATATTTCAGGCGAACGAAAGAAGATGAAGAAGAGGCTTTAGCATGTGACTTTTACTGTCGAAATGGTTTAATACTATAGGCTACATATGACTTTTATTGTCGAAAATTTTTAATGCTACAGGCTATATATGACTTTTACTGTCGAAAAGGTTTAATGCTACTGGCTAGGTATCACTTTTACTGAGGAATATGTTTAATGCTTCTGGGTATACAACACTTTTACCATCGAACAAGTTTAATGCTAAGGGCTACATACCATTTTTACTGTCGAATAGGTGACTGTCGAATGCCGTGGAGCTGATGCTTATGGGCAGGTTAACCTTATTCTCTCATACACACACAAGCACGTCCTGGCTGGGATGACCTGAGCGTCAAGGCATCGACCTGACAAGTCTTCCCATTCCCAGTCTTCTTGATCCCGGTCAATCCAGCAGCCATCTATGGCAGTCGTGGTGGCGCAGTGGTTAGACGCTTGCCTGCCCAACTGGTGGCAATGGGTTTGAACTCGCGTGGAGGCGGGTCGAGACTGACCTGGGATTCCAGACTCACCCAGCATGGGTACCAGGAGGTGTCTGGGGAAGGGAAGGCGACCAGCGGGGTACTGACCATGTGACCCCTGGAGAGCTGGTTGGTCTATAGAAAATGTGGGTGTAGCACTTCCAATGCTTATGCTTCTTCTTCCTCTGTTTCTGTCTTTTCTGCATTAGCGATTCTGTCCATTTTAGTCTTATAATCAGATTGCTACTGGTACTATTAGTGTTGGAACTCTTCGCTGGCTGCTGAGGATGGGGACGGAGCACTTATGGGAATACCCCGAATGCTGTGATGTCGATTCCTAAATCAATCAATCAATCAATCAATCAATCCATTTTAGTCCCACTATTCTACGCGGGCACCAGTTACTGAACGTTTTTAGTTAGTTAGTTGTTTTGGCCGGCTTCGTGGCTTAGAGGTTATGACTTTTCTCCGTAATCTCGTATACTCTCGTCAGGTAACGTGATGACGGTTCAAATCAGCAGTGGTTCGAATCGCATCGGTAACTTACGGGGTATGTGAGCCGGCCGCTCAGAAAGCAATGGCAAACTACTGAGCGTAATCTTGCCAAGAGATCAACATACAGCTGAAAGATGCTGGTGTTGACAGCTAAGTCCTGTAAAAAGGATATGCTTAAAAAAAAAAAAAAAAGTTGTTAGTTAGTTAGTTAGTTGTAGTTGGTTGGTTAGTTAGTTAGTTAGTTAGTTGTTAGTTAGTTAGTTAGTTAGTTATTAGTTAGTTAGTTAGTTAGTTAGTTAGATGTTAGTTAGTTAATTAGTTAGTTAGTTTATTAGTTAGTTAGTTAGCTAGTTAGTTAGTTAGTTAGATAGTTAGCAATTAGTTAGTTAGTAAGTTAGTTAGTTAGTTAGTTAGTTAGTTAGTTAGCTAGTTAGTTAGTTAGTTAGTTAGCTAGCTAGTTAGTTAGTTAGTTAGTTAGTTAGCTAGCTAGCTAGCTAGTTAGTTAGTTAGTTAGTTAGTTAGTTAGTTGTTAGTTAGTTAGTTAGTTAGTTAGTTGTTAGTTAGTTAGTTAGTTGTTAGTTAGTTAGTTAGTTAGTTAGTTGTTAGTTAGTTAGTTAGTTGTTAGTTAGTTAGTTGTTAGTTAGTTAGTTGTTAGTTAGTTAGTTAGTTAGTTAGTTAGTTAGTTGTTAGTTAGTTAGTTAGTTGTTAGTTAGTTAGTTAGTTAGTTGTTAGTTAGTTAGTTAGTTAGTTGTTAGTTAGTTAGTTAGTTGTTAGTTAGTTAGTTAGTTAGTTAGTTAGTTGTTAGTTAGTTAGTTAGATGTTAGTTAGGTAATTAGTTAGTTAATTAGTTAGTTAGTTAGCTAGTTAGTTAGTTAGTTAGTTAGTTAGCAATTAGTTAGTTAGTAAGTTAGTTAGTTCGTTAGTTAGTTAGTTAGTTAGTAAGTTAGTTAGTTAGTTAGTTAGTTAGTTAGGTAGTTAGTTAGTTAGTTAGGTAGTTAGTTAGTTAGTTAGTTAGCTAGCTAGTTAGTTAGTTAGCTAGTTAGCTAGTTAGTTAGTTAGTTAGTTAGTTAGTTAAGTGCTCGGATCCCCTCCTCAGTAAATTCCGCAGCGTGGTGCGGCTAACGACACCAGTTCTGCGTTGGTTTATTAATCTTCCTTGGATTCCTGCATACTGTTCTTGTTTGGCCAGG
This sequence comes from Cepaea hortensis, assembly GCA_963921405.1. Lineage (NCBI taxonomy): Eukaryota > Metazoa > Mollusca > Gastropoda > Stylommatophora > Helicidae > Cepaea > Cepaea hortensis. The sequence continues at coordinate 6,542,339 of OY992895.1, forward strand.
CCTCTATTAACTTGCTGTTCTCGCAGTCTGACCACGGTTGTAGATTAGAATGTTTTAAGTTTATTAGTAATTCATTTAGATCACATGTGTCAAACTCAAGGTCTGCGGGCAACATCCGGCCCGCCTTACAATCATATCAGGCCCGAGAGGTCTCAACCGATGTACAAATATTTTAGGCCCAAGAGACAATTTTAGGCAAATATATTTTTGTTTATGGTCACGATATAAAGTGCAAATCAAATTCCCTAATTAGCAATGATAGGCTACCTGAAAGCGTTCTCGCTTCGATCAGAATAAGCGAAAATAAAAGTTGTGTAGTGAGTTAGTGTTCGTCGTTATAGTTACCTAGCAACGTTCAGATGCTCGTTTTGGATTGGCGCAAAAAAAAAAAAAAAAAATGAAAGTAGTGAAATGCCCGGATATTACATCACATTTCCCCGCTACGGCTAACCTGATATCAACCAAGCGTCTGTCGGTAGATACACAATCTTTTAAAATCAAAGCTAGTCTTTAAAATGGCCAAGAGAAAAGTTGATTCTAAAAACAGAACCTTTCAAAGCCGCTGGGAGGCTGAATATATGTTTACTGATATTGGCGGTAAACCTGTATGTCTAATGTGTTGCGATAATGTGGCTGTGATCAAAGAATATAATCTGAGACAGCACTACGAGACTAAACATCAAGACAAGTTAAACAGCCTGAATGCAGAGCATAAGCTACAGAAGGCAGAAGAATTGAAGAGGCATCTAACATCACAGTAGATGTTTTTCACCAAAGTAAAATCACAAACTGATGCTGCGGTCAAAGCAAGTTGTATTGTGTCAGAGGAGATCGCAAAATCAGGACGACCATTTACAAAAAGAGAGTTTTTGAAGCGCTGCTTGATGAAAATATGTGACGTCGTGTGTTTACTCCAAAAAAAAAACGGATGTTCGCATGGCGCTTTAGTGACTTTGAAGCACAGAAAAGTAATTTCGAGCTGTTTCGTAATCTATTTGCCATAGATGTGGAAACCGCACCTGTAAATTTTCAGATGGAGTTAATAGAGCTGCAGTGTAATGGGGTACTTAAGGCAAAGTACGACACTGTGGAGCCTGCACAGTTCACTCTTCACTCGTTTCATTCCTGAAGAGATGCCCCGGCTTCGTCTACATGCGGCTCGAACCTTGAGTATGTTTGGTAGCACATATCTGTGTGAGCAGCTGTTTTCTGTGATCAAGATTAACAAAACATCACACTGGAGTCGTCTCACTGATGAACACTTGCAGTCCATCATGAGAATCTCAATGACACAAAACATTACTCCCAACATAAACGAACTTGTAGGCAAGCAAAGATGCCAAACATCATGCTCTGGCAAATTAACATAAGAGTGAAAATGTGTATATCAATGATGTTTAATTATGAAAACTGTTTTCTGTTTTAATTTATATTAATGTTTTAAAAAGGTTTAATTTTCGACTTATTGAATGTTTATCCTGTCCGGCCCGCAACATTACGTGTCATTTGAGTTTTGGCCCTCTGAGCGATTGAGTTTGACACCCCTGATTTAGATGTTCTCCGTCACTGGAGTAAAGAATTCTAAGTTTGATTCTAAGGTTAACTTCCCTATGAATCACAACAACAAAAGCCCACTTATAGACACAGGAACTTTTGATCTCTGAAAGATACGTCGCGTCCTCAAAAGAAACTCGATTTGATCTTTTAATACCATGTTCAAAAGCGACCTTTAATGTGTCAAAAGTGCTTTAAAGTGGGAATTGTCATGACTAGACGTTCTAACTTAATCTACAGTAGCAGATGGATAATGCATTTGTCGATGGCAGATATTACCTGTATTTTTTTACTCCGGATATCTGACGGCTAGTCCTATCATCATCTGAAGATAAAATTGGAAGCTAATTGTGCGGTATTAGCATGCACTTCTTCTATGATTGGTGATCCCAGATCTTGACGACACGACATCATAGAGCTGACGTCCATTAATGCACTTTAGCAATACTTTTCCGTCATACAACCAGTTCTAGAAAGATCTCAAATAGCCAATTATCCACGAGTTACTGAGCTTTGCGGTTTTTATGTCAACTACTAAATACCCGAAGAACTAGATTTGTGGCGGGAAATGGGAAGTTAAGAACCAAGACTTTTAACTTTCATGATATATTTTCTTATATATTTTCTTATATATATATATATATATATATATATATATATATATATATATATATATATATATATATATATATATATATATATATATATATATATATATATATATATATATATATACTTTCATGATATGTTGTTTCATGTGAGTAGCCGACGTGGTTTTCAATGCTGCTGGGCCAAGTTTGCATGCATTATTCATTCGTTATGTGCCATGCCTATAAGGTGGGCTGTCATGTTTCGCCATCTTACTCGATCACCACAGTCGTGGATCAGCTCTATGTTCTTGTCTCGACCATGCCACGTAACCAAACCATCTAAATAATCACTTCTCTGCTCTTCCCTTGTTCTTTTCCTCTCAATCTTGCCAGTCGTCACTGAGTTCTCTAGTTTATTACTTCTCATAACGTGCCCAAATAAATTTGACTGTCTACTTCTAATTTCTCTAATCAGTTAACGGTTTTCATTTGTTTCTTGTAGGACTTGGTCATTGGTTTTTCTGTCTGCCCATGGTATTCTTTGCATTTTCCTCAGAAATCACATTTCCACTGCCATTGGATGTTTTTTCATCTTGACTGCTCATTGTCCAAGTTTCACATCCATACAAAAGTACAGACTCTATGTAGCACCTCAACACTCTTTTTCTCGTTGCAACTGACATATTTTTATTAGTCAGTATGTTTTCCATCTTGCAGAAGGCTACTATTGCCAAATCGGTTCTTTCTCTAATCTCTTCAAGGCACCTCCTATCAGACGCATGAATTATTATAGTCTGTTCTGTGTGACACTTTTATGACAGGCTACAAATTCGGATATCTAGGCACATGTGTATCATCAGATGAAAGATGATCACGAAGATAAAGAGCAAATTAGGACAAGCAAAAACTGCATGCAATCAAATAAAGAACATTTTGTGCAATAAGAAAAAAAGTTCTTGTTATGTTACATAGAACCAGTTTTAACATACTACTGTGAGTCCTGGACAATTAGTACACAGGCGAAAAAATCTCTGGAAGCATTGCGGATATGGTTTTATAAAAGAATGCTGAAAATTAACTGGATAGCCAAAATGAGCAAGCATGACGTTTTAAGGGAAGCTGAGTCGCAAAGAAAACTTATCACAAACATCAGAAAGAGGCAATCATCGTTTTTTTTTTTTTGGCCACGTTATGCGAAGACAAAATCTCGAACATGTTGTGACAACGGGAAATATTTGCAGAAAGAGAGATAGAGTAAGAGAACGTGAGAAGATTCTTGACAGTTTTGTGTCATGGCATGGAAGGGAATCAACACATGAATTGATCCATGACGTCGGAGATCGTTATTTGTGGAGAGGCATGATCGCCCACGTCAACCGGCAAGTACTGGATGATGGTGACATTCAAATGCCAAATCTAGGCACCCCAGATGATCAAATCCCCCCCCCCCCCATTTCCCGCACACACAACACAACACAACAAACACACACACACATACAACACGACCAAGAAGCTGGATGGATGAATAAACAACACATAGATCCAGATAAACGTGTCGACTGAAAGTCTTTATCAACGGGACAGACAGAATAAAACAATTAGAGATATATAAATGAACAATACAAATGGCTACTTGTCCAATCCAGGAAAACAAAAACTAAAACTGAACAAGCATCTCGGGACGTACTCATGAGTGTTGTTCGTGTGTATATCTTTCCTCGTTTGTTCTCGTTATTCCGTTGATAAAGACTTTCAGTCAATGCTATCAGGAATTCCATTCTCCCCAGGCCGTGATGATCTACCCAGATGATCTAAGGCAGGTTTCCATTCTTCTTCTGCGTTCATCCGGAGTGTTTTTTCAGACGTAATTGCGGTGTGTCTAGTTAGGCACCCTTGGGCCGAGACCCTCAGGCCAACACATCCGACTTTAGCGTGCATTTATACCAGGTTAGCATTCCTGGGGGACTCTCACTGTTGTGGTGCCGTCTACATCCTAGCTGGTCAAGTTAGAACGGTCGAAGACTTCACGGTCAGCCCTTAAGGGAAGGCAGGGGCAGTCGATGTCATTTTTCGCTATCCAAGGAGACTTCCATAATTGCAGAGCCGATACATAGCGCCCTGGTGCTGGGCTCACCCAAGGACTCGCCACGTCCTGCTCATGGCTGCTTTAATTCCTCTCTTCCATGTGTTGGACATTTCGTTCGCTACAGGCCGCTCCCACGCAAACCAGGAACGGTCAGTCTGCAGACGACTTCCACTCAGTGAGCTTTCGGATCGGACGTGTACGGACGCTGTGCCCGGAAAACTAAATAGTCAGAGTTGTTCCGACCGGAAAACAAAGTAGTCAGAGCTGGTCTGGGCACGACTCGGACGTTTTTGCGTTGTGCCTGATTTATTTGCACCCTTAGGCCAGCACAACCGACTTCAGCGGACGTTTTTATAGATTTGACTTCCCGTAGTTTCGAGGGACATTAGACTCTTACTGTTGTGGTCTCGACCACATCTCAGCTGGTCAAGGTAGGACGGTCAAAGACATCACGGTCAATCCTCAAGGGAAGGCAGGAGCAGACCATGGGCATTCCCCGCTATCCAAGATCATAATTGCAGAGCCGGCACATTGTGCTCTGAGACTGGGCTCTCCCGAGGAATCACCGCGTCCAGCTAATGGTTGCTTTAACTGGTTTCCATTCAAGAATAAAACAATAGAGAGCATCTGTTGGATGTTTTACCCGGGACATGCTGGTGTGGTAGGAAACGAGCAGGGGGACAGGTTGGCTGGGACTGTACCACTAGGTGGAGTATCGGTGAATAACACGGGAGATGTGAACGGGGCCCTTTGGAATCGTATGTATATTACAGAAGAACGGGTAGATCATCACGGCCTGGAGAGAATGGTGCTGTACGGAGTGACCAGATGATCTGGCCAACACACACTACTCCGAGGAAGGCCAAATGGACACATAATCAGGCTGCTACTGGTACCATTAGTATTGGTATTCTTCGCTGGCTGTTTCAAAAGAAGACGGAGCACATATGGGAATGTGCCGAGTGCTGTGATGTCGGTTCGTGATTTAACTGGCCAAGGCCTTGCAGCACCGCTATGTGGTGTGGGCTATCCACAGACTGGGTTCCCAGTCCAGCTGAAGTTCGAATCCTTGCGAGCTCTTACCGCAGCTCTCAGGTTTCAGTTATGGTTCTGAACACCCTCAGCTTTTGCCTTGTCCTTGCTTTTGCCTTGCCCACGAGTAGTTTGACTATGGGATTCATGGCAGCAAGTAAAGCAATTACACGGCTCGAGACACAGACCTTCACTCGGGTACGTTTCTTTTGTAACTCAATGAGTATGCTCAGGAAGATAGAGATGGGGTTGATCCGAAGACAATGTTTGGTGTCTCTGGGGCGGTCACGGCTGGCAAAGATTAGTTTCATTTTCGTGCCAGGTCATGCGGGTGTACAAGAAAATGAGCAGGCTGACAGGCTTGCAGGTAAGGCTACTGTGGAAGGCGGACGAGCCATGGACCAGGCTGTTATACTGAATGTTTTACGAGAAGTAAGAATTTAGCATATATAGTCAATATTTAAACATTCTTTTAAAAAGTTTTTACTTGTGAAACAATAATAGTTGAATACAGCTTGATAAGATGAATGCAAGGATATCTCAACGAAGATTGTTCGACAATTCTAAGTGGAGTTATTAAATATTTTTGTGTCCTGATGTACATTCTGGAAGTGCAAAGGAACCTACATCAATGTGTTAGTTCTTTTCGCGGCCCGTAAATTGGGAGCTGAAAAATTCTGTCTTCTATTGCCGTGGCTTGTTTAATTTTAAACGGACAACATATGTCAGGGTCTTACACCTGGCTCGCTACCTAACACATGTGGGTTAGTACAAGTACAACGTGATTTGACTCAAGACTCAACGACACAACGTTCAACGGATTTAATTACAGATCATATACAGTACGATGATCACAACAATATATACTGGATACTTCAATACACTTACATTCACCATACAGCACACAGTCTGACTCTCAAGATGTCCAGGCACTCGACATTCGGCCACAAAAACCTTTCTCGCAACATGCGTCCTGTTCAGTCCACGTCCCAGAGCTGTCTGCCTATGGTTTGGAACTCGCCTCCTCACCGGAGGTGGCTTCACGAGACATGCGTGCGTCCTTGGTGTGACCGCTGGCCGTCTCGCCAGCCGGCAACTTCGCAGGCAGGTGACTACCACTCGCCTGGCGGCGTAACGAAGTTCCTTCATCCCTGCTAGGGACTGAGTCACCTGGCGGCGTAACGATGTCACTGCTTCACTGCCGTACTGTGGACTCTGACACGCTCCCCAGGCAACTCCATGAAAGACGTCATCTTTCATGTCTGATATATATACATACTGGGTTAGTACCTTAACCCTTGTCAGAGTCAACCCTTATGTTGCTTATATACATTGGTATCATAATACATAGAAAATACACATCTGCCATAGAAAACATATAATCAATAGAAGTTATATTCAACGACATGTGGTGTTCAACTTTTAACACCTGTCAGGTTTCATCATCTCGATGGCTGATTACCTTAATTGCATTAATGACCCAGTCAGATCGGTAGTTTCAGCTTCACGCATCTACCTCGCAGCATTTGAAAAAAAAAATAATAATATGGTTCTTGAGACAAAAACCATCTAGCTAGACCGAAATGTGGCTTTTACATAAGTCACATAAAACGCTCAAACCCCGACCTCATTTGGCCAGGACTCTTGTGTTGGTCTGCAATGTCTGCAACCATTTGCCATGCCCAGTAAATGCCTACCTGATGAGTTCAAAATTTGGCAAACACATGGCTATTTTTATATAACACATTACATTATACATTTCAAATTATGGCCCTTTGTGTAAGGATGTAATAGCAACTAAAAGTAAGGGGAATAATTTCAAACATTTATGGTATATAATAATTTACAATAATTATTTTATTTCTTAGTGTCATTGCTTGACGTTTCTTCATCCTAACGAGAAAAAGTCGCTAGTATGAATACACTAATCAAGATATGATTCTAAGATTACACTACATAAATATATAAACACACAATTCGTGTATTCAATTTTATAGATTCCTAAAGATTTTAGAATCGTCATAGCTTTTTAAACTTTCATGTGTCGTCTGCTAGTTTTACTCTAAATTACAACATAATCCGGAAGTACACACGAACACTAAGTAATCGATGTTACAACTTGTAGAACACACCTGTTCCGGTTTGATGTAGATACGGACGGTATACTGTTGTTAAAGTTCATGTGTTGGATGTTTTCTTATAAACCTTCTGGATTTAGATTAAACTGCAATGGTGTAGCTGTCAACTGTTCATGTCAAACTTTCACACATGGATGTTAAAATATCTCTGGAAGATTCCACACGGATATGCCACTGTCACAATGGAAAGTTCGCTTACGGTAAGTCTTGAGCGAATGTGGCAATGTTCTTGTTACAGAATATGTACAATTAAAGTTCGCTTTCTACCACACACTACACAATTATACACGACAATCACTACATTTAGTAATAAAATAATAACATTATATACAGTGGGAGTAACCCCTATCACAATGTAGACATTACACAGCTTTTGTGAATACACAACTTATTCACTGATAGATGGCTGTGTTGATCTGAGTATTTTACACTGCACTCAGACTTTGTTGCTCAATGGGTCGGTCGGACAACGGGACAACAAATCGGCGATTGTATTGGTTCGGCCTGGAATATGTCGGACCTCGAAGCTGTAGTCTTGGAGTTTCAAAGACCAACGGGCTATCATATGGTTTGATGGTACCCCAGAATTTATGAATCGCAACGGACTGCTGTCAGACTTCACGATAAAATGGCGTCCTAGAAGAAATCTAGACAATTTTGTAATACCTACCACTAAAGCTAGGGCTTCCAACTGAGGTATTGACCATGCCCGTTCTCTCGGTGTCAGCTTTCTGGATACGAAATACACAGGATGGAGAATGTTGTTGTGCTCTTGCAGCAAGACTGCTCCAATCGCGACTGAGCTCGCATCTGTTCTTAATCTGAAAGTTAAATGGATATTGGGCAATTTCAGGATGGGATTGTGTAAGCTATCATCAGAAAAACAAGCTAATACTTTAGAGAATGCTAATTTTAGGCATTCATTGCTTACAATTTTCTCCGGCTTATCTTTAGTTAGTAAGTTAGTAAATACTTCGGTTAGGTCGGAAAAATCCGGAATAAACTGCCGATAATAATTTATCAGTCCTAACAAACTTCTGACTTGTTTCTTTGTAGTCGGAAGTGATAGTTTTAGAATCTTGGACACAATGTTATCGTCTGTCGTGACAAAGCCATTGGATATTTTGTATCCCAAAAAGGATATTTCAGGGTAGGCCATGTCTACTTTTGAAGGCTTTACTGTCAGTCCGTGCTGTCTGATGCGTTCAAATGTCAGTTCTAATGTCTTTATGTGCTCTGTCATTGTCTCTGTGTGAACACAGATGTCGTCGATATAGCAGATTATGTTAGGAATGTCTATTAGTTGGTGTGTGCCTGCTTGTCACTAAGTATTGAGTAGGTTTGTATGGCGTTGAGTATAATTGTATGTCGTAAGTTTGTCCGTCAACAATTTTTTTTTTCAACACAAGTCACTTTCTTTCAAAAAACCTTTTTGCTTTCCACAAACTCAACTCACAAAGACAATCTAAATGTATCTCAACACGCTATAACATTGATGACACATCACTTACATCAAGATGACATTCAGTAAGGACATAGACATCAAGTTTACAAGATGGCGACAAGGTCACAATGGCGACAAGATCACAATGTCGACAAGGTCAAAACGGTGACAAAAATTTGACAATCACGAATGTTTTATACGTTTACACGATCAAACAAAACGAATGCACTGTACGTTTATAACTAGTCTCCATGTTTACACAATGTAGCAATAATTCAAAATGAGCCTTCCATGATAACTTTTACATGTACAAACAATTTTAACAAAAATTCTAAGTTCACAACCTTTAGTTCTAATCATTTATCACATAAATACGTTCATTTTAAAGCTGGACGTTTGCCCCCACGTCCACACATGTCAGGGTCTTACACCTGGCTCGCTACCTAACACACGTGGGACAGTACAAGTACAACGTGATTTGACTCAAGACTCAACGACACAACGTTCAACGGATTTAATTACAGATCATATACAGTACGATGATCACAACAATATATACTGGATACTTCAATACACTTACATTCACCATACAGCACACAGTCTGACTCTCAAGATGTCCAGGCACTCGACATTCGGCCACAAAAACCTTTCTCGCAACATGCGTCCTGTTCAGTCCACGTCCCAGAGCTGTCTGCCTGTGGTTTGGAACTCGCCTCCTCACCTGAGGTGGCTTCACGAGACATGCGTGCGTCCTTGGTGTGACCGCTGGCCGTCTCGCCAGCCGGCAACTTTGCAGGCAGGTGACTACCACTCGCCTGGCGGCGTAACGAAGTTCCTTCATCCCTGCTAGGGACTGAGTCACCTGGCGGCGTAACGATGTCACTGCTTCACTGCCGTACTGTGGACTGTGACACATAGTTCGATATATCATTGCGTCTGGAGTGGCGAGACCTAACTTGACGTATTATCTATTTTTCAACGGGATGTGCCATGGCCTAAATAACAATTAAGATGGCCGCCAATTGTTTATTATTCATTAAAAGTCTGTCGCATCGCTAACAACCCTGGCAAGATGTATATTTTATTGTGTGTTTTGGTAACAGGAAAGTAAAAGTCACATTCCTCTTTCGATAGCATGTCGACAGGATCGAGATGATCGACTTCATTGCACCGGGTGTTATCCCATATGGCTCGATCTCTTTCCGCAGGGCGACCTGTCGAAAGCATCGCAAAAAGCACGAGAGTCTCCATGTCTCCGAGAAAAATGCACTCAACTTTTAAGACTTTTCTATAGGATGTGCTTTGACCTAATTAACAGTTAAAAATAGCTGCCCATTTATATTAATTAAATGTCATGTGAAATGTTTGTCGTTAGTGAAAGAACAATTCATGAAAATGTACTCATATTGTCTTAATGTACCCACTGCATTGCGACAGCTTTCTTTTGTTGATTAAATATCATGCATTAATGTAAGTAAATAAGTTTGTAACTGCTGCATAAATTACGCAATCACTTTCGCTAATAATTTATTTCTACTTCTGCTCTATAATTACATTGTTCTGTATCTAAAAGTGATTAATTAATAATTAAATACTAACTATACAACACACACACACACACACACACACACACACACACACACACACACACACACACACACACACACACACACACACAACTTATTTCACAGTATTGTTTGTAAATTTAAATAATTATGTACTGCTGCGCTGCTAAGAAAAAAAAGTACTCCTTTCACTACTTTTACAGGTTTACAGACGGGTCTGAAAACTGGCTTTCAAAATTATTTTCAGTCGTGTCAAATGCTGAAAAATTATACAAGTACACAGATAAATTACTGCTACAAATGAAACTTGTTTTCTGTTTAACTTTAGTAGTTAAATTGCCACTTATAATTATAAATAAATACAGGTCCATTTTAGTAATTAGTATAGTTAGGGCGCCGCCATTTTGAATTTTGAGTTATGATTGAACTATCTAATTTTCATGGCTGTGCTGAATATTTTCTCCCGAACACAATTAAAGGAGATTAATGTTGAAACTCTTCAAGTATATGTAAAATTGAACGCAGAATTTAAAAAATGCTTTATATAGTAACTAGAGACAAAAAAGAAACATGAGTTAAAAACAAAATTAGCTTACTGAACGTCATAAAAACTTAATAACTTCAAGAGAAAAAAGTTCTAAGCGATAAACTCTTGCAGCCTAGCAGACAGGCCACTTCTGAATTTATTAGAGCAGTTTCCTGTAGCGTATGCCACGTTGTCTGTCAGAAATGGAATAAAGACAAAGGAGAAAATTATTGCAGATAAGTCACACACCGAGCGTGAGCACTGAAACCACAAGTAGCCTGACCATGGAAGTCATGGCAGTAAGTAAAGCAATAACATGGCTCGAGACACAGACATTCACTAGGGCTTGTTTCCTTAGCGACTCAATGAACATGATCAAGAGGATAGAGGAGGGGTCGATCCGAAGAGAATGGTTGCTGCCTCTGAAGCGGTCTCGGCTGGCAAAGATTAGTTTCATCTTCGTGCCAGGGCATGCGGGAGTACAAGGGAATGAGCGGGCTGACAAGCTCGCAGGTGAGGCTACTGTGGAGGGCGGACGCGCCATGGACCAGGCTGACATTCTGAATGCTCTACGAGAAGTGAGACTTTTGCGAGAACGAAGTGATGACTGTGAATCTACAACAATGGCCAGACTGTGGGAGCAGCAAATTAAAAGAGGGGTGGCCAAACAAGAACACTACGCAGGAAGCCAAAGAAGATTGATAAACCAACACAGAACTGGTGTCGTTAGCCGCTACACGCTGCGGGATTTGCTGAGGAGGGGATCCGAGCACTTATGGACTGAATGGTTCGATGTGCAACGAGGATGATCTGTCGACTAACTAACTAACTAACTAACCGAGCGTGTGAGACGTAAGATGGTGCATGATGTCGGAAATGACCACGTGTTCACATGCACCCACTGTGAACGGACATTTACAGCGCAAATTGGCCTTATCAGTCAAATTCGCTACCGCCATAGGTAACAGTTATTATGCCTTTTTAAAGCACAAACTATCGTCTGTCAAGACGGCAAGGTGCCAATGATGATGATGCCACGTTGTTTTTGAGTACATGAGGTCATAAGCAAGCATGGTTACAAATCGAAAGTCACTGTTTGGTCGCTAAAAATGTTCCGGGAAAAACGCTTACGCCTTCACACACGCCCTACTCACAAAGAACGGCAACTAACTTTGCTAGTAAGACTTTTGCGAGAATCAAGTGATGACTTTGAATCTACAACCATAGTCAAACTGCGAGAACAGCAAATTAAAAGTGGTGTGGCCAAACAAGAACATTACGCGGGAAGCCAAAGAAGATTAACAAACCAACACAGAACTGGTGTTGTTAGCCGCTTCATTCTGTGGAATTTACTGAGGAAGGGATCCGAGCACTTATGGACTGAATGGTTCGATGTGCAATGAGGATGATCTGTCGACTAACTAACTAACTAACTAACTAACTAACTAACTAACTAACTAACTAACTAACTAACTAACTAACTAACTAACTAACTGACTGACTGACTGACTGACTGACTAACTAACTAACTAACTAACTAACTAACTGACTAACTAACTAACTAATTAACTAACTAACTAATTAACTAACTAACTAACTAACTAACTGACTGACTGACTGACTGACTGACTGACTGACTGACTGACTGACTGGTTTCAGAGCTTGGCGAAGGGCAGGAGAGATGTGCAACACCTACCCCTGAATGCAGAAGACTTAAGCGTTACACTGGCCCTCTTGCAGAATTACAGACCGACTAACCAACAAAACCGCTAAATGTTGCAGGATGGAGCTTCATCATGACATCAGCTGTTGCTTCTTGCAGAATGAGGTTACTGAGCTAAATAGTTAAGAGTTGAAGAATTGAAGTATTTAATTATATTGTTACAATTATAGAATGAAGCTACAGAAATAAAATGTTAAATCTTTCAGAGTTAAGTTATTTGACGACATTGTTAAATATTGGAGGTTGAAGTTTTTGAATGAAACGGTAAGAACGCGTGTTCTTAAACATCCGTTGTGCTGATGCCGAGGTAAGGGGTTCAAACCCTACGCCGGACAGCTGGACTAAAATGTTGACCTGTCGTCCTTGACTTTGGGACGTAAATTACAAGTACCTCTGAAGTCGGAGTGGGTTCGCCGGTTGGCAAGGGGCACTGTTAATAGAGAAAGCTAATCCACACGCAAAATTCAGTTCATGACTACTATAAATAGTGTGTATGGACTACGCTTGAGTTCAAAGCGAGCGAGCGAAATAAACAAAAAAAAAAAAAAAAGGTTTACCAACGGGCTGGCAGGCAAAAGTCCAGCCACTTTGCCACAACCGGGGCTACGTATGAAAAAGTACATGTTTGCCGGCGAAATGTGTTTAATGTACGTTGACACTGGAATAGTTTATTTTACAAATATATACATAGATTGGGGAAGTAACATTTAGTATACTTCAATAATGACGAGGATTGGGAATTGATTGTACTATATACAATAATGACAAGATATGACATTGATTGTATTTTATACAGTAATGACAAGATATGACATTGATTGTATTTTATACAGTAATGACATGTTATTACATTGATTGTATTCTAAACAGTAATGACACGTTATTACATTGATTGTATTCTATACAGTAATGACACCATACGACAATGATTATATTATATACAGTAATGACACCATACGACAATGATTATATTATATACAGTAATGACACCATACGACAATGATTACATTCTATACAGTAATGACACCATACGACAATGATTATATTCTATACAGTAATGACACCATACGACAATGATTATATTATATACAGTAATGACACCATACGACAATGATTGTATTATATACAGTAATGACACCATACGACAATGATTATATTCTATACAGTAATGACACCATACGACAATGATTATATTATATACAGTAATGACACCATACGACAATGATTATATTCTATACAGTAATGCCAAGATATGACATTGATTGTATTCTATACAGTTAAGACACGTTATGGCTTTGATCATATTTTATACAGTAATGACACGTTGTGGCATCGATTGTATTCTATACAGCAATGACACGAAATTACATTGGTTGTAGTATATACAGTAATGGACTTCAATGTGGCTTCAGAAAAGAACGAGATGGAGAATACGATACACACACACATCGTGATTGTAACTGACTCAGAAAGCATGCTAAAGAAGGTGAGAACAGGCAAGCTTCGGGCAAAGTGGCTTCCTTCGCTTCGGAGGTCACGGGTGGCAAGCATCGCCTGGATCTTTTCTCCGGGGCATGCCGGTGTGCTGGGGAATGAACAGGCGGACAGACTGGCTGGCTCTGGAGTATTCATGCATGAAAAGGCAGACGTGGTAGCGGCCTTGTGGGAGCACGTGTACACCTCAGAGGAGCAAATGGATCACCATGGTCTGGGAAAAATGAGACAGCGAGGAGTGACGAGGGCATCTGGCCGATGCTCAACGCTCAGAAGAAAGACGAGACGGACATATAATCAGATTTCTACTGGTACTATTGGTGTTGGAACTCTTCGCTGGCTGCTGAGGATGGGGGCGGAGCGCTTATGGGAATGCCCCGAATGTTATGATGTCGGTTCCTAAATCAATCAATCAATCAATCAATCAATCGAGGAACTGTTGACATGATTTTCGCTGCGAGGCAGCTGCAAAAGAAACGTCAGGAACAGAACTCTGAAATATTCTCCGCTTTTATTGACCTTACCAAGGCTTTTGATACAGTCAGCAGAGAAGGACTGTGGAAGATTATGGCAAAATATGGCTGTCCACAAAAGTGTGTCCAAATAGTGCGGCTATTTCATGATGGTATGCAGACAAGAGTACAGGAAAATGGTGAACTGTCTGAGCCCTTTCCTGTCACAAATGGAGTGAAGCAAGGATGTGTCCTGGCACCAACACTGTTCAGCCTCATGTTTTCAGCTATGCTGACGAATGCCTTCGAGAACAATGACATTGGAATAGACATCAACTACTGCATGGATGGAAAGTCGTTCAATCTCAGAAGGCTGAAAGCCAAAACCCAAACTAACAGCGACACCGTCAGAGAACTGCTGTTTGCTGATGATTGCACTCTATATGCCAACTCAGAGGCAGACATGCAACATAATGTTTCAGCTTTCTCACATGCCTGTGCCAACTTTGGGCTCAATATCAACTTGGAGAAGACTGTAGTTATGTACCAGCCAGCTCCATGGAATAATCACACTGTGCCGAATATCAAGGTGAACGGTAATAGACTAAGTGTTGTGGACAAATTCACCTATCTTGGCAGCACTGTGTCACAAGCTGCCACAACTGATGACGAAGTGAATGCAAGAATCGCCAAGGCCAGCGCGGCCTTTGGCAGACTGTACAAGAATGTATGGGACAGAAATGGAATAAGCCTGCAAACAAAGCTGAAAGTCTACAAAGCAGTTGTACTATCCACACTGCTATATGCTTGTGAAACCTGGACTGTTTATCAGCGACACGCTAGGAAATTAAACTACTTCCACACAGTCTGCATTAGGAAGTTACTGAAGATTAAATGGCAAGACAAGTTCCCAGACACTGAAGTCCTAGAAAGAGCGTCCATGCCCAGTATCCACACTCTACTAATGAAGAATCAGATTCGATGGGCTGGTCACTTAACTCGTATGCCAGATCACAGGCTCCCTAAACACATTTTTTACGGCGAGCTGCGTTGTGGTAAACCCAAGGCGGCCAGAGGAAACGCTTTAAAGACACTCTAAAAGATCTCACTGAAAGCGTTTGGAATTCATTTTGACACCTGGGAGACTGCTGCTAAAGACCGTAATTCGTGGCGTACATCATTACATCGTTTTGCAGTCACTTGTGAAGCAACAAGAACTGCAAGAGCTGTGAAAAAAAGGCTGGACAGAGAAACCACTGCAGGAGATCCTCCTCATGGAACGTCAAGCATTCGTTGCCCACATTTTCAAAGAACATTTCGAGCCAAAATATGCCTTATCAGCCAACTTAGAACTCACGGCTCCATACTTTCAACCCCACTGGATGAAATGAATGGTCATCATCATTCTTGATGGACAAAACAACACAATATACAGTAATGACAAGATATGGCGTTCGTTGTATTCTATACAGTAATGACACATTATGACATAGATTGTATTCTATACAGTAATGACAAGATATGACATAGATTGTATTCTATACAGTAATGACACGTTGTGACATAGATTGTATTCTATACAGTAATGACACGTTGTGACATTGATTGTATTCTATACAGTAATGACACGTTGTGACATTGATTGTATTCTATACAGTAATGACACGTTATGACATTGATTGTATTCTATACAGTAATGACACTTTGTGACATTGATTGTATTCTATACAGTAATGACACGTTGTGACATTGATTGTATTCTATACAGTAATGACACGTTATGACATTGAATGTAATCTATACAGTAATGACACGTTATGACATTGATTGTATTCTATACAGTAATGACACGTTATGACATTGATTGTATTCTATACAGTAATGACACGTTGTGACATTGACTGTATTCTATACAGTAATGACACGTTGTGACATTGATTGTATTCTATACAGTAATGACACGTTATGACATTGAATGTACTATAAACAGTAATGACACGAAATGACATTGATTGTATTCTATACAGTTATGACACGTTGTGACATTGATTGTATTCTATACAGTACTGACACTTTGTGGCATTGGTTGTATTCTATACAGTAATGACACGTTGTGGCATTGGTTGTATTCTATACAGTAATTTCACGTTGTAGCATTGGTTGTATTCTATACAGTAATGACACGTTGTGGCATTGGTTGTATTCTATACAGTAATTTCACGTTGTAGCATTGGTTGTATTCTATACAGTAATGACACGTTGTGGCATTGGTTGTATTCTATACAGTAATTTCACGTTGTAGCATTGGTTGTATTCTATACAGTAATGACACGAAATGACATTTATTTATTCTATACAGTAATGATACGTTATGACATTGATTGTATTCTATACAGTAATGACACGTTGTGTCATTGATTGTATTCTATACAGTAATGACACGTTGTGACATTGGTTGTATTCTATACAGTAATTTCACGTTGTGGCATTGGTTGTATTCTATACAGTAATGACACGAAATGACATTGATTGTATTCTATACAGTAATGACACGAAATGACATTTATTGTATTCTATACAGTAATGACACGTTATGACATTGGTTCTATTCTACACACTAATGACACGTTGTGACATTGATTGTATTCTATACAGTAATGACACGTTTTGTCATTTATTGTATTCTATACAGAAATGACAAAAAATAACATTGATTGCATTCTATATATCAATGAAACAGTATTACATTGAATGTATTTAATATAGCAGTGGCACATTATAACATTTAATACACTGGTAAAGAGTTAATTAAGAACAAGACATGTTTAAAAAACTACAGACTGTATTTTTCAAGTGTATTCACTTTTATTATTCTGTTGACAGATCGTAGTTAGGCATATTTTTCTGCATGTGACAAATCACCGTGAGATATGCTGTTGTGAATGTGACATTTCCCCATGAGAACTGTTGCTCTCAGTGTGACAGATCACCGTGAGAAATGTTGTTCTGAATGTGACATTTCCCCGTGAGAACTGTTGCCCTCAGTGTGACAGATCACCGTGAGAAATGTTGTTCTGAATGTGACATTTCCCCGTGAGAACTGTTGCCCTCAGTGTGACAGATCACCGTGAGAAATGTTGTTCTGAGTGTGACATTTCCCCGTGAGAACTGTTGCTCTCAGTGTGACAAATCACCTTGATAAATGTAGTTCTAAATTTAGTGCTCATGTTGTAGTAAACAAATATATTCACGCTTGAGTTGACTGAATCCAACAAAAATGCGAACGACCAAGCCAGAAAGAACGTGTTGTTGTAAGCTCCGAAACAAATGAAATCCGGTACTAATGTAACGGTGATGAAACACCCGAGCATGGGCAAGAAGCACACACAATAGATAATAGCCACAAGTGTGATCATCTTCACTGTTCTGTTCTCTCTCGTACTGGTTTCCTTCTTGGAAGAACCACCACTGGTGCTGATCGATTGCCTCCACTTGGATTTCTGCTTGAGTTTCACGACCAGGAGCACCGAGAAGACGATGAGGGCACAAAATGAGGCCACCTGAGTTCCCACGCTGAGATTGAAGCTCAGGGCTGTCATCTCACCTTTCCCAGGGAAAAGAAACAACGCCAGTAATGAGCGGTTCTGCTCTGGGATGAATTTCCAGTCCAGGTAGCAAGTGATGTACTCCGGGACGAGGGTTGTAAACATGATCACGTAGATGCCTACAACAACAGTCGTAGTCATTCTCGGGGTCACGATTCTCTTCACCTTCAAAGGAATGACCACACAAAGACATCTTTCAAACGTGATGTAAACAGTTATGGAGCTGGTGATTCTAGCGAAGCAGGTGTGAGGCCAGCAAGCCGTTAAATGCTGGACTTCATCCGCGACAACCGGCAGATGGCGGAGAATCAACTGGTTTCTGACTGTGCACACGGCTTCCAGACTGACCAAGGAACACAGGTCTGAAACCGCCAGGCCGAGAAGCCCGATATTGACGGTGTCATTCAAACCTTGCTTGACGAAGACGACGATGTTCAAAATGTTCGCCACGATGCCGAGCAGAGCAATACACGCACCGACACTCGCCATGTTGACCGTATTAACCACGGTGATAATTTCGTTGCTGATGAGGTCTGTTTGTGGAAATCAAAGAGGCTGAAGTTAAGTAACTGAGCCATTATAAACACACTGAATTTGTGAAGCTTTCTGACTTTCTTTGAGTAGTCTGTAGCTCTTACTGTACGTCTTTTCACTGCAAAATATTATGATAGTGATTTCACCTTCTAGTGACAGGAATGTGTAATCCCATAGCAAATACTGCCGGAGTGTTTGTTGAGACGTGATAGATTCTCACACATACCAGGTCACGGCGTGATAAGATAAAGTGATTAGCCCCATGCCTCTCTGCCTTTCCTGCCCAAACAAGTTGAAAATATGACAAATCGTAAGTACAAAAGCATTTAAGACACGGCGTATCGAAAAATAACAATAACTAGTAGTATAACAGGTTCTTGAAGACATAACACTTGTAGAACTTTCTAGTTGTTATCGGGTTTTCTCGTGTGTCATTGTCATATAGCAAATGGCAGTAGCATAAGACTTATTGGGTGAGTTAGCGCATCAAGAGCAAGTTACAGAGTGTCACAAACGTTGCACGTAGTGACACGTACATTGAACGCAATGAAGACGTCATTGTAATACGTCACCTAACACTGTAACGGTTAGGTGGCCAGTGTGTGATCCAGCAAAGACAGCGTTAGGACGTGCTTCAACACCAGTCACGGAATACCGACTGTTATACTGCTGCCAGTCCTCGGTGTCCACATGAAGTCGCTCTAGTTTGTGTCCGGCAAGTGACTACAGGTACTCCTGGCTCTACTGATGCCACGGTCGCTGGCATCTCTGGTATTCGCTATATGACAGTGGAAGGTAGGCGTTTGTTATGCATTCATTCTTATAGCAGGCGGCCAGCGTGGTGCCCAACTATCTACGCAGTCTAGGGAGATGATGTGCAATGGAGAAGCAAGAGCGAAAGTGCGGTGCGAAAGACTGAAGCCTGGATGTGCTCACTCGCTCACATTTGCTGTTGAAGTTGCCTGCGATAAATTATATCTCAGTTCACTCAGATGACTTTGTCGTTAGATTTATGTTGGAGTCAGCATAGTGAGGTTGCCCAATACGTGTGTGTGCAGTCATGTCGGCTCATGCCATTTAGCCTCACAGAGATCATACCCCAGAGCCACACAGATCTTGAGGTGAACGTTGCTGCATTATAGCGCCTGAACTCATATCTTAGAGAGAGACTAACGTTACCTCTTGACAGTCATATCCAGGGCCAGCTGCTTGTTCTATGATCTAATTTAGTGATATTTGTTCTCTCCAAGATCTCCCCGTTAGTGATTCTGCCATACCGTTTTTTGAACATAAAAACAGTAAGATACGTGTAATTCCAGCGAAAAAGTGAAAGATAATAAACACAGACTCAGTGTACGTACCTTACAACGGACTCCACAACAGCAAACGTCAATCACAGGGGGAAAATCAACGATAATATTAAAATCGTTACAATAAAAACAAGTTATACCACGACAGAGGTAATCGACGTTTCGATTATAATAAACTTTCCCGGGAACAACACAAATAGATCTAAAGAAAAACATGAAATTATAAAATTTAATAACATTAAAATACAAACAGAAAATGTTTAGTTATGTTCCGTTGCTAAGCCTTTACACACACTTCGTTGCTAGGAAGGCGGCGCAGAAGTTTAGTTGCGAAAGATGCCAAATAAGAAACTGTGCAGCTGAAGATGTGCAAACTGTTAGATATGGACACATTTGAGTCGTGTTCTACACAGGAGTCAGATTAGGAAAGCGTGTACGTAAACATTAAAGAACCCATTTTTCCCGCTTCAAGGCCCACGTGGGGAACTGTGCTTGAGCCATATTTGTACAGAACCGTCGGTACTTGCTAAGTGATGTGCTCAGTGTCACACCGGCTGCCTTGACTCCCCAGTTCATCTCTTGGTACCAATTTTCGTCTGAGTCTGACTGGAAACAAAGGTCAATTTTTAAAATCCGTTTCAACCCTAGATGGAACCCATGAATATCGGGTCAAAAGGCGAATGCCCAGCCACCAGGCCACGACGGCCCCGTGTGGATGTGTGTAGAATATATGTAAATGTTTGTGTGGAACACCGTGCTTCTAATCCACACAGCAAATACTGGTCTACCTTTACAGTGACATATTCTAGTTTGGCGTTACTTGTACAAGGGGGCTTCAAATGAAAACCTTACGTGTGTGTGTGTGTGTGTGTGTGTGTGTGTGTGTGTGTGTGAGAGAGAGAGAGAGAGAGAGAGAGAGAGAGAGAGAGAGAGAGAGAGAGGGCTTCAAATGAAAACCTTACGTGTTTGTGTGTGTGTGTGTGTGAGAGAGAGAGAGAGAGAGAGAGAGAGAGAGAGAGAGAGAGAGAGAGAGAGACAGACAGACAGACAGAGAGAGAGAGAGGGCTTCAAATGAAAACCTTACGTGTTTGTGTGTGTGTGTGTCTGTGTGTGTGTGTGTGTGTGTGTGAGAGAGAGAGAGAGAGAGAGAGAGAGAGAGAGAGAGAGAGAGAGAGAGAGAGAGAGAGAGAGAGAGAGAGAGAGAGAGAGAGAATATATTCTGAAAAAGTACAGAGCAAATGTAGCATTTTCCCATGTAGTCACCACTGCTGTACATCGGACCGAAAAGTCTGTCACAGAAGTCGCGCCCTTTTGAAACTTCCTATTCCACTCATAAACTTGCTGGACTGACAGGCTTACATCATCATACTGGACCTTCATTCGCCGATGAATTTCTACAGGTTTTACCCCTTCACTGATGAAATAAAAACGGTTGGTGGATGTCAAGAATGAGGTGGCCATCTTTAAACTGCCCTTATGACGTCACAGTGTTCTTCTGCACCATGATGTTATGTGCTTAATACTCTTGATATCCTTAACAACAATATTGACAGATTACAAGACAGTGGCATGGTTATTGTAATTTCTATCACAATTTAAGATTTGCATGTAAAACCCCCTAGTACTGTGGTTCTCAACCTTTTTTGGCTCATGCACCCCGTCACCATATATTCAGCATGTCATCCTTCCCCCTCTTTCGCATTTCTTCCCTATAAATCCCCTCGCCCCTACACAGTATACATAAAAATGGAAGCTAAATTTAATAACACATACTATAACAAGTCTAGACGTCTACATAAAACGTGATTTGCGGGTCTACTTACATTATAAAACGAATTTCAGAAGGGCGAGACTTACAGAACCCTAAAGTATGGGGAAAAAACAATATCAAGTAATGGGTTCTTGTATTAACGCGATCTTGAAATAATTTAACCCCCCCCCCTTTTTTTTTTCCCACTTGGAAACCTTAAAATTTTCCCCTGGGGGAAATTCCCCACCGGTTGAGAACCACTGCCCTAGTATTTTATTGTGACTTACACAAACTCCCCTTGCACTTGTTATTCGTATTTTGAATCTGTTCCTCCATTTCTGTCCATACTGATACCTAAATAGGTGTATGATTTTTTCCCGTTCTCTCGCTTTAAACTCAAGTGTAGTCCATACAAGTGCTATTACTTCTAGTGATTTTTGCGTGTGGATTAGTTGTCCCTATTACTAGTGCCCATCGCCATCATCCGAACCCACTCTGACTTCAGAGGTACTTGTAATTTACGTTCCCAAGTCAAGGACGACAAGTCCACCTTTTAGTCCAGCTGACCGGTCTAGGGGTTGAACCCGCTACCTCGACATCAGTACATCGGAAGTTTAAGAGCGAGCGCTCTTATCCATTCGGCCACGCCGCGTGAGTCTACCGCTTGAAGTGAGGTTCAATGAAGAGCGACCAGGGTATCTTTTGATTATTAATTTTATCCATGAAAATGGTAAAAAGCAAACAATAAACCGATTCATCTGCATAAATATTTGACTGGTCTTGTCTCTCCCTTTGGATTTTCAAACCAAAATATTACGCGTTCGGTCAAGACCACCCATCTGCTCTGTCAGAGTCTATTGAATCCCATTTCTGAAGGTAGTTACAGGTTTCTTCATATATCAATGTGTGGTCAGTACGAATAATAAAGGGGAGAAAACGAAAATCTGTCGCAGTACTGTTCTTATTTCAAACATATCTGTTAGTTTTCCTTTATGGAGAACTTAGTTTTTCATGTCACAGTATGAAGGTCAGCGTGGCCGAGTTATTAAGGGCATTAGTTCTGTAACTTCCGATGTGCTGATGCCGAGGTAGTAGGTTGAACTCCTACACGGGTCAGTTGGACTAAAATGTTGATTTTTCGTCCTTGATGGCCAGGGACATTGATCATAGGAAAAGCTAATTCACACGCAAAAATCAGTCCAGTGCTCTACGAGTACTAGCATTTGTATGGACTACGCCTGAGTTCAAAGTGAACACACGCAAAATAACACCTCGGTGTTTTGCCCTTATTAATGTAATAGTCATCTGTTGGATCTCATAGTTCCTCCTCAAATTCCCAAGCGATTGCTTGTCAATGTTGTCAAAGAGATTGCCCAGCAATGTTGTAAAAGAGAGTACCTGTCAATGTTGTCAAAGAGATTGCCCAGCAATGTTGTAAAAGAGATTACCTGTCAATGTTGTCAAAGAGATTGCCCAGCAATGTTGTAAAAGAGAGTACCTGTCAATGTTGTCAAAGAGATTGCCCAGCAATGTTGTAAAAGAGATTACCTGTCAATGTTGTCAAAGAGGTTATCATAGTCCACGAATCCAATGCAGAGTGTCTAGTTTGATTTAATGCATTGATCTATTGTTATACGCTATGTTGCTAGCTGATTAGTTAGTTAGTTGCATAATCTTTACAGAACGTCGCAGTTAACCCCATAATTTTTTGGATGTTTGTGATTTCTTGTCAAGTTTACGTTCAGTAGTTTGCCGTTGCTTTTTGAAAGACCAGCACTGATGCCATATTAAAAAAAGAAAAAACGCAAGGCGGTCTGGTGCCACATCGTCCGCAGCTGTGTTTCGAACGCGATTTATGGGATAACGAATTGCGTCTGTAACCCCTTCACCACAGAGGTGGTCAGTACAAGGTTTATTTGGACGGAAGCCTGCCTGTTCACCCCTTTATTGTTTATGTGTCAACGCCATCTCCTATTCTCTCCACAATGCTCTTGCTGAATATTTTCTCCAATTTTAATTTTCTCTTCATTGCTTTCATTTTTTCATCTTTTTATTATTCTCGTCTTGTCCTTAATGTAGTCACAGGAGATCTTCTCTGTGACTATATGTTGTGTTTTATGTATGTGTTTGTTTGCTGATGAAGGCTAATCGCCGCAACGTCCTGTATGTGTCGTAATTCTGTTATGTAAAGCTGTACTCCTTTGTGTCATTTTACACTGTTTACATTTTCACAGCTTTACCGCAGTTCCACCAAATTTTATTAATATTTTTCCAGGCACTGGCAGTAAAATTGTCCTCTATTATTTTCGCACTCCTGAAGGTTCCGTTTCTTTGGCAGGTGTACCAGATAACCTCACACATCCGCTGGTATTTCTTCAGTTTTCCAGAACAAGTGACTAGTTTGTTAAAGTTTGCAGAAGCCATCATGATTAATCTACATAGGTCAGTTTTGTGCAAACTGAAAGACATGATAGTCAGTTTTAAATTACCGTGGTAGACAATTGATATTACTGTGCGAACATGTGTATATTTCAGCTTGAAGGATTTATTTAGTTATTTTACTTTATGTTGTGTGATTTCTGCAGAATGTGCCTGATGAGATGCAACGAAATATACCAAGCAATAAATCGTGCAATCTATTGTTTGTGTCTTCGTTATTCGAAAACAGAGTAGTTGTAAATCTTTCACGGAGAATTTGAAGACAGTGGAAACCCTTGAGTAAGGAATCACAGAATGGCCGTGATATACCTACGCTGATACTTATCTCCAGCAATGGAAGGCGGTGGAGAAATCGCAGGCTGATTCTTTTAACAAGGCATCTCTATTAGCGAAAGCTGGGCGGCACAAATCGCAAGACGAGAAGCGGCCAACATCTTGGAGCATCTCTTCTCGGTGCGGCCTGTCCACAGATCAGCTTCCAAGTCTGACTTTCCAAGGATCGCTTTGCCTATCCTCAGATGTCAACCTCAAGAACGGGTAGACACATGCTCTGTGTGCTGCGCTTGGAGCTTGGAAGGCGATGGTTCAGATCCCGGGTGGTTCTGCTCAAGCATAGACGCATTGCTGATGTTGGTCACAGTTGTGTTGAGTTTACCCTTCGCAGTCCAGTGTCATTCTAATGAATGCTCAGATCAACTCTGCGGGTGTTTCAATGACCACAAAGAACTAATTAGTCACTACTGGAGATTGTGTGGTAGTTTTCCCTGGTATGTACAAGTGCAGGGAATTTGAAGAGGAGATGGTGGATGGCTTCATTTCCTTGGGGACAATACCTATACTGGTGTATATATTGAATATTGATAAAGCTTAGATGGCTAGTAACTCTAGCGTGGCGGGTTCGAAACTGAAAAATTAGGCAGATTCTTTCTGCTACCAAGTGGTATTATTATGTTTTGTTTTGTTTTTTAAACTTTGTATTTCTCATCTCATCTCATCATGTTCCTCTTGTACCTTGCGGTGTCGAGGTGAAGTATAAACATCGTGAGAGTGCCCGATTATGGGCTTCATATATCGATATTCCCGTGGACTCTGCTATTCCCTCCGTCCAACGTTTACGTTGGCGGCCTCTTCCTCTGCGTCCATCTGGTCTGTCCATCATTGCTTGTTGTGGTATGCTGTTGACTGGTAACCTACTTGCATGGCCAAACCATTGCATTTCTAAGTTACACTATTTAGTCAGAATACTAACCTATATTATTGCAATGTAGCTTTGTTTGTATTGTGTGTGACTGTTTTTTTTTTTTTTTTAGTGCTTTCTGGAAAGTGATATATTCTTGTGGAATCTTAAATATCGTCGTGTCGTGTATCTGTTGTTCCGAGATACAGCTGTAGTATGTATTGTTGTTGAATGTGATATAAAACCCAGCACTTTCCAATTATTAACCCTGTACGTCTTTTAAATAAGTGCAGCCTATCAATGTCTCAAGAATTGCCCTTCGGCCTCTGCACTTGCCCGCAAACCTGTATTTAGACATGCTTGAGTCATTTGTAACATTACAAACATGTGTACGTGCTGTATGATAGAGAATAAATGAGGGGGTACTTATCTCGTAACATTAATTTAAGGTTAGATTTATTGACAAAGAAAATGCGATGTTTTACTTTTATAATTGTCATTGAAAGATGCGTAATTGTCTTTTCTGGGTTGTTGTTAAGCTTCCGCATATGACCTAATTTCTGAAGTGTCAGACGCAGATGCACACACCCGATATCCGGACCTGGTCGAGTGCAATCAGATTGACACACATTAGTGGTGTACTTGAATTGGTTGCATGCTGGGACTAATGTCTGATTGGATGGCAAAACCACGTGGTCGTGGTGAGAATAGCAACGCACTCTGGTGATACTCACATGTGATTGGTTGCATGGAGAATTAGGACGCCATGTTGCTACAGGCCGGGAAAGTGTGGTAATGAAAACTCAGGCTAACTTCAGCGCAAACATGTTCAATTAAGATAATTATAACCAATTAGAACGTTTTACTAACTTCGGAACTTGCTGGGAATGTGCCATTTTGTAACATTGTCTCGGTACAAACCAACCAAATAATGTATTTGTCCAATTCGTCTGTTTGGGTTAAATACACAAAAATAAATTCGTGGGAAATAAAAGTGGAGAGATATCGAGAAATAAATAAATAACCCAATGGTTACTAAATAACCCCGATGGTGTTTCCACCTTGTCGTGGTGGGGGAGCTTGAGTTTCTCAATGACCCTGAGAGCTATGCCGGCGGTAGCGTAGCTACCAGCAGGGCCTCCCAAGCCGGACAGGTCAAAGGGTAGAGAACAGACAAAGAGAAACACCCTGGTCCTCCAGGTTGGGGGTTGAAGCGTGGGGTTAACATCCCCACCTTTGTAAAAACCTTTCTTTGTTACGAAACAAATACATGAGCCTCGATATCGGACTGACTTATCTGGACAACGACCTTAGAACGTTAAAGGACTTTTGAGATTTGGAACATGGAATGTACGGACACTATATCGAGCTGGAGCGGCCGAAGAACTAACCCGGGAGCTGATTGAATATCAAATGGATATAACAGCAATTCAAGAAATAAGGTGGCCAGGAGAGGGTACTTTAGAGCAAAATGGAATGATTATAAAATATGGAGGAAACACCCAAAATAAACATGAATTAGGAACAGGATTTGTCATCAAAAAAGAGTTATGGGGGAACGTTTTAAACTTTAAAGCTTTTAATGACAGGATTAGTAAATTACGAATAAAAGGTAAATGGAAAAATATAACGATGATTAATGTACATGCACCTACTGAAGAGAAAGAAGATGATATTAAAGGAGACTTTTATAATGATCTGGAAGATGTCATAGAAGAAACCCCCCAAACAGGACATCCTGATTGTGCTGGGAGACTTCAATGCAAAAATAGGTAGAGAGCAAACTAATAAAAAAGTGGCCGGTATGGAAAGCCTACATACAACTTCAAATGATAATGGATGGAGAGTCATCAACCTGGCAGAAGCCAAAGGACTGCAGATTAGCAGTACCAGACTACAAAGAAAGGATATACACAAACAAACTTGGAAATCATGTGACAAGAGAACCTATAATCAAATAGATCACATTTTAATTAACAACAGAAATGCATCAAACATACAGCAAGTCAGAAGTTATAGAGGAGCTGAGTGCCACAGTGACCACTTCCTCGTTGGAGCAAAATTTAAAATAAAACTTAAGAGAGCTTTCTATACTAAATTACAAAGATTACACCCAACATATAACAGAGAAAAACTGCAAGACATTACAGTCAAAGAGAAATTTACAGATGAAATAAAATGTAAACTTGAAACTCTGCAAAACCCTTTGGAGGAAAGCATTGACCAAACTTGGTTGAACATCAAGAATACAATTCAGTCTACCGCAGAAGAATATCTCGGTGTGTTAACCACGCATAGAAAGAACAGATGGTTCAATCAAAAATGTGAAGAAGCAGTCGTTAGGAAGAAGAATGCCAGACATGTATGGTTAAATGACATCAATAACATCCAAAAGGAAGAGCATTATAGAAATGAATGTAAAGAGGCTACAAAAATAGTCAGACAGCAGAAGCGAGAATATATGAATAATATAATCAAAGATATGGAAACTAATCACCAGAAAAATGAATCCAGAAAATTTTTTAAAGAACTGAAGTCAATGAAACGAGGGCACCAACAAAACACATATGGTTTAAAAGACAAAAATGGGAATATGATAAATACCAATGAGGAAATGTGCAACACATGGAAAGAATATTTTATTGAATTACTAAATTGTGAAGCTCCAAGTAACATTTTCTCACAGGAAGAGGTTCTAACATGCGAACCACAAATTGAAGAACCTACATTTGAAGAAATCCTATATGTAATCACACGATTGCTGCTGAATTTATAAAGGCAGGTGGCCATGCATTACATCTAAAGCTATACGAACTAATAATAAAAATCTGGAGGACAGAAGAATTACCCCATGACTGGAAAGAGTCATTATTGATACCTATCTTTAAGAAAGGAGACAAGTTCCAATGTGGAAATTATAGAGGAATATCACTACTGTCCACAAGCTATAAGATACTATCCGCAGTATTACTAAATAGACTAAAACCATATTCAGAAGACATATTAGGTGACTACCAGGCGGGATTTAGACAAAATAGATCAACAATAGATCAGATATTTATCTTACGACAAATAGCCGAGAAACATTGGGAATATAAAAGAGATCTCCATAACATTTTTGTGGATTTTAAAAAGGCTTATGATAGTGTCCATAGGAATAGTCTATGGAATGCTATGCAGGAATTTGGAATACCAAGGAAGTTAATCAACATGACCAGACTATGCATGGAAGATACTTATAATATAGTAACATATAAAGGCAGGAAATCAGACCCCTGCCAAATAACATCTGGCTTGAAACAGGGTGATGCACTATCGCCGCTACTCTTCAATCTGGCTCTAGAGAAAGTTGTAAGGAAGGTAAAGGAGGAATGTGATATTGGAGGAACATCCAAGCTGCTTGGTTATGCAGATGATATAGATATTATAGGGCAAAGTGAACAAAAGACATTGGAAATATTGACTCACTTAAAGGATGGGGCTGGTTATCAACCAAGATAAGACAGAATATATGGTAATTTCAAGAGACGGAATGGCTAGAAACTCTGGCCACATACAAATAGATAATATGACCATTAAAAGAACGGAAACATACAAATACCTGGGTACGATCTTCAACTGCTCCAACATCATAAGGGAAGAAATACAAACTAGAATCAACTCTGGAAATAAGATATACTATGCACTACAACATCTACTAAAATCAAAGGCGCTATCTCGTAACACCAAAATCACAATATACAAAACACTGATCAGACCAGTTGTGCTGTATGGCTCTGAAACCTGGAGTACAACGAAAGGAGACGAAGCCTTGTTACAAACCTTTGAGAACAAAATTTTAAGACGCATCTTTGGACCCATTAGGGATACACAAAGTGGAGAGTGGAAAAGAAGAAGTAACAAAGACATTTATGATCTGTTTAAGTCCCCGCTAATCACTGGTATCATGAAGGCTAATAGTCTACAATGGCTGGGGCATATAGAAAGAATGGAAGATAATAGGGAAACAAAACTCGCTTACACTCAGGAAATAAATGACCGTAGACCCCGAGGTAGACCAAGAAGGCGGTGGAGAGATAATACATGTACAGACCTGCAAGCACTTGGAATCAACGACTGGCAAGAGAAGGTCCACCAGAGAGACGAATGGAGACGGATTGTATTTGCAGCAAAGAACCTCAATGGCTCGGAACGCTGAAGAAGAAGAAATAAATAACATTTTGTTTGCCATTAATGCTTTTACAGATTTACACAATTATAGCAGAAATTAGCGAAGAAAGCAATGAGGCTCAAGTCCGTGCCTATTCTTTGAATGTTCATTTATAATATTGATAAAATAACCCAGTCAGTTTGTTTAGTTGTCTTAGCTGTTTCAGTGCCAAACACACCGTAGGTTTGAACCGTATATAAAGTATTATAATGTAAACGTCCCTTCGATGAGCGTTGCAATTGCGGAAGATACCAAGAAGCAAATCAAATAACACGATGAAGCTAGTATAGAAATATATCTTACTTCTGTCTGAATGGAGTAGGGGGGAGGGGGGGGGGGGGGTCCACATGTACCGATATATTCTCCTTCGTCAGTGAATCAGTGACTATAGATGCCTTGTCTAGAGGCCGCGCCCCGAACCTTGGCGGATGGATTCTAATAATAGAATCAAGAGTAACAACTCCCCAAGCAGCACAAATGTTTCATTATCATCTTCTTCCACTTCTCGCATCAAGGGCGGCACTGGATAGTGTCATTCCGTGTGGTTGTACAATGTCTTTGATGTCGTCAATCAATTTTCTTGTTGGACGTCCTCTTGGTCTCGTCGCTGATGATCTTTGATGTAAAGCCAGTGATGGTAGTTGATGGTGTTGCATTCTAACGACATGGCCAATTCACTTGATCTTCTGTCTTTCAACAAATGCGGCACAAGGTGTTGCACGTACGACAAAGATGAACCTACGACAGGTTCAGCAAACCGGTAGGGAATTTATTTGTCCAAGTACTATTGCTCGAGAATTATGGAGGAAATTGAAAGAAAAGTGAAACTCTATTAGCGTTCACGCCGGAAACACACCGAACAAGTGGCCAACTACAGTTACATTACGAAATTATGATTGATTGATTGATTTAGGAACCGACATCACAGCATTCGGGGCATTCCCATAAGCGCTCCGTCCCCACCCTCAGAAGCCAGCGAAGAATTTCAACCCCAATAGTACCAGTAGCGATATGATTATATGTGCGCCTCGCCTTTCCTCTAGCGTTGAGCATCGGCCCGATCCCCTCGTCACTCCTCGCTGTCGCATTCTTGCCAAACCATGATGATCCATTTGCTCCTCCGAGATGTACACGTTTTCCCACAAGGCCACAACCACGTCTGCCTTGTCATGTATCAATACTCCACCAAATTTTGCAGAGCCAGCCAATCTGTCCGCCTGTTCATTCCCCAGCACACCAGCATGCCCCGGAGAAAAGATCCAGACGATGCTTACCACCCGTGACTTCCGAAGCGAAGCAAGAAGAGTAGCAATCTGATTATATGTGCGTCTCGCCTTTTCTCGTCACTCCTCGCTGTCGCATTCTTGCCAGACCATGGTGATCCGTTTGCCCCTCCGAGGTGTACACGTTCTCCCATAGGCCGCAACTACGTCTGTATTATCACGCATCAGTACGAAATTATGAAACAAATGTTAACAAATGGAAATAAATCGCTCCCGGGCAGTTTCCTGTTATGGGCCTGTAAAATGACAGCGCCATCACATCCTGTAGGCCTGGATAATAGGTGGCCCATTTCAACCTCACTTTGGCAAGGGACGAGCCTCGGCGTTGAACTGTACTCGTGTCATTGCCAGTGCAGTTCACTATCATCTCTGCTGCCGGGTCAGCTAGCACAGACCTTAACCAGGACAACACGACCAGGCACAGAGATTAACATAACACTGTATATTAACATCTGTTTATTATGCTTATGACAACAATTGGTTACACAGTACAGACCTGATAAGGCGAACTCACATGGGACTTAAGGAATAATTCCTCTTATCAGAAATCCCCTCTTATAAGAGTCCAAGCATATAGTTACGCATTTACAACGTACAATACATTATTGTTCTTCACAACATAAATTCGCTGAGATTGCCTTAAGCGGTTTGCACTGTGTGTGTGTGTGTGTGTGTGTGTGTGTGTGTGTGTGTGTTTGTGTGTGTGTGTGTGTGTGTGTGTGTGTGTGTGTGTGTGTGTGTGATATAATGGAAAAAAAATGTGTTTCCGTAGTGAATTTGAATAACGAAGACACAAACCATAGATTGTATAATTTATTTAATTATTAGGTGCTGGACCACATTTATTCCCACCCCAGCAGTAAAATAATCTACACCCCTTACACCAAATCCAATTCACATGCAGGTACGAGTCTACCTACATTGGCAAAACAGAGCGTCAGTTACACAGCAGGACTGTTGAACATATACCTAGCTGGATTGACAAGATACTTCACACAGGCGATAGGATCATTGGAAGGCTGACACACAACAATAACAAACTGCCGGCGTCGTCCATTGCACGTGATGTCATGGAAACCGGTCATGTGATAGAGACAGTGCTTTTCGCGCGTTGTTTCATACACAAAATAGTCGTTTGTTAAAGTTTGCAGAAGCCATAATGATTCATGTACATAGGCCAGTTTTGTGCAAACAGAAAGACATGATAGTCAATTTAAAATTACCATGGTAAAGAATTGATATTACTGTGCTAACATGTGTATATTGAAGGATGTATCTAGTTATTTTACTCTATGTTGTGTGACTATTGGAGTATGCACCTGACGAGATGCAGCGAAACATGCCAGGAAATAAATGGTACAATCTGTGGTTTGTGTCTTCGTTATTCAAATATATAAAATAGCATATTCACACCAACCCTATGCTACCAATGTCAAACTGGGACATTATCCAAATCACACTTCGGATAATCAATACCTGTAAGATGAGATGCTTGAGGAGAGCTGCTGACTTAACTATCCGAGACCGAATAAGAAATAATGTTATCAGACAGACATGGAATCAACACATTGTCCCACATTTACTGAACGGTAGAATGGTTTAGCCATCTCGTTATAATAAGACACCATCAACTACCAGTACTGGCCTTACATCAAAGAAGATCTGCCTCGAGAGCAAGAGGACGCCAGAGAAGAAAATGGATTGATGACATCAAAGACACTGTAGAATTACATGGTATGACACTATCCAGGGACATCCATCGTACGAAGGAGCGCCAAATAATCCTCCCCAAGACGACGTAACGACAATTGAGTTGTATGAGTATTTTGGTGTACATTTTCGAATTGATGGTTCCACCTTTTGGTGCCACGTCCACAAGAATAACCCCATCAATGTGCGCATGACTTTACCGGGTTATGGTGTTATTTTGACATTTTTCCACGCTTGTGATTGAGGATGATGCCACTTCATTGACTGTCATTTTGTCTCCGGCTCAGAATGATGAACCCAAGTTTCGTCTCCTGTCACAATGTTTGACAAAAATAAACATACCCGTCTGTCTCGAAACGCCGCAACAATTCCTAACACATTATTTTCAACAATTCCGAACAAACTGTTTTCCTTTTGGGCCTTATGGGCCTCCGTGGGAGCTCGAGGAACCCATTTTGCACATATCTTTGAATATCCCAGGTTTTCTTTTTAAAATGTTCAATCGCATCACCTTTGCTTATGGAAAGCTGCACGGACAATTGTTGATTTGTAATTCACCTATCTCTGCTAGTCATGATTCGGAAGGTCGAAGCTGGATCTGTACGTAGACAGTGGACTGAGTCGCTGCGGAAGTCTGTTGTCCGTAAAGTCACCTTCATCTTCGTCCCGGGACATGCGGGAGTCGAGGGAAATGAACGAGCTGACAAACTGGCTGGCTCTGCACCCTCTGCAGATAGCAAGCCCATGGATCGTGCCGATGTTATTAACGTCCTTAACGACATGTCGAGAACAGAAGAGTTTGACCTCAGTGAATCCAGATCGCTGTCCAGGATGAAAGACTTGGGAGTAAGAATCGGCACGGCCAGACGTGAGAGGTACATCTGGAAAACGAGGTGCCTCGTTAACCAGCACAGAACAGGCACTATTAGCCACCGAACGCTGATGCATATGCTGCTGGGGGGGGGGGGGGGGGGAAGGAACTGAGCACCTGTGGACCTGTTCGGAGTGCAATGAAGATGCCCCAACTGATAACTGATAACTGATAACTTCGAAACCTGTACTTATACCACACATTAGTAGTCATGTTTAGTAAGATAACTCCGACAGCTGTAATTATACCACACATCTGTGTCATGTTGAGTAAGATAACACAGACAGCTGTACTTTACCACACATCTACAATGATGTTGTGTAATCTGCTTGAATACAGGTAATCATATACTCCATGTCAGATAGTTCCAGCTGCGATGTGCCTAGAGTTTGCAGCATCTGATCCTGCTCTGCCACCTGCAGAATCCCCACCGATTGTGTCGAGCTTTCTACTGTCTCTCGCGCTGACCTCTTAGTTAGATATACTGTTTAAATATAAAAAAAAAAGAGAGAAAAAGAAAAAAAATAAATCAACATTATTGCAGTTTCAATTGCACATTTGTACCAACATTTTATTTTACGGAATTATGTTTTAATCCTGGCATGAATCGGCAACATACAGGAAGTCCAGTCATCGTCAATCTTACCTCTGTAGGGTCTTCTAGCCCAAAGATCAGCGTCAGGCAGCCGGTTCCTGACTGTTTGATCTAAAATTCGACGAGCTCCTGGCATTGATTGGACTGTGGAGGAAGCAAATCAATTACTAAGGTGACGCAGTCGTATGAAGCGGCCTTAGGCAGCAGTGTCTTGAAATCGCCCCCATAGTCTACTAATGGTGCTTCTAACCACATTAAATTCTCTGGCTACTACACTCTGTGACTGTCCAGCCTGTAAACGTCCAATGATGATGAGTCGTCGTTCTGTAGTAAGATGAGCCATACATGCGCATTTAAT
Source organism: Cepaea hortensis (assembly GCA_963921405.1). Taxonomy (NCBI): domain Eukaryota; kingdom Metazoa; phylum Mollusca; class Gastropoda; order Stylommatophora; family Helicidae; genus Cepaea; species Cepaea hortensis. The sequence continues at coordinate 6,576,785 of OY992895.1, forward strand.
TTTCAACTGAATTTATTCGAGGAGCGCCAATCTTTTATAAGCATTCAATAATATGGTCGATAACCGGTAGTCTTGGCTAAGGGCTTGCGAACGCGGTCTGTGAGCCCGTATACCCGGGTTCGAAACACAGCGGTGCTGGTTTTTTTCGAAAAAGGTATAGGAGCCGGTCGTTCAGAAAACAATGGCAAACTACAGAACGTAAAATTTGCCCATGAATCACGAACAGCAAAATGCTGGGGTTGACTGCTACGTCCTGTGAAGGACATGCAACTAAATTTTTATTTTCTTGTTGTTGTTTGTCCATCAAGAATGATAATGACCATTCATTTCATCCAGTGGGGTTGAAAGTATGGAGCCGTGAGTTCTAAGATGGCTGATAAGGCCTATTTTGGCTCCAAATGTTCTTTGACAATGTGGACAAAGAATGCTTGACGTTTATGGAGGAGGATTTTCTGCAGTGGTTTTTCTGTTCTGTCTTTTCTTCACAGCTCTTGCAGTCCTGGTTGCCTCACACATGACTGCACCCTTGGGTAATGATGCACGCCACGAATTTCGGTCTCTGGCTGCAGTCTCCCAGGTGTCATGATGAATTCCAAAAGCATTCAGTGAGATTTTCAGAGTATCTTTAAAGCGTTTCCTCTGGCCGCCGTGGGAGCGTTTACCACAACTCAACTCGCCGTAAAAAATTCGTTTAGGGAGCTTGTGATCTGGCATGCGAGTCAAGTGACCAGCCCAGCGAATCTGATTCTTCATGAGTAGAGTGTGGATACTGGGCATGGATGCTCTTTCTAGGACTTCAGTGTCTGGGATCTTGTCTTGCCATTTAATCTTCAGTAACTTCCTAAGGCAGACTGTGTGGAAGTGGTTTAATTTCCTAGCGTGTCGCTGATAAACAGTCCAGGTTTCTCAAGCATATAGCAGGGTGGATAATACAACTGCTTTGTAGACTTTCAGCTTTGTTTGCAGTCTTATTTCATTTCTGTACCATACTTTCTTGTACAGTCTGCCAAAGGCCGCACTGGCCTTGGAGATTCTTGCATTCACTTCATCATCAATTGTGGCAGCTTGTGATACAGTGCTGCCAAGATAGGTGAATTTGTCCACAACACTTAGACTATGACCATTCACATTGATATTCGGCACAGTGTAATTATACCCTGGAGCTGGCTGGTACATAACTACAGTCTTCTACAAATTGATATTGAGCCCAAAGTTGGCACAAGCATATGAGAAAGCAGAAACATTATGTTGCATGTCCGCCTCTGAGTTGGCGTTAAGAGCGCAGTCGTCAGCAAATAGGAGCTCTCTGACGGTGTCGCTGTTAATTTTGGTTTTAGCTTTCAGCCTTCTGAGATTGAATAACTTTCCATCCATTCGGTAGTTGATGTCTATTCCAATGTCATTGTTCTCGAAGGCATTCGCCAACATGGCTGAAAACATGAGGCTGAACAGTGTTGGTGCCAGTAAACATCCTTGCTTCACTCCATTGGTGACAGGAAAGGGTTCAGACAGTTCACCATTTTCCTGTACTCTTGCCTGCATGCCATCATGAAATTGCCGCACTAATTGGACAAACTTTCGTGGACAGCCATATTTTGCCATAATATTCCACAGTCCTTCTCTGCTGACTGTATCAAAAGCCTTGTTAAGGTCAATGAAAGTGGAGAACATTTCGCAGTTCTGTTCCTGACATTTCACTTGCAGCTGCCTTGCAGCGAAAATCATGTCAACAGTTCCACGTTCTTTTCTGAAGCCACATTGGCTCTCGGGAAGAAGACCTTGATCGAGATGGGCCGTGAGGCGATTGAGAAGAATTCTGGCGAGTATCTTCCCTGCAATTGAAAGCAAGGAGATGCCTCAGTGGTTGTCACAGGATGAATTTTTATTTTTTATTTTTATTTTTTTAATTGTTATTTATTTTTTTTATTTTTTTATTTTTATTTTAATATGGTCAGAGAGTACGTAAGTTCAGTAAGTTTCACGGGATTATCATGAACCTGTCACGAGTTATTGTGAAAAATGTTGTTTAGACTTTGACCTCCATCATGACCTCAGGAATCATGAGGTGAGTACAATTCAGGTAATCACGAGAAGTTAATGACCAGATGGACACAGTCGATAGGTTGACTAATGTCCAATCAGCGAATATCTTTTATAAAAGTAACACCAAAAATGTTGCGTTTCTTTGGGGGGGGGGGGGGGGTTTGGAACAGTATATATCCTCGGTTCTGGCCATTTTGAAGATGGTCAGTACGTTACTTGAAGTGTGTGTTGGTCTACAGTTGTACTGGCGTTGGGTTGACGTGTTGCTGCTACGTTTGAGTGTCCACGGTTTAATATCATTGAGAAAAAAGATTTTGAAATGAAAAAGGTGCACGTCTGCAAACAGACATTTATCAACTTGAAGATTGGCGTTTTTAGCTTATGGGGTCATCAAGTTTTTAGCTGGAGGAATTTGTGACTGAAAGGAGTGATGTGCCCACTATCGTAAAGTGTTTGGCTGTTGCGTGTAAACTATTGCTGGTTGTCAATGTGAAGATCTCATGACTGTTGTATGTAAACTATTGCTGGTTGTCAATGTGAAGATCTCCTCACTGTTGTATGTAAACTATTGCTGGTTGTCAATGTGAAGACCTTCTCACCAGCATTGCAGGCTCTTATGGAGGGTCAGATCCTGCCTGGTATGGTGAATGAGAAATCTGAAGTTGGGAATGCAACGGTCAATACCATTGGCTAATGCTGTCTCACTAAAAGGACATTAATGTGCGCCATTTGGCACTTTCATTGCACGCCGCCCAGATGGGTATTCAGCTTGTGGCAGCTACGAAACTGAAATCTGTTTTTGACTTTGTCCACTTTTTCTGGCTTGGTGTTGTCAGTAATTAGAATACACCATCCATCCATCCATCCATCCATCCATCCATCCATCCATAAATCCATCTATCCATCCATCCATCCATCCATCATGTAACATGCCGATAAGCGTGGGCGGTCATGACTCGCCATTTCACTCGATCACCAGAGTCGTGGATCAGCTCCGTGTTCCTGTCTCGACCATGCTATGTGGCCAAGCCATCCAGGTATTTACTTCTTGGTCTTCCCCTTGGTCTCTTCCCTTCGATCTTGCCAGTTGTCACCAAGTTCTCAAATTCATTTCTTCTCATAACATGTCCAACAAATTTGGACTCTACGTCTAATGACTGTAATCAGTTTACGATCTTCATTTGTTTCTTGAAAGACTTGTTCATTGGTTTTTCTGTCTGTCCATGGAATTCTTTGCATTTTCCTCAGAAACCACATTTCCACAGCCATCAGATGTTTTTTTCAATTTGACTGCTTATTGTCCACGCTTCACATCCATACAAAAGTACAGGTTCTATGGAGCACCTCAATACTCTTTTTCTCGTTTCAATTGATATCTTGTTATTGGTCAGTATGTTTTCCATCTTGCAAAAGGCTACCTTCGCAATGGTAATTCTTGTTCTAATCTCTTCAAGGCATCTCCCATCAGATGTTATTACTGTTCCGAGATAATTGTACCTATTCACTTGTTGAAGAATATTCCCATTTACTTGTATATTACATTGTGGTATTTCGTTCTTTCTAGTGACGACCATAATCTATGTCTTTTTACAATTTAATTCTAACCCTAGTTGTTCACTGTGTATAACAACCGCATCTACTAAATTTTGCAGGTCCTGTTCATTGTCTGCAATCAAGACTATCATCTGGAGATATTACACATCCCTGTCTCACACCTCTCCGAATAGGCTGATATTAACCTACTTCATTATCAATTCGTATGGCAGCTTGTTGTTTCCAATAAATATTTTTTTTACAAGATTAAGGTAACCTGCGCGAGAATCGGTAGCGGTTCTCGCCGCGTTGGTATCTTACAGGGTGTGTGCGCCGGTCACTCAGAAAGCAATGGCAAACTACTGAGCGTAATCTTGCCTAGTACATCACCAGCAGCTGAAAAATGCTGATGTTGACTGCAACGTCCTGTAAGGAATATGCAAAAAAAAAAAAGAGATCTTTTCTATCAATTTGTAGATCTTCAAGCATTCTTATCATGTCGACATGTCTCACTTTATCGAAAGTCTTTGTGTAGTCAATAAAGCAAAGGTGTAGATCTTTGTTTACTTCTATAGAACGTTCAAATACGGTTCTCAGTATATACACAGCATTTACTGTACCCTTGCCTTCCACAAATCCACATTGTTCTTCTCCTATTTCAGGTTTTATTTTCTTCCTAACTCTTTGCATGATAATTCTTAGCAAAATCTTTGTGATGTGACTCATTATACTAATTGTTCGATGTTGATCACATTCCAAGGCTCATGATTTCTTTGGGATTGCAATGAGTACAGAATTACATAATTCGTGAGGTATATCATGTATCATATATTGCATTCAGGAGTCTGGTAACTTTATCTATTCCGTATTCTTCTAAAGCATTAATCATTTCTGTTGTGATGCTGTCTGAACTGTCTGAACCGGGGGTCTTGCCAGTTTTCATATGGTTAAGAGCATTCTGAACCTCCATCTTCAAAATTGATGGTCCTTTATTATTATTTTGAATAGCATAATGTTCTTCTCTCTTAGTTAGTTAGTTAGTTAGTCGAGGTTCCAATTTCACGGCAACGGGTCGTCCCCATTATGCTCCATTACCGTGCCAGCGAATATCACACAAAATGCTCTCCACTGTCCAATGTGAAAAGTGGAATAGAAGGCAATCCAGCAGCCGCACAGGTACAATGTGCATAATGCCGCCGTCAGAATGTCAACACAAAATTCATCCACGAATACCACAGTTCATCGTCGATGGACTCGGCAGTCACAAGAAAGACCTCATTGACCCGGGTTTTCTCACATGGCTCGGTCTTTTACCGCAGGGCGACCCGCCGAAAGTGTCGCACAAAGCACGAACTCCGCAGCTTCAGCGCCGACTCCAAGGAGTCTCCCGAAAAATGCACCAGTGAACCGAAGGGGCAAAACAGTCAATTCAGCAACCGCCGGTAGCCATTGTTCCGAACATTCAGTTCATTGTACAGGACAGATGTAAAAGCATTCTACGCCAATTTCACAGCTCACGGTGTCTCCCACGCACTCACTCAGTAGCAGAGCGACGGAACCATGTACTACCAGTCCAAAATGAGGAAAATGCGATTGCAAACCGTAGCCACAAGCATAAACACGCTACAGGCCTTAACGGGTCAACGCCTAACCGCCATGCTGGCGACCGGAAGGTTCTTCTCTCTTATCATCATAGAGGTTTTTCACATAATCTGACCATACATGTAAAATCTGATCTTTTTCTATTATGATTTTTCCATCTTTTGACTTTAGGCAGCCTGCTGATGTATGTGTTCTTTGATTAGTAAGCTCCTGAATTACTTTGTGCATTAGTTTGGTATTTTAACTGTTGTGTTATTTTTCCATTTCTATGCAATTTTTCTCGAGCCATGCTTCTTTGGCCTCCTACATAATGTTCTGACTTTTCTGTGAATTTCTTTATATTTGGCAGGATTATTTTTGTTCTGTCTTCTTGTTTCCATTAGCTGACGGACCCACTTTCTTTAATTTTGGAATGGTGTTTTTTTTTTTTTTTTTTTTTTGCAGCTAAATTGATTGAATTCTTCAACATTTTCCATTGATCATCCACATCTTGAAATAGGATCTCTAGATCAGACAATATATCAAATTTGTTCTTTACTTCTATGTTAAAATTATCTTGTATTTCTTTGTCAGTTTTCAATTTGCACAAATCATATTTAGTGTTTCCGGTTGTATACTTGACGGTCTTTAACTTTACCCTCAATGTGCCAGTAATTAATCTGTGATCACTGTAGCAGTCTGCATTTGGAAATGTTTTTACGACTGTTAGCGCATTTCGAAACCTTCTGCTAATCAGGATGTAATCTATCTGGTTTTTAATCCTGCTGTCTGGACTCCTCCATGCCCATAATCTTCTAGAATGCTATTTAAACCAGGTGTTTCCTACAACAATTTCTTGTTCTTTTGCCCAATCTACAAGTCTGTATCCTTTTTCGTTTCGCTCCCCCAAACCATGGATGCGGGAGGACGCCTTCTGGACGTGTGGTGTTTTGGGGAAATGCCAGGCGTATTGACATTTTCTAGACGCCTGGTGTGTGACGCCCGGGGGAACCACTAAGACTGTGGACGTCTTCTGGACGTCTGGTGTATGGGGGAACTAGGCGTCTGGTGTGTGGGGAAAAACCATGGTTGCCTACACTGCATCCATGGTCTTGATTTCCCACTTTTGCGTTGAAATCACCCATTATAATATTTATTTCTGATTTTTTTTTTTTTTTAACATTTCTTCAAAACACGCTCCATGTAATTATAAAATTCATCTATACTTTCTTCACTGCATTCACGTGTTGGAGCATATATTTGAATGACATTTATTTTAAAAGGTCTTCCGTTTAATTTTACTAATAGAACTCTGTCTGACACAGCCCAACATCATTTACCAGAATTTGATGTTTGCCGATCCAACATAATGGTTACACCTCTTTGGCGTTCTTCTCCTCCAGATTAAATAATCTTACAATTCTCTCCTGTGTTGATCCCTGCCCCTCTCCATGTGGTTTCACACATTCCTAATATATTAATATTCTCTCTTCCCATTTCTTGTTTGATGTTACCCAATTTTCAATCTGCATTCATTGTTCTGACATTCCAGGTTCCTGCTTTTAATGATAGTAATCTTAGTAAGAATACACCATAGGTACAGAAACAAACACTGATAGTGGAATGAGGGCACATACGGAAGTCGAGATCACGCCAGGGCAGTAACATAAATTCCGCAGCTAGCAGATACAAAAGACAAGGAGAATTTGAATATAAATGAAACAAAAGGCTGGACAGTCGCCACCAGCAAGGTGATTGCTATTATTAATGACTTATTGGACATTGTGAGCTCAGAATTGGGAAATATTACTACGGAAGACCTGTCCAGGCTGCTTCTCTCAGACTGTGTTGTGTTCTCTATTTATTATCTAGCCTATTGCTCTGTGGCGACGGAGTTACAGACGTAATTCGCAATCCCGCAGACCATGTTCGAAGTATATAATCTCCCAGGTGGCAGGCTTCTCATCCGTGGGGATTTTACCGCTCAGAGCAGAGAATGGGACTATATTGGGGAAACCGACAGCGAAACGCAATTGTGGATGCTATGGGCGTCTGGTGTGTCGGGGAAATACCAAGCTTATGGACGTTAACTGGACGTCTGGTGTATGGGGGAAATACCAAGCTTATGGACGTTTACTGGACGTCTGGTGTGTGGGCGAAATACCAGGCGTATGGACGTTTTCTGGACGTCTGGTGTGTGTGGGTGGGGGGGGGGGAATACCGGGCATAGGGCGTCTTCTGGACGTCTGATGTGTGGAGGAACCCCAGGCGTGTGGTGTGTGGGGACAATACCAGACGTGAGGACGCCTTCTGGACGTGTGGTGTTTTGGGGAAATGCCAGGCGTATTGACATTTTCTAGACGCCTGGTGTGTGGGGGTACCACTAAGACTGTGGACGTCTTCTGGACGTCTGGTGTATGGGGGAAACTAGGCGCCTGGTGTGTGGGGAAAATCCCAGGCTTATGGACATTTTCTGGACGTCTGATGTGTGTGAGAAAAATACCAGGCGTATGGACGTCTTCTAGACGCCTGGAGTGTGAGGGAACCCCAGGCGTGTGGTCTGTGGGGAAAAACCGGGCGTATGGATGTCTTCTGGACGTGTGGTGTGTGGGAGAACCACCAGGAATATGCACGTCTTCTCGACGTTCCAAGCCTCTTGCCTAGCAGGTAACGTTGGACAGAGGGAATAGCAGAGTCCATGGGAATATAGATACATGAAGCCCATAATCGGGCACTCTCACGATGTTTATACTTCACCTCGACATCGCAAGGTCCAGGAGGAACATGATGAGATGAGATGAGATGACAGTATAATACGATGAAAACAATACATCAGAATCACAGTGTAATACGATGTAAAGAATACATTAGAATCACAATGTAATACGATGGAAACAATACATGAGAATCACAGTGTAATAAGATGGAAAGAATACATGAGAATCACAGTGTAATAAGATGGAAAGAATACATGAGAATCACAGTTTAATGCGATGGAAACAATACATCATAATCACAGTCGTAGCAACGGAGTGCGTGCTTTGTGCTGGATGTCATCACCAACAGTCAGCGAAAAGGGAATTAAGAGAAGAACACGTGAGAATGGTGACAGGAGGAGACAGGGAAAAACAGGAGAGCATGGATCAGAATTTTCATAAGCTAATTGGAGCGAATGGCAATGCCACGGGTGAGTGGAGCCTATTGGACCTGCCCTAGTGTCAGGCAGAGCAGGTCTGTAATGGGGAGCTTGATTCACGACTTCGATGTCGGCTTGCTACAGGAAGGCAATGTTAATAACTATCAGTGTCCTGGTTATGTCTTGATTCACGACTTCGATGTCGGCTTGCTACAGGAACGCAATGTTAATAACTATCAGTGTCCTGGTTATGTCTTGATTCACGACTTCGATGTCGGCTTGCTACAGGAACGCAATGTTAATAACTATCAGTGCCTGGTTATGTCTGATACATTAATCCTTGTGGTCAGCGGAGACATTGGCAAGATTTGTTGGTCAAGCAGGGAGTGAGTCATGCGGTGCTGGACATGAGCCAGTGAAATGATAAGGCAAGGGAAGTTCAGGGGATTCGGATGGAGATTGGCGTCCTTAGTTGGAACATTATACATGTATATGACACAGTTTAATCTATTGTTTCTAAGGAGCATTGGGGATGGCTGAAGGAGCTGGAGGAAATCTCAAGTGGCAGACTTCTCGTCTGTGGGGATTTTAAGGCTCGGAGCGGAGAATAGGACTATACAGCGAAAACTTACATGGATGCCATAGTTGATACAGAGATAGTCTGTATTAATGATGGGAGGTCATGGCAATGAGACATGCGACACAACCACTGCTATTGACTTGGCGCTTTTCACCCGATCGGCGGTATCGAAAACGAAATGGACCGTTTTGGGGTATCATGGAAGTGTCCACCTGCCATGCTCCGTGTTGATTTCCGAATCGAGCACGCTCATGCTACGAGAGCAGGCATGGCCTTCAAAATCGAGCGGACAACACCATGATTGAACGCATCCGACAGAAAGCGTGGATTAGACCGAGCAGACACAGGGATATGCAATATCGCCTGGGCTATTTAATGTATACACAAGCAAGATGGTCAGCGTTGAGGCACCGGGGACTGGAAGGCTACTAACATTTGCAGGTAATGTTCTTGCGTATAGGCAGGGGAGAGACAGGATGCAACTGGCGGAAGAGTTGCAGGAGACAATAAACGAAAGTGATCGACTGGTGTACAGAGATGGGTAGTGGCATCGACCCAGATAACGCATCGATGTTATGGTGCTCTCTGGACAATAGGATTGTTAAGGCTGTCGTCCCCAGTATTACACTAAATGGCAGAGATGTTAACAGAGAGGGTAAACTGAGAGACCTGGGGGTCATTTTCAACAGAAACCTGTCATTTCAGGGTTATGTGAAAGCATTTGTTATGAGATGTACGAAGAGACTCGGTAGGCTGAAGATTATGGAAGCAATGGACATGGAGCAAATAATGTTGTTCATGCACTATCAACATCTGATTCTCTCATTAACTGAGGATGGATTGGGACTGCTCACAGTGCCAGTGAGTCAGCTGGGGAAACTAGAGCGCATACAGAATGAAGGTATGCGGGTGATACTGGAATACACACGGCACACACCGATGGTATGTATGAGATGCATCATAGTCTTACCAACGATTGCAGACAGGTTCAAGGTGTTGCGGGTTAAATCAATCTCCGAGTAACTGCAGACACGGAACACACCCTGTATGAAGCCCTGGACACAGTGAGTGGTCACAGGCTGATCAGAGCAAAATCATGGATGGCTCAGGCAAAGGACACAATCAGAAAAGTGTGCATGCTTGAGAACATTGCGAAAGGAGAGGAGTGGGTCTGAATGCCAAAAGAAAAGTCTGATGTGTGCTGCACAATAATAACATTGAATCGGGTAAGCAAGGATTCATATTTTTTGGTCACGTGATGAGAAGAAATAAATTGGAGAACTTGGTGACAACTGGCAAGATCGAGGGGAAGAGAACAAGAGGAGGGCAGAGAAGTAAATACCTAGATACCTAGACGTTGTATGGTGGAGACAAGAACATTGAGCTGATCCACGATTCTGGTGATCGAGTGAGATGGCAAAACATGATCGCCCACGCTTACCGGCATGGCACATGATGGTGATGATGCAGGGATTGGCCGGCATGCCAATGGGAGGCGTAACAATTGATCCACGACAATTCGCGACCAGGCGATGTAATAATCTATACAGATGGCTCTGTGCTAACAGGTAAAAGATGTGCCTGGGGGTTTGTGGCGAAGGTTGGTGGACGTTGTTTGGCGCAGGAGAGCCTGGCATATGATACCACAACATCTTGTCTGAGAATGCAGGTGGAGGCAGTCACGGCGTCGTTCCTCTGGCTGGAGGACAAACAGCACACCCATGTTATGGTTGTAACTGACTCACAAATTATGATGAGACAGGTGAAGACAGGCATACTTCTGGCAGAGTGGCAGGTTTCCTGTCAACAATCAAATATAGAGAGCACCTATTTGATTGTTTTCTTCATGTCATGCTGGTGTGGTGGGAAACGAGCAGGCGGACACATTGGCCGGGCCTGCACCACTTGGTTGGGGGGGGGGGGGGTGTTGGTGCATGATAAGGCAGATGTGGTCGGGGCACTTTGGAATCGTGTGCATTGTGCAGAAGAACAGATAGATAGATCATCACGGCTTGGAGAGAATGGTGCTGCAGGGAGTCACCAGAGCACCTGACCGACATTCACAATTTCGAGGAAAGGCCAGACAAACACAATCAGACTGGTAACATCAGTATTGAGACTTTTCGCTGGCCGTTGCAGATGAAGACGGCGCACGAATGGGAAAGTCCCGAGTGTTGTGATGTCGGTTTTTGACTCAACTCAACTCAGCGTGGAGGGATGTGACTGACTCGTGAAGACATTTGACTGACTCGTGAAGACATTTCACTGACCGATGAAGACACATGACTAACTCTTGGAGATACCTGGCTGAATCCTGGAGACACATGAATGACTTTTGCAGATGACTGACTCTTTAAGATAGTTTTTTGACTCTGAAAATAAATTGATGACATATAAAGCAAGGCTGTAAGAGGCGGGGCACCGAAGAAACGATATCAACACACTGGTGCGTGTTCAAACCTTGATCTGATCGACAGTCGAAATTCCTCGGCCCTCATTCCAACAGACACTACCAGGCTAAGAGTGACATAATCACCCAGCTTCGTTCTGATAAAAGACGGGCTAGAGTGGTAGTGTATCCCTCACCCCGCTAGCCTACGGGTCACCCTTGAACAAGGCAGAGAACCCCTTTACGCCCCCCCCCCCCAATCAAGGCTTGACTAAGTGAGGACATGGTCGAGGATTAAGCTTGAGAGCAGTCGACAAGTTGTTGTTGGTCATGGCTTCAAGTTCGTGAAGATAAGCAGAGGGTCTCTTTATGGAGACGATAGCTGAAGTAACCGACCAGTATGGTCACTGAAATGAAGGAGGGTCAATGCAGTCTACCTTCTGTACAGATGCCTAGACTACCATAGAAGTCAACTAAGTTATGTATAAAGACTGTTGTTGGGGCAAAGTTCTGCCAAGGACAAATCTTTGAATGATGATGATGATGATGATGATGATGATGATGATGATGATGATGATGATGATGATGATGATGATGATGATGATGATGATGATGATGATGATGATGATGATGATGATGATGATGATGATGATGATGAGATGTACGTTGCACTAACCGAGGGTAAAATGATGGGGGTGGTGGAGGGGGAGGGAAATACCGAACATATCATTTTCAGGTTGCTTCATGTTCAAAGAATCCACAATGCTTTGCGTCCAGCCTTCTGATCTCACCACCAAGCGGTGCATTCCCTGCCAGCCTATCAGCCTGTTCATTCCCTGCACTCCTGCATGGCCAGGGCAAAATATCCATACAATTCTCACAATCTGTGACCTCTGAAGCGGGCATAGCCACACCACAGAAAACGTTCCTTTCTCCATCTTACCACGTATACTCCTTGAGTCCGTAATGAATGCAGTGTGTGTTGCAGTCGTCTTTGCCACGTAGCGAGTCAGAATTTATGACGGAATTGATAAGTCACAAAGAATCTGAGAAGTAATCTCGAACCAACAGATAGAAGAAGTCGCCAAGTGACGGTAGAAGGCATAAAACGTCACAGCGTGATAGTTTAGCAGCCGGGGAGTTGAGCTTGGGCTGGCGACACGGAAGGCGGCATCCAACTATCCAAGGAGAAGATATTGTTAACAATCCTTCAGGAGATGGCAGTGGTAGCTGAGAAACAATTCGTAGAAGAGCTAGACCAATAAAGCATTACTCCTTTCAGTTAGGACAAACAGCTGGCCATGAATGTGTGAACCAGGACTCTGCGAGAATGGCCAAGGTGACAGAGCGGTCAACCGACAGGAGGCATTAGAACCGACGATAGGCGGTGAGACTTGTCTTGGGATTTGAATAGATATGTTCAGCTGTGCGATTTTGCTTATTTCTACGATTACCGGCCCTCCCGACTGTACGGGAACGGTATTCTGATTATTATTATTATTATTATTATCACGATTAATAATTCACAAGCTGTTCGACGGAAATAAATATTGACGTAACACATGTCAACCGGCTTCTAGTCGTCGATGCTTTTTGAATGTGCTTCTGGATTATGTTCATTTGGTATTACCTTGACAGCGAGCTGTAGATGATTATTATATGTAATTCACCATTTGGCAGTCTCTTCTAACCAATCTGGTCGGTTCCAATGTTGTACACGTATTACACAGGACATCAATTGGGGAACCATTTGAGGCCACTAAGACAGTTCATAATTAAACAGACATAGTATTGTTTGGCGCTCATAGAAGAGAGAAGACTAAAGTATTGACTAGATGGCTCACTAGAAAACTGTATACCTCCATTAGTTCTGTGTGACCTTTCATGTGATCTGTCATGTGACCTGTCATGGATTGTGGCTACTGCATAACTCCGTTAGTTCTGTGTGACCTGTCATGGACTGTGGCTACAGTATACCCCCGCCCTTATCCTTGTCATATGTCTAATCTTTAGGTCTCTTTTTGTCTTCTATGAAATATTGCCACAATATGTCATACAGAGTTGTGACAGTCTCCAACAAGATAAAATAACACATGCACATTTACTTCCAGCTCTCATTATCCCGCCCTACATTTTTTCTTCTACGTCCATTATTCTAAAAGCTAACCAGTGCTAATCAATCCCTATTTATGTCAGTTTCGCTCCTGATTTTTACTAAATACATGACAGAAGCAATCCCGGCGATACTTGTGTAATGAATTGTACCACGAGATCATTAAAGCGGTAATATTTTTTTCTCCTTGTGGTGTAAAAGACACGGCTATAAATTGCTTCTGAATTGTTCCATGTTACGTTTTACGGTAACTGTCAACTATTTTTATACAATGTTCAATGTGGACAGTTTTACACCTGCCACCGCCTCTAGCAAGATGGCGTCGCGGGGAAGAAATTATCACAATTACCTGAGAACAGATTCGGGGTGAATTCTGGGCTGACAATATGGCGATGTTATCATCCAATCAGCTATCACACAATGATTGTGATGGGTGCAAAGATCAGAAACACGTATAATTATTCTCACATTCAGTACATGCGCGCACCCTGGTTATGATAGCGGACGTGCATGATTTCATTGCACCCGATTAACACTTGAGAAAGTGGGTGGCATTTGAATTCAGTTATACAAGTTTGGTTTTGATAATGTCACGGACCAGCATGAAATGTCCCAGACTTACACACAGACACACGTGATCATATACAATCAACGGGCATCCCTGAGGCTACTGTAGTAACATGAGAAATAAATTCATGGGTTTTGACCGACACTCGTAGAAGCAATGACTAGAATTACAGTGCACCGAACACACTAGACAATAGAAACATTGAGAGCTGTTACCATATCCAGACGTTTACTTGCAACAACAAACACAGCGACTTAAGTATACATTCTAAATCTTCCCGCCATCAAGATGGGTCTGTTAGCCAACACCAGCCAGTTAAGCATATACGGCTTAAAAGATTGGGTCAGTAATGAACTTTTGGACACAGAATATACGGTGTACCTGGCAATAATTGGAGCATGTTTCACTCTGTGTGGGATCGTTGCTAACGTTTTGAACATTGTCGTCTTCATCAAGCAAGGTTTAAATGACACTGTAAATATTGGACTGTTTGGTCTGGCGTTGTCTGATCTGTGTTCTTTGATTACTCTAGAAGCGGTGTTTTCTTTTAGAAACCGGTTGATTCCTAACCCATTCCCAGCTATGGCGAATGAAATCCAGTATTTAATCGCTAGTTGGCCTCACATTTGCTTCGCCAAGATCACTAGCATAATAACCGTTTACATAACCTTGGAGAGATGTCTTTGTGTGGTCATTCCTTTGAAGGTGAAAATATTCATCACGCCCAGGGTGACCACGTGTGTGGTCGTGGGAATCTACTTGTTCACGATTGTAACAGTCATCCCGGAATACTTTATTTGTTACCTGGGATGGAAATTTATCCCCGAACAAAACCGTTCTCTGTTAGGGCTTATTTTCTTCCCGGAGAAAGATGAATTTGCTACAATAATCTTCAATGTGTCTGTTGGAAGTCATTTCGCTTCATTTACAGCCCTCGTCATCTGCTCGGCGCTTCTTGTTGTCAAACTGAAGGAAAAATCGAAGTGGCGACAATCAATCAGTACTTCAGGTGGGGGATCCTCGACAAAGGAGACCAACGTTAAAGAGAGCAGAACAGTGAAGATGATCACGCTTGTTGCTTGTATCTATTGTATCTGCTCCTTGCCCTTGCTTATGTATTTTGTCGCCCTCACAGTTGTCCCGGGGTTTGTTGGTTTTGGTACCTACAACAACACACAATTCCAGGTTTGGTCGTTCTCAGCTGTATGTGATTCCATCAATTCTAGCGTGAATATTTGTATCTACTATAGAATGAGCACCAAATTCAGAACCACATTTCTCGCGGTCATCTGTCAAATACTGAACAACATTCCTCGCGTGAAATGTGACTTTCAGAACAACATTGATCAGAGTGATCTGTCAAATTCTGGCCAACATTTATCACGGTTATCTGTCAAATTCATACTAACATTTCTCAATTTATCGCACAGTGATTTGTCACATTCAGAACCATATATCTCAAGCTGATTTGTCAAAGTGAGAACAAAATTTCAGACCGTGACCTGTCAAATTGAGAACAAAATTTGACACGGTTATCTATCAAATTCATAACAACATTTCTCACAATCATTTGTCACATCCAGAACAACATTTCTGACAATAATTTGTCACATCCATAACAATATTTCTAAATATGATTTGTCACGCCCATAACAATATATCTCAGTATGATTTGTCACACCCATAACAACATTTATCATTATGATTTGTCACATCCAGAATAACATTTATCATAATAATTTGTCTATCCAGAACAACATGTTTTACAATTGTGTGTAAAATCCATAATAACATTTCTCGCAATAATTTGTCACATCCATAACAACATTTCTCATAATTATTTGTCACATCCATAACAACATTTCTCACAACTATTTGTCACATCCATAACAACATTTCTCACAATTATTTCTCACATCCATAACAACATTTCTCACAATTATTTCTCACATCCATAACAACATTTCTCACAATAATTTGTCACATCCATAACATTTCTCACAATAATTTGTCACATCCATAACAACATTTCTCACAATAATTTGTCACATCCATAACAACATTTCTCACAATAATTTATCACATCCATAACAACATTTCTCACAATAATTTGTCACATCCATATCAACATTTCTCACAATAATTTGTCATATCCATAACAACATTTCTCACAATAATTTGTCACATCCATAACAACATTTCTCACAATAATATGTCACATCCATAACATAATTTCTCACAATTATTTGTCACATCCATAACAACATTTCTCACAATAATTTGTCACATCCATAACAACATTTCTCACAATAATTTGTCATATCCATAACAACATTTTTCACAATAATTTGTCACATCCATAACAACATTTCTCACAATAATTTGTCACATCCATAACAACATTTCTCACAATAATTTGTCACATCCATAACAACATTTCTCACAATAATTTGTCACATCCATAACAACATTTCTCACAATAATTTGTCACATCCATAACAACATTTCTCACAATAATTTGTCACATCCATAACAACATTTCTCACAATAATTTGTCACACCCATAACAACATTTCTCACAATAATTTGTCATATCCATAACAACATTTCTCACAATAGTTTGTCACATGCATAACAACATTTCTCACAATAATTTGTCACATCCATAACAACATTTCTCACAATAATTTCTCACATCCATAACAACATTTCTCACAATAATTTCTCACATCCATAACAACATTTCTCACAATAATTTGTCACATCCATAACAACATTTCTCACAATAATTTGTCACTTCCATAACAACATCTCTCACAATAATTTGTCACATCCATAACAACATTTCTCACAATAATTTGTCATATCTATAACAACATCTCTCACAATAATTTGTCACATCCATAACAACATTTCTCATTATGATTTGTCACATCTATAACATCAATTCTCATTATGATTTGTAACATCCAGAACAACTTTTTACACATTGATTTGTCATATTCATAACAACGTATATTAACACAGCACAATATACATGAAACAGAAATAGAAATTGCGACACCCAAAACACACACAAAAACACACACAAACCATCTCAACGGCTATCGCTGAAGAAAATTAAAAGCAACCAACAAAAATACCGGACGAACCCCCACAGAGTGCTTTAGACCTTTTATTACGAATACATATATCACTGGGGACTTCTGGTCCAATAAAGCGGATTGACCGTTGTGCTGTTAAGGTCTCTGAATTGTTTTTGGATGTAATTGTGGCTTACTTACGCATTTTCCTCATGTTGGACGAAGCATTATGGGGTGACCTTTTGTCGTGAAGGTGGTACCGCGACTAACGATAGCATCACTGGAGATTGGCGGCGTCAACTTACGCTCCTACCGACTGGTATTGTAATATTTATGATGCAGAAAATGGTTTGGCACTGACGTCTTACTTCCCTGGAATGAATGGAGGCACTAGAAAATATGATGACTGTTGGACAGATCGCCGGTGGACGAGGGACAGAAAAACAGAGATACTTGATGCAGGATGGTCGACGATGATGGCATGGGGAGAGAACAAACGTTGAAATGATCCAGAACATGAAAGACTGGGATATGCGGAGATCAATGAACACCTACACCAACTGAGATATGTGGAGATCCATAAACACCTACAACAACTGAGATATATTGAGATCCATAAACACCTACACCAACTGAGATATGTGGAGATCCATGAACACCTACACCATTTGAGATATGTGGAGATCCATGAACACCTACACCATTTGAGATATGTGGTGATCCATGAACATCTATACCAACTGAGATATGTGGACATCCATGACCACCTACACAATTTGAGATATGTGGACATCCATAAACACCTACACCAAATGGGATATGTGGACATCCATGAACACCTACACCATTTGAGATATGTGGAGATCCATGAACACCTACACCATTTGAGATATGTGGAGATCCATGAACACCTACACCATTTGAGATATGTGGAGATCCATGAACACCTACACCATTTGAGATATGTGGACATCCATGAACACCTACACCATTTGAGATATGTGGACATCCATGAACACCTACACTATTTGAGATATGTGGAGATCCATGAACACCTACACCAAACGGGATATGCGGAGATCCATGAACACCTACACCAACTGAGATATGTGGTGATCCATGAACACCTACACCAACTGAGATATGTGGACATCCATGAACACCCACACCAACTGAGATATGTTGTGATCCATGAACACCTACACCAACTGAGATATGTGGACATCCATGAACACCTACACCAACTGAGATATGTGGAGATCAATGAACACCTACACCAACTGAGATATGTGGACATCCATGATCACCTACACCATTTGAGATATGTGGAGATCCATGAACACCTACACTATTTGAGATATGTATAGATCCATGAACACCTACACCAACTGACATATGTATAGATCCATGAACACCTACACCAACTGAGATATGTGGAGATCCATGAACACCTACACCAACTGAGATATGTGGAGATCCATGAACACCTACACCAACTGAGATATGTATAGATCCATGAACACCTATACCAATTGAGATATGTGGAGATCCATGAACACCTACACCATTTGAGATATGTGGAGATCCATGAACACCTACACCATTTGAGATATGTGGAGATCCATGAACACCTACACCAACTGAGATATGTGGACATCCATGAACACCTACACCATTTGAGATATGTGGAGATCCATGAACACCTACACCATTTCAGATATGTGGAGATCCATGAACACCTACACCATTTGAGATATGTGGAGATCCATGAACACCTACACCAATTGAGATATGTGGAGATCCATGAACACCTACACCATTTGAGATATGTGGAGATCCATGAACACATACACTATTTGAGATATGTGGAGATCCATGAACACCTACACCAACTGAGATATGTGGACATCCATGAACACCTACACCATTTGAGATATGTGGAGATCCATGAACACCTACACCATTTGAGATATGTGGAGATCCATGAACACCTACACCATTTGAGATATGTGGAGATCCATGAACACCTACACCAATTGAGATATGTGGAGATCCATGAACACCTACACCATTTGAGATATGTGGAGATCCATGAACACCTACACCATTTGAGATATGTATAGAACCATGAACACCTACACCATTTGAGATATGTGGAAATCCATGAACACCTACACCATTCGAGGGCAGAATGTCAGACGGGCCTGCGTGCCCAATTCTTAACCCTTTGAAAATAAAGACTTATTATTATTATTATTATTATTATTATTATTATTATAAAGATATGTGGAGATCCATGAACACCTACACCAACTGATATATGTGGACATCCATGAACACTTACACCATTTGAGATATGTGGACATCCATGAACACCTACACCAACTGAGATATGTGGAGATCAATGAACACCTACACCAACTGAGATATGTGGTGATCCATGAACACCTACACCAACTGAGATATGTGGACATCCATGAACACCTACACCAACTGAAATATGTGGACATCCATGATCACCTACACCATTTGAGATATGTGGAGATCCATGAAAACCTACACTATTTGAGATATGTATAGATCCATGAACACCTACACCGACTGAAATATGTATAGATCCATGAACACCTACACCAACTGAGATATGTGGAGATCCATGAACACCTACGCCAACTGAGATATGTGGAGATCCATGAATACCTACACCAACTGAGATATGTATAGATCCATGAACACCTATACCAATTGAGATATGTGGAGATCCATGAACACCTACACCATTTGAGATATGTGGAGATCCATGAACACCTACACCAACTGAGATATGTGGACATCCATGAACACCTACACCATTTGAGATATGTGGAGATCCATGACCACCTACACCATTTCAGATATGTGGAGATCCATGAACACCTACACCATTTGAGATATGTGGAGATCCATGAACACCTACACCAATTGAGATATGTGGAGATCCATGAACACCTACACCATTTGAGATATGTGGAGATCAATGAACACCTACACCATTTGAGATATGTGGTGATCCATGAACATCTATACCAACTGAGATATGTGGACATCCATGACCACCTACACAATTTGAGATATGTGGACATCCATAAACACCTACACCAAATGGGATATGTGGACATCCATGAACACCTACACCATTTGAGATATGTGGAGATCCATGAACACCTACACCATTTGAGATATGTGGAGTTCCATGAACACCTACACAATTTGAGATATGTGGACATCCATGAACACCTACACCATTTGAGATATGTGGAGATCCATGAACACCTACACCAAACGGGATATGCGGAGATCCATGAACACCTACACCAACTGAGATATGTGGTGATCCATGAACACCTACACCAACTGAGATATGTGGACATCCATGAACACCCACACCAACTGAGATATGTTGTGATCCATGAACACCTACACCAACTGAGATATGTGGACATCCATGAACACCTACACCAACTTAGATATGTGGAGATCAATGAACACCTACACCAACTGAGATATGTGGACATCCATGATCACCTACACCATTTGAGATATGTGGAGATCCATGAACACCTACACTATTTGAGATATGTATAGATCCATGAACACCTACACCAACTGACACATGTATAGATCCATGAACACCTACACCAACTGAGATATGTGGAGATCCATGAACACCTACACCAACTGAGATATGTGGAGATCCATGAACACCTACACCAACTGAGATATGTATAGATCCATGAACACCTATACCAATTGAGATATGTGGAGATCCATGAACACCTACACCATTTGAGATATGTGGAGATCCATGAACACCTACACCATTTGAGATATGTGGAGATCCATGAACACCTACACTAACTGAGATATGTATAGATCCATGAACACCTATACCAATTGAGATATGTGGAGATCCATGAACACCTACACCATTTGAGATATGTGGAGATCCATGAACACCTACACCAACTGAGATATGTGGACATCCATGAACACCTACACCATTTGAGATATGTGGAGATCCATGAACACCTACACCATTTGAGATATGTGGAGATCCATGAACACCTACACCATTTGAGATATGTGGAGATCCATGAACACCTACACCAATTGAGATATGTGGAGATCCATGAACACCTACACCATTTGAGATATGTGGAGATCCATGAACACCTACACCATTTGAGATATGTATAGAACCATGAACACCTACACCATTTGAGATATGTGGAAATCCATGAACACCTACACCATTCGAGGGCAGAATGTCAGACGGGCCTGCGTGCCCAATTCTTAACCCTTTGAAAATAAAGACTTATTATTATTATTATTATTATTATAATCCATGAGATTATTGAATCCTACACCTACACCAATTGAGATATGTATAGATCCACGAACACATACACAATTTGAGATATGTGGAGATCCATGAACACCTACACCATTTGGCAGAGTACGTGATGATTGTGACCAATAAACATCCCGAGGATAGATTTGGCTGCCCTCTCCTCCCCTCGTTTCTACTGATTTCCCTCGACCGGAAAAAATACGCAGTGATAATGAGCGTCCGATCTCACTACCCAGAGACCAGGGGAAATATGTAAATAACTGGGTGCACAACGTGCGCCCCCCCCCCCCCTGTGCTCTCTGGTTTGGCTATCTTTCTGGCACACTCACCTAGACCATTACCATGAAACTATGTTAGTGTTGTGCTTTTAAGATTGTTTGGATAGTTGTATATTGTTGTGAAATGTTATATATTGTCATTAACTGTTTTATTGTTTTTGTATAATATATATATGGTCATCAAATGTTTTAATTATGCCTGTCTTCTTCGTTTTTTTTCCCTACTGCTTTTATTGTAAAGAGTCGCAGTGAGGAGGCTGGCGTAATTTTCTGTTTCGCTTGTTTTGTTGGGTGTCTTGTTGTTGCCAACGTCATAGTTGATTTCCGTATTGTCTCTTTTACTCCATCTAGGCTTTATTTTTAATATTTTTGTGTTGTCCTGTCCTTGAAAAAACTTCTTAGAATCGTGTTGCCCTTTGTGTCCTGTAATACTTATTTGTTTTTATTCGTATTATTTCATTTGTATATATTTATTTATTGTTTTTGATTTGAGATAATTCTCACCTTGTTCTCACCTTATGGAGTCCTCTGTAAGGTATGCACGTTGTGTCTGTGTTTAGTATGTCTCTTCTTTTCGCAGGAGCTAAATATACTTAATTGTTTGTAATCCATATTACTTTATCTAGCCAACTCTCTCTCTCTCTCTCTCTCTCTCTCTCTCTCTCTCTCTCTCTCTCTCTCTCTCTCTCTCTCTCTCTCTCTCTGGGTCGCCATCTCCCCTTGTATCCCAATGTTCTCACGTAGAACGCTTTAGCCGCTGGTTGATCTTGTTCCATCCTCACTAAATGTCAGAACAATTGTGTTTATTACATTCCAAAAAATTTAGTCTGTTATTTGCTTTAAATAAATTTCAGATTGTGAATTTCTGGCGTCTTAAAGTCACGACTTGACCTCTGTACAAAGATGTAAACCCTTATACAGACATATTAGAATTATTTGGGCAATGATAAATTTGTCTATATGCTCATCGGTGCGCGTGTGGAGGTAAAAATGGTGGCGGGTCTGTTTTGTGAAAGTTAAATTGGTTGCCTGCAGAAGTCGGATGTATCGGCCGAAAGGCTCAAGTATCGCCGTTCTGCTGTAAACGGATACAACGCAATAATGTCCGGTTGAGAGTCCAATGTCCTACGAAACACCTGGGAAGGTTAACCCGGTCAACAAATGCATGCAGACGTCGGATGCTTCGGCCGGAAGGCGCAAGTATCGGAGCTCTCTGTAAACAGGCACAACGCAAATAATCCACACACAAAATTTCCGGATGAACGCAGAAGACGAAAAAGATACAGACTGGAACGATTGGTGTTGGAACTCTTCGCTGGCTGCTGAGGATGGGGACGGAGCGCTTATGGGAATGCCCCGAATGCTGTGATGTCGATTCCTAAATCAATCAATCAATCAATCATTCAATCAATCAATCAATCAATCAATCAATCAATCAATCAATCATTCAATATGTTTGATGGAGTGACTGTCTAGAAGAGGATTTTCCTTTTGCATAAAGTTGTGAAGTTGTGTGCATATATGGCGTTATAAATTAATTTTAACGCATTAACAGATCTACAAATCTGTGACCTGGGAACTATTATGTCTGTATGTACAAAAGAATAGTGAAAATCACAACTTATATCTTAACAGAGCAACAAATTAAAAAAAAAAAAAGATAATGCGTACATATAAAACTACTATGGAAAAAGAAATATATGTTAATGAGGAAAAATTGGAGATGGAGGAACAATTTCGAATATCTCAGCCTCAAAGGCTTTGATTATAAATGTTGTAGACGGGTTCTAAGAATATCTAAGATACAGAAAAAAAAATAACAAATTCATCCATATTTCAAGAGCTGAATATTGAAGAGGGTTGGCTATTAAAGACGATATGATGTCATGATGTCACTCCAGCACAGACATTTTCCTACCCCATCTAATAGTCTTAACTACTACTAAATAAAGTTTCAAAAACTCTGAAAATTTCTACCGCAAGCGACATCATCCTTTCATCGTGCAATGTTCGCAAATCACGATCAGTGGCTTCACAAAGATGGCCTAAGTATAGGCCATCTCAACATCTATCATTTGCTCAATAAATTACCTGAGCTTTCGGTAATACTGTGCAAACAATTCCATGTGTTTGGAATCACAGAAAGTCGTCTCAACGACAAAATATCCGACTCTGAAATCACCCTTAAGGGGTTTAAAGTAATTCGAAGAGACGCAAATCAAAAATTAGAGACAGGTATTGCTGTATACATTTCCAATTCTCTCAACTGTTACCGTAGAAGTGATCTCGAGTCAGTAGAGATAGAATGTGTTTGGTTAGAGGTGAAGCCAGCCAGCCAACAGCCGTTTCTCATTGGATACCTATATAGGAATCCGTGTGCTGGGTACAATTGGTATGACTGTTTCACTACAATGATGGATATAGTGTTTACAGAAGGTAGAGAAGTCATGATATTAGGTGACTTTAACATAGATATTCCTAAATCCAACCAGACATGGGACGATATCATTCTTTCTTACAATTTCAAACAACTAATAAACCGTCCCACAAGGGTTACTGACACATCCTCAACTATAATTGATCATATATATGTTACTTGTCCAGATAATATTATTGAATGTTCTGTTCCTGTTTGTACAGTTAGTGACCACTACCCGGTATGTTGTACATGGTCAAGAATTGGGTTCAAACCTCTTAAACATAAACATGTAAGTATCAAATTTAGGAATTATAAAGCATTCAACCAAGATTTATTTTTGCAAGACTTAAGAAAAGCAGCCCTTGATCACGTTTACCAACTTCCTGACCCGGACGATGCATTAGCTTTCTGGACGAAGACAGTCTACAATGTGTTCGATAAACACGTGCCAATCAAAGAAGTTCGAGTCAAAAATCAACATAAATCCCCATGGGTCACTAGAGAAGTGCTGGAAATCATGAGAGAGCGAGATACAGCACACAAAAATAAAGACTTCATCAATTACCGCAGACTAAGGAATAAAGTTAAATATGAAATTCGTAGGATAAAAAAAGATCATTTTAAAAATTTGATTGTAGATAATTCAAACAGTACAAATATATGGAAGGCTATTAACTTGCTAACCAATAAGAAACGCCCTACAGAATCAGCAATACCAAATTCTATAACATGCGATGAATTCAGTTGGTTCTTTCAATCAGAAATAGAGAATCTAAAGTCTTCAATACCAGACTCATCGTGTAATTTAAGTTCACTGGCATCATTCTGTGAGGAGAAGTGCGCCAGAAATATTCCCGCTGAGATTCCTTTAATGTCTGTTGCAGACGTTTATAAATATCTCTTGAACCTCAAATCAACAAACTCACACGGCCTAGATGGTATCAGTAATAGAATTCTTCGTTGTGCTGCACCAGTCATTAGCGAGTCCTTAACGTTCATATATAACCAGTGCCTGGCCAAAAACTACTTTCCATCTGCATTTAAAATTGCTAAAGTGTTTCCGCTTATTAAAAATGGCTCAATCGATAATAGCGTTTTGGGTAATTATAGACCTATTTCCTTACTATCGTCGCTATCAAAACCACTAGAAAAACACATTCATAAAATAACGTTACACCATTTAATTAACAACGATCTAATAATTAACAGTCAATCTGGGTTTCGACCTAAATATTCTTGCCATAGTGCTCTAACAAAAATGACCGATAACTGGCACTTAAACATCAACAACGGTAGAATTTGTGGAGCGGTGTTTGTAGACTTTAAAAAAGCTTTTGATATGGTAGATCACGATATTTTAATTAGAAAACTAAAGCAAATGAAGACAAGCACCAACATGGTGAACATAATTACGTCATTTCTATCCGACAGGCAACAAGTCGTGTCCTTCAACAACTGTCTATCAAGACCCACACAGCTTAATATTGGTGTGCCTCAGGGCTCAATACTAGGTCCGCTGCTTTTTGCAGTTTATATTAATGATCTTCCTTTATATATCAATACAACTTGTGATCTATTTGCTGACGACTGTACTATATATACTAGTCAAGAAAACCGTAGTGAATTAGAGAATTCTTTACAAAAGGAACTTGATAATCTTACTAGATGGAGCAATGAAAACCGCATGCAAATTAACATCGGCAAAACCAAATCCATGCTAATAACGACCAGACAAAAACTACAGACACTAGCCATAACTGGATCACCGCTCGAACTCCGCATGGGCACGTTACCTATAGTTAATGTGACTGAACATAAAACACTAGGGCTTTTAATAGACAGTCATTTGAACTGGAGCTCTCATGTTCACGCTCTTACCAAGAAAATAGCACAAAAAGTTTACCAACTTGCTAAAATTCAGCACTTCCTGGACGAAAGCACACGAAAAATATTCTATACATGCTATATCCAATCACATCTCGATTACTGTTCCACAGTTTGGGATGGTTGCCCTAAATCTAATTTAAAACGACTATGTTCTCTACAAAACCGCGCTATTCGTCTGGTTTCTGGCATAAAGCACGTTGAAAGTAATAATTTGTACAGTCATCTAAGACTTCTACCACTACAAAAGCGCTTCCTTTTCAACAAAGCCAAATTAGTGAATAAAATTATATCTCAAAATACCCCAGAGTATCTTCTGCCGCTGATTCAATCTAATGCAATGAACAGCAAGCGCCTAAATTTGTTACATGTCTCAAAGCCTAGATTGGACCTATACAAAACATGTTTTGCCTATTCTGGTGCTCACTTATGGAATCATCTGCCTCCAGATCTGAAAACTCCAATGAGTCCCTACACATTTAACCGAAAACTCTTTCAATACTTAATCCATACCGACTATATGCCACCATAATTCATTTACTGGTATAATTGTTCAGTATAATTGTTCATTATAATTGTTCACTATATATGTGTGTGCGTGTGGGAGCGAGCGAGCGAGAGAGAGAGAGAGAGAGAGAGAGAGAGAGAGAGAGAGAGTGGGTGTCAGAGAGAGGGAGAGAGTGAATGCGTGTGTGCATGCGTGTGTGTGGAGAGAGTGATTGAGCGAGAAATGGTGGGGAATGTGTCAGTGCATGCATTCATACGTGTATGTGTGAGAGTGAGTGAGGGAGTGTGTGCGTGCGTGCATGCGTTCACGTGTACGTGTATGTGTGAGAGAGTGTGATTGAGAGAGTGAGTGTGTGTGTGTGTGTAGGATTGTGTGTTAGAGAGTGAGACAGTGGGAGAGTTGATGTGTTAGTGTGTGTGAGCGCGCGCATGCGTGTGAGTGTGTGTATATGAAAGAATACAGAGAGAGAGAGAGAGAGAGAGAGAGAGAGAGAGAGAGAGAGAGCTGAGCAGATGCATGTCATGTAACACGCATGTTATGTAACACGCGAATCCATATGTTTGTGTATTCTCATCTGTCATATTATACAGTTAAATACCATTTGATTTTATCATGTATAATCTAAACTTATGTTCATTACTGTAATTTGAGTGAGAGAGTGAGTGAGTGTGAATGAGAGACAGAATGAGTGATCGTGAGAGTGAATGAGTGAGCGTGAGAGTGAATGAGTGAGCGGGAGAGTGAATGATTGAGCTTGAGAGTGAATGAGTGAGCGGGAGAGTGAATGAGTGAGAGTGAATGAGTGAGCGGGAGAGTGAATGAGTGAGAGTGAATGAGTGAGTGTGAATGAGAGACAGAATGAGTGAGCGTGAGAGTGAATGAGTGAGAGTGAATGAGTGAGCGTGAGAGTGAATGAGGAGCGGGAGAGTGAATGATTGAGCGTGAGAGTGAATGAGTGAGCGGGAGAGTGAATGAGTGAGAGTGAATGAGTGAGCGGGAGAGTGAATGAGTGAGGGTGAATGAGTGAGCTGGAGAGTGAATGAGTGAGCGTGAGAGCGAATGAGTGAGCGGG
Source organism: Cepaea hortensis (assembly GCA_963921405.1). NCBI lineage: Eukaryota > Metazoa > Mollusca > Gastropoda > Stylommatophora > Helicidae > Cepaea > Cepaea hortensis. The sequence continues at coordinate 6,604,362 of OY992895.1, forward strand.
AGAGTGAATGAGTGAGAGTGTCTGTGTGTGTGAGTGAATGAGTGAGAGTGAATGAGTGAGCGTGAGAGTGAATGAGTGAGCGTGAGAGTGAATGAGTGAGCGGGAGAGTGAATGAGTGAGCGGGAGAGTGAATGAGTGAGCGGGAGAGTGAATGAGTGAGCGGGAGAGTGAATGAGTGAGCGGGAGAGTGAATGAGTGAGCGGGAGAGTGAATGAGTGAGCATGAGAGTGAGCGGGAGAGTAAATGATTGAGCGGGAGAGTGAATGAGTGAGCGTGAGAGTGAATGAGTGAGAGTGAATGAGTGAGCGTGAGAGTGAATGAGTGAGAGTGAATGAGTGAGCGTGAGAGTGAATGAGTGAGCGTGAGAGTGAATGAGTGAGAGTGAATGAGTGAGCGTGAGAAGGAATGAGTGAGAGTGAATGAGTGAGCGTGAGAGTGAATCAGTGAGAGGGAGAGTGAATGATTGAGCGTGAGAGTGAATGAGTGAGCGTGAGAGTAAATGAGTGAGTGTGAGAGTGAATGAGGGAGCGGCAGAGTGAATGATTGAGCGGGACAGTGAATGAGTGAGCGTGAGAGTGAATGAGCGAGCGTGAGAGTGAATGAGTGAGAGTGAATGATTGAACAGGAGAGTGAATGAGTGAGCGGGAGAGTGAATGGGTGAGCGGGAGAGTGAATGAGTGAGCGGGAGAGACAGAATGAGTGAGCGTGAGAGTGAATGAGTGAGCGGGAGAGTAAATGAGTGAGCGGGAGAATGAATGAGTGAGCAGAAGAGTGAATGAGTGAGCGTGAGAGTGAATGAGTGAGCGTGAGAGTGAATGAGTTAGCGGGAGAGTGAATGAGTGAACGGGAGAGTGAATGAGTGAGCGTGAGAGTGAATGAGTGAGCGTGAGAGTGAATGAGTGAGCGGGAGAGTGAATGAGTGAGCGGGAGAGTGAATGAGCGAGCGTGAGAGTAAATGAGTGAGCGTGAGAGTGAATGAGTGAGCGGGAGAGTGAATTAGTGAGAGTGAGAGTGAATGAGGGAGAAAGAGAGTGTGTGTGTGTGTGTGTGTGAGCGTACGCATGCGTGTAAGTGTGTGTATATGAAAGAATACAGAGAGAGAGAGAAAGAGTGAGAGAGAGAGAGAGAGAGAGAGAGAGAGAGAGCTGAGCAGATGCATGTCATGTAACACGCGTGTTATGTAACACGCGAATCCATATGTTTGTGTGTTCTCATCTGTCATATTATAAGTTAAATACCATTTGATTTTATCATGTATAATCTAAACTTATGTTCATTACTATAGTTTGAGTGAGAGAGTGAGTTAGTGTGAATGAGAGACAGAATGAGTGAGCGTGAGAGTGAATGAGTGAGCGTGAGAGTGAATGAGTGAGCGTGAGAGTGAATGAGTGAGCGTGAGAGTGAATGAGTGAGCGTGAGAGTGAATGAGTGAGAGTGAATGAGTGAGCGGGAGAGTGAATGATTGAGCGTGAGAGTGAATGAGTGAGCGGGAGAGTGAATGAGTGAGAGTGAATGAGTGAGCGGGAGAGTGAATGAGTGAGCGTGAGAGTGAATGAGTGAGCGTGAGGGTGAATGAGTGAGCGGGAGAGTGAATGAGTGAGCGTGAGAGCGAATGAGTGAGCGTGAGAGTGAATGAGTGAGAGTGTCTGTGTGTGGGAGTGAATGAGTAAGAGTGAATGAGTGAGCGTGAGAGTGAATGCGTGAGAGTGAATGAGTGAGCGGGAGAGTGAATGAGTGAGCGGGAGAGTGAATGAGTGAGCGGGAGAGTGAATGAGTGAGCGGGAGAGTGAATGAGTGAGCGGAAGAGTGAATGAGTGAGTGGGAGAGTGAATTAGTGAGAGTGAATGAGTGAGCGGGAGAGTGAATGATTGAGCGGGAGAGTGAATGAGTGAGCGGGAGAGTGAATGAGTGAGCGTGAGAGTGAATGAGTGAGTGTGAGAGTGAATGAGTGAGCGTGAGAGTGATTGAGTGAGCGTGAGAGTGAATGAGTGAGAGTGAATGAGTGAGAGTGAATGAGTGAGCGTGAGAAGGAATGAGTGAGCGTGAGAGTGAATGAGTGAGCGTGAGAGTGAATCAGTGAGCGGGAGAGTGAATGATTGAGCGTGAGAGTGAATGAGTGGGCGTGTGAGTAAATGAGTGAGCGTGAGAGTGAATGAGTGAGCGGCAGAGTGAATGAGTGAGCGGGACAGTGAATGAGTGAGCGTGAGAGTGAATGAGTGAGCATGAGAGTGAATGAGTGAGCGGGAGAGTGAATGAGTGAGCGGGAGAGTGAATGATTGAACTGGAGAGTGAATGAGTGAGCGGGAGAGTGAATGAGTGAGCGGGAGAGACAGAATGAGTGAGCGTGAGAGTGAATGAGTGAGCGGGAGAGTGAATGAGTGAGCGGGAGAGTGAATGAGTGAGCGGGAGAGTGAATGAGTGAACGGGAGAGTGAATGAGTGAGCTGGAGAGTGAATGAGTGAGAGTGTGTGTGTGTGAGTGAATGAGTGAGAGTGAGAGTGAATGAGAGAGAGAGAGAGAGAGAGAGAGAGAGAGTGTGTGTGTGTGGTGTGTGTGTGTGTGTGTGTGTGTGTGTGTGTGTGTGTGTGTGTGGGACGCGCTGGCATCACTACTTTTACGTCACATACTTTTTATGTACACATTTTTCTCCATGTTTAGCCTTGTTTATGTTTACAACATTCATTTCACAATGTTTATTTTTCTTCCTATGTAAATGTATAATGCTCTTGATGAACGAAAGACGAGTGATTGGAAGGGCCGAATGTAAGACGGGCCTTCGCGCCCAATTTGTGACCCTAATAAAGTTGATTTGATTTGATTTGATTTGATTTGATAAAACATAGAAAATTGAAATATTTTGTTCACTTGAAAGTCATGAAGGTTTGGAGAGAACAATAATGGAGGGGTATATGCCTGGGAAGCGAGGAAGAGGAAAGCGAAAGAGAAGATGGGTGCAGGATGTGGCGGATGATCTCCAAATGGGTGTATCGGACGCGGGACATCTTGCTTGTGATCGAGAAGTTTTCCGGAAGGTTGTTATGGAAGCGAAGTTCTTCAAAGGACTTGCTAATGAATGAATGAATGAATCAATCAATCAATCAATCAATCAATCAATCAATCAATCAATCAATCAATCAATCAATGGGTGAATGATTGGGTGAGTGAATGGGTGAGTGAATAGGTGAGTAAATGGGTGAGTGAGTTAATGGGTGTGTGGGTGGGTGGGTGAGTGAGTGGGTGAGTGAGTGAGTGAGTGAGTGAGTGAGTGAGTGAGTGAGTGAGTGAGTGAGTGAGTGAGTGAGTGAGTGAGTGAGTGAATGAATGAATGAATGAACGTACGTACGTACAAAATATCAAGGTGATCATACAAGATCAAGAGTCTGTTTTCTACACTTGTCTTGAGCTGACATGTGAGCTCTGGTCACAATGAGGAGTGTATCCGGCAACACGGCGAGAAGCACGATTCGGCGAAGGCCAGGAGAGAAAGGCCTCCTAAACTAGACACGGCACGATCGAGGTCGAGGTTGGGTCGGTCGAGTCTGAGCTCTTTGTCGGCAATGGCGACGTTGGTGACGCAGCCATCTAGAAATACTTGTCTATACCTTTTATGTGTTTTATAAGTGGTAACAGGACGTTGTCATCATGTTTAACGTATCAATGTGAAGTGTAGAAGTAAGAATAGATTATGGAAACTTCACGGTATTATGTTCAGTACTTATAATTAATACGTCTGTCAGAATCTCCGAGTCGTCATCGCCCACGCCTGGCAATACCGACCAGGTACGACTGTGAACTCGACTCGCGTTACTGCGCAGTGCATGGCCAGAGGTCAGCGTGGGACACGGAAGCCACGAGACCGGACAGCCGGGCCAACGAGGCATCACGGCCAGTAGCTCAGACGAGCCTAGGACTTCAGACTGGACGGTCATGAAAGTGTACTGCGGTGTATGAGTCGATGCGTGATGGACGAAAGCTTGTATGCTTTGTTGAGTAGAATACAGAGTGCGTGAGTGTATATTCTATTGCATTTATGTATTGATGTATGTACATTGAATGATTCGAGCAATGGCATTATCGCGGACTTTGCGCGATGCCTGATATGTTTGCTGTGTGAGAAGTGCGATTAAAAGTGATGGAGTTATATCGCCGTGTGTTGCTACACTCAGTTAGTGTGAGTGGTGGTTTTCACGCCTGTTAGTTTATACGAGCCGTTGGTCTTACAAACAATACCCTGACACGTCACGTTGTGATTCGTCGTGGACTGTTACAAACAGTCTCTCAAAACTCAGTTCACTCAACCACTTGATTACAAGATGAGTCAGTCTATCGACAATAAGCAAGCGACTCAGGCCACCGACACTCGGCCAGCAATTCTGTACCATGGCAATGTCAGCGGGTAACTTCGAACATTTCAAAATGGTGTTCACAACAAGAGGCCATACTGTGTCCATGACATATCCATCCATCCATCATGTGCCATGCCGATAAGCGTGGGCGGTCATGTTCTGCCATCTCATTCAATCACCAGAGTCGTGGATCAGCTCTGTGTTTCTGTCTCGACCATGCCACGAGGCCAAGCCATCTAGGTATTTACTTCTCGGTCTTCCCCTTGGTCTGTTCCCTTCGATCTTACCAGTTGTCACCAAGTTCTTCAAGTCATTTCTGCTCACAACATGCCCAAAAAATTTTGACTGTCTACGTCTAATGTCGCTAATCAGTTTACGATCTTCATTTGTTTCTTGAAGGACTTGTTCATTAGTTTTTCTGTCTGTCCATGGTATTCTTTGCAATCTCCTCAGAAACCATATCTCCACAGCCATCAGCTGTTTTTCAGCTTGACTTCTTATTGTCCAAGCTTCACATCCATACAAAAGTATAGGTTCTATGTAGCACTTCAACACTCTTTTTCTCGTTTCAATTAATATCTTTTTATTGGTCAGTAAGCTTTTCATCTTGCAAAAGGCTACCTTCGCAATGGCAATTCTTGTTCTAATCTCTTCAAGGCATCTCCCATCAGATGTTATTACTGTTCCGAGATAATTGTACCTATTCACTTGTTGAAGAATATTCCCATTTACTTGTATATTACATTGTGGTATTTCGTTCTTCCTAGTGACAACCATAATCTGTGTCTTTTTACAATTTAATTCTAACCCTAGTTGTTCACTGTGTGTAACAATCGCATCTACTAAATGTTGCAGGTCCTGTTCATTGTCTGCAATCAAGACTGTATCATCTGCATATCTAATGTTATTGATGCATCGTCCCCCAATGTTGATTCCTTCCATATCTTCAATATTTCTGAAAATATTTTCACTGTACAGGGATAAAAGATCTGGAGACATTACACATCCCTGTCTCACACCTCTCTTAAAAGGTTGATATTGACCTACATCGTTATCAATTCTGATGGCAGCTTGTTATTTCCAATATATGTTTTTTACAAGTATAAGGTCTTTTCCATCAATTTGTAGATCTTCAAGCATCCTTATCATGTCGACATGTCTCACTTTACCGAAAGCCTTTGTGTAGTCAATAAAACAAAGATACAGATCTGTGTTTACTTCTATAGAACGTTCAATTACTGTTCTCAGTATATACACAGCATTTACTGTGCCTTTGCCTTCTACAAAACCACATTGTTCATCTCCTATTTCGGGTTGTATTTTCTTCCTAATTCTTTGCCTGATAATTCTCAGCAGAATGTTCGTGATATGGTTCATTATACTAATTGTTGTATAGATGTTGATCTCATTCCAAGGCTCCTGATTTCTTCGGGATTGCAATAAATAAATAATTACATAATTCAGGAGGTATATCCCCTGTATTGTATATTGCGTTCAGCAGTCTGGTGACTTGGTCTATTCCATATTCTTCTAAGGCAGGGGTGGGCAAACTTTTTGTGCGTAGGTTACAGCAACCTATCACAATAAGTAATTATTAATTATTTATCGGTCATTAAGCAGTATACACAGTAAACAGGATCCTTACAGCAAACAAAATGATTACAGTATACAGGATGATTACAGTATACAGGATGATTACAGTATACCAGATGATTACAGCACACAGGATGATTACAGTACACATGATGATTACAGTACACAGGATGGTTACAATGCAGAGCATTATTACAGTAAACAGGATGATTACAGTACACAGGATGATTAAGTACACATGATAATCAATTACACAGGATGATTACAGTACACAGGATGATTACAGTACACAGATGATTACAGTACACATGATGATTACAGTACAGGAGATGATTACAGTATACAGGATGATTACAGTACACGGGATGATTACAGTATACAGGATGATTGCAGTACCGTCGATGATTACAGTACACAGTTAGTTAGTCGACAGATCATCCTCATTGCACATCGAACCATTCTGTCCATAAGTGTTCGGATCTCCTTGTATAGCTGAATAGACCGTAGTGAAAGAATTTGTAGTTTACGTATAGTGTTTTTGTCAGAGTCTTGCAAACAACCTTTGGCTCGTCTTTCGTTACTCTTTCTACTCAAGACCTGACGCCACACACAAACCAACATCAGTCGAAGACCATTACACATAGCGGTTCTTAAATATCACTGAATTACTTTAATACAGTACTATCTTTATGTACATCATCGAATTTAATATATCAATAATATTTACAACAGTCGTCATACGTGGCATGCGCCGTTCATACACAACATCGCTATGATCTCACTCTACGCTGACTCACGCACACTGTTTCCAATTCCCAGCGTAAACTATCAATTCGTTCACTACGGTCAATTTAGCTATACACTAGAACTCCAGCCTCAAACACATCCCCCACCCCCCATCCAACGCTCAGTGCAGTCTGAACTCTGTCCTGTCCTTAGCGTCTTGCGTCACGTGTCTAGTTGCCCCGTGAATTCGTGAGTCCACCTGTTCTCCGTCGCAGGTACCACGTCTCACCCCTGGCTTGTCCTTAACCCGAGGTTAGTCAGTTCGTCGATGTTTACAGTCACTCATGTTAAACTGTCTGTCCTTAAGCGAACTTGTCCTGTCTTATGCTGTCACCGTCCTATCTCCCAAGATCTATCCTGTCTGTCTGTCTCCTAGGACGCTGACATTTCTGCCCCACTCAGTTCTCACAGATGAGAAGCATCTTCTTTAAACCAAATCTTGAATAATCATGAAGGACTTTCCTGGTTGTCATGTCAAGCAGGTGGTGATGACGATCAATAGAACTTGGGACATAAGGACGGACGACTTTCACTCTTCGTTGGCTTACAGATAGGCATGTTGTTTCGTGCCGAAGGCTGAAGTCACCTGGTCATTCAACTTGATATTCAAAAGTCGTAGATCCATTCACCAAACAAAATGGGAGAGCCTAAAAACAAACAACTGGGTGAAAGTCTTCTGTTCTAACTCACTGTCACATCCACAGTAGACATAAAGACACACCATCAGAATAATAGAGCATAATCATGTACATTCATAACTATCTGATCCTAGACATCAGCTACCGTATGGATGGAAAGTTGTGCAATCTCAGAAGGCTGAAAGCTAAAACCAAAACTAGCAGCGACACCGTCAGAGAGCTGCTGTTTGCTGATGATTGCGCTCGATATGCCAACTCAGAGGCAGACATGCAAACAATGTTTCTGCTTTTTTATATGCCTGTGCCAACTTTGGGCTCAATATCAAATTGGAGAAGACGGTAGTTATGTACCAGCCAGCTCCATGGAATAATCACTACCCGATCCTATGGCCTGGCTGGCAGAGGTGATCAAGGATAGCGTGTCGTCTAACTTCTGGACGACTGTAATCGCCTCGTCTGGTAGACTGTCATCTTGTCTTGTAGAGGCCAACTCATTTCGTCCGCTTTTGAGTACTGAAATCCAATTATACAAGCGAACTCTTTATTCTGACCCTTTCGCCCACAGTTATCTCTCATCCATAAAAAAATGTGTTAACTTTCTTTGAGGTTGGGAGAAAGAGACATTATTTAAATATCATCTCGTGACCAATATTCTTATGTGGTGTTTACAGAAGAAACGTAGTGTATATATTATTCCCACTATCTTCAAGTCACCCCAAACCCTTTAGCTTTCCCCTTCTTGTTATATATTAAGAAGAGAGTTTAATTTATACATGTGTGTGTACCTCATTTAGAAGGGTTACAATGTAAAAGGATTCAGTCCATTATTCCATCCCCAAATACTCGGAGATAATTAAACGCTCTTCTTCTCCTACAGGAGCTAAGTCAGTATATGCTTAAGGAATGGCACTATCTGACGATGAATTATATATTCACTTTCCGCACCATGTTGTTTAGATTTAAATGAAAGCTGCCGTGTTTAGGAAAGCAATGCCGTAATCGAAAAAGAGCATAGATGCAGCTGAACAGCACAATAGATGGATCAGGCTGTTGATTATTAAGCGCCTCCATTCTAACCATACCGCTAAATAAACTGTTCACTGGCCCCTAATCGCCAATCAATAATTGCTTAACCCATTTACCTGGCGTGTTGCGATGGTGTGTCAAATCGTGGTAGTTTCCCTTGGTATTCGATGTATATAACTACAAAATAAAGACAGATAAATATTAAATAACTTCTTTTGGGTAAAGCCACACCTTGTCCATTATGAATTAAGTCACTGTAGGTAACAACTGAAGACTCCTTCTTGTGTACACAATACAGCACTAAGAAACTGGACATGCTATCGGTCTGAAGACTTGAAGGTAACTGGGTTCCCGTTATGGCTGTAGCTCAGCTCTCATACTCTCGACCCGAGGATCGTTCACTGTTCACGTTTTTCCCCACCACTCAGTGAATTATAATAGACTGAATATTAATAGACGGGATTTAGTGAACAGAACTTGTTTATCGCGAAGTAGTATTCTAAGCGTTCTATCTGTAAGACATAACTAGAATATTCTACAAATTTCGCAAATGGAAAAGAATCCCGTGAAGGGTTTCCTCAGCTATATTTAGCGTGTGTTCCCGTTAACAGAAAAATGAAGGGAAATCCGCTGATGTTTCGCTACAGTGACGGATAAGTTCCTTTACACCTCAGATCCCCGAGAGAAACTCGAGACAAAATCTATATGGCTGAAATAAAGATTACACCCCTGGATACCCAAGAGTACAGCTGCGACTGGCTCGTTACTATGTATAATTAGCTGGTCTTGGTATCCCCTAAGGCGTGGGGATGAGAAGCTTAAATGCCTAGATTTATATATACTACTGGACTACTAGACAGGGCAGGTTATCCCGCCTGACAATACCCCTTTTCTTGATTGTAATTAATCTCCCACAAATCTCCCACTCAGCTGTTTTCCTTGGAAAAATGTTAAAGATAAACTATGAGTTAAAGACAAACTACGCTCTTTATTTACTATCAATATGAAAAACACTGATTATTTGCAGGATGATGATGATAATGACTGTGATATGACAGTTACAGCATCCACATGTAGTAGTTAAACAAGTACAACCTAAACGTAATGTCGTAAAGACTGCCTGGGGCTGTGGTATAATAACGGGACTACATGTGCGATGATGCCTCAATCGCCTCCAACAAAGATCCTTTAAGATCCAACATGGTTCGACTACGATCCAGCAGGATCAGCCCGTCGGTTTTCTGGATCACTGTCCAGTCCTGACACTACCTGGTCTCTCCTCGTTGTCGGGATCTGCAACCTGGCGCCCTTGTTGAGCGCTTGGAATACATAATCAAGATTGCGTACTGTCTAAGTTCTATAGCAAGACAATCCTAGATAATCACCTATGGTGATATACACTCTATCACCCACATACACTCACGATGGGATGTCTGGCAATGTCTATGTTAGAGGGGCCTGCGTGCCCAATTCTTAACCCTTTGAAAATAAAGTTTGTTCGTTCGTTCGTTCGTTCGTTCTCTTCCAGCTTTACTGCGCTCACTCTCCTCATTCTCTCTCTCTATCTCTCTCCCTCTGCATCTCTCTCTCTCTCTCTCTCTCTCTCTCTCTCTCTCTCTCTCTCTCTCTCTCTCTTTTACTGTTGAGTTGCGGACGACTTTTCCAGTAGTCGTTATATCTCCTGCCTTCGCTTTTACCAGACCCGTCATGAGAAATGCAATGTCCTAAGTCCATGTCACCAAATCTGACACCCGGTTCTTGGCAACCGCTCCGTTACGGGTTGTTTCAGCATATCAAATGGTCAGTAGTGTTATTACAATAATGTCTGACCGCCGGGCTTAAGTACCGGTGATCCTTCCCTGTGCCAGGGTTACGATGAACCATATACCCGTTCCATATTGTGGGTAATATCTATACCACTATACCTCTGCCTCAATCACAATCATGGTAGTAACATACAATATTCACCATGGGGGTAACATATTACATATAGAGCCTATTACGGCAATAGACCGTGGCTGATAATAATACAATTAGCACAACCCACAATCCCGGTGGGTTACCATATGACATTCAATATCTCAAACATATACTAAACTTAATGCATAGAAGGATATTCCTACATATGTATTAGGAATGCAAAACAATGTAGCAATTTATTTATCTACAACAACTGCGAACATAATAGTTCTCACATAAGTGACAACCATCTGACAAGATAAAATGAAATACCGTCAATTGTATATCCTGAACATAATAAAAGTGTATACATAGCAACATAGTTAAAATTGTGCATAACAGAAGATTCCTACATGTGTTAGCAGAATAACAAAACCATAGTAATGTACTATGTACGGAAAAATGAGACTGAGTTCATACATTAGGAAGACGGAATGAAAGTCTGCACTAATCTGTAGTTACAGAGAAGAATAGTTATTAAGACAGAACATTCATAGAACCTTCTATCAGCATAAGAATCAGATTTATGAAATTTATAAATATAAAAATCGTTTACTACGAGGGGAAGTCAATAAGTAAGTCACAAATGGCTTTAGCGGAAAAAAAAAATGTTTGCATATCCTTTACAGGACATCGCTGTCAACATCAGCATCTTTCAGCTGATTGTTGATTTCTTGGCAAGATTACGCTCAGTAGTTTGCCATTGCTTTCTGAGCGGCCGGCTCAGTTATCCCGCAAGTCATGAGCGCAGGTAGAACCGCAACCAATTCTCTCACGCTGCGAGAGCCTGCGTGGATAAACGGGATTACGGAGAAAGTATTGTAACTCCTCGGCCACAGAGAACGGCGTAGAGAAATAACTAAATATAATAACAACTTGAAACCAGTTTATTTTTATACATAAATTGTCCCTTTATCTATCAACATGATTTCCACCAATATTGATGCACTTATCCCATCGTTTTATCAGTCCCCCCAAACCGGTTGCATAGAACTGGGTGATCTGTTTTCTAAACCACGTTTTCACTTCACATTCAACTTCGTCGTCATTCTCGACATGTCTCCCGCCAAGGTGGGTTTTCAGTGGACCAACAAGGTGGAAATCGCTAGGGGCTAAGTCGAGGCTGTAAGGTGGATGTTCTAGAACTTCCCAACTTAGTTGGTTAATTTTCTCCTGAGTTAATCGAGCCTTATATGGCCTGGCATTGTCACGAAGAAGCAACACTACTCTACTCAGCAGTCCTGGTCGTTTTCTTCGAATTCAGAATTCACATTTCCACCTTTCTTCTTGAAATTGGTTACAAGCACTCCTTGACAATCCCAGAACACTGTCAGCATAACCTTCCCTGCTGATGGCGTAACCTTGAATTTTTGGACACAAGGCGAAGAAGGATGTTTTCATTGTACTGAAGCACGCTTTGATTCGAGCTGGTAATGATGCACCCATGATTCGTCCCCGGTAACAGTCGTGTTCAGCATGTCTTCTCCTTCATCTTCGTATCGACAGAGATAATGCAAGGACAGGCCAAATCGGTTCACTTTGTGTTCCTCCTTCAATTATCTGGGTACCCACCTTGAGCACACTTTCTTAAATTTCAATCGATCATGCATTTATGCTTGCATTACTTTGTGCTGAACCATGTGAGCACCCTATTGCAGATGTTACAGAGTCTATCGTTAGTCGCCTGTCACCTCTAATCATCTCCTCCACCCGCGGCACGGATACGTCTGTTGCAATCTCAACAGGACGACCAGATCGGATTTCATCAACAATTTTAGAGCGTCCTTGAGAAAATTTTTCTACCCAGCTATGCACCGCTTTACGGGACAAACATTTGTCAGCATAAATAGGAAGCATTTCCTTATGAATGTCCATTGCAGGCAGTCCTTTTGCCCACAAAAAACCACAACAGCAGGTTGATCTTTGGTTGTACACTCCGTAAGTACAGTCGCCATTTTGTTTATGCACTAGCGCCACCTAACAAAATGGAATGTAAAGTTCGATGTAGCTGTCACCTATTGACACCTGTAGAAACCACCAACTACATTTACCTGCCATCCCACCGAACTGTGTGGCTTACTTATTGACTCGCCCTTGACTGACAAAACCCAGTCTACTTATACTAGTTTTTACTAACTCTTATCTATTTACCGCCTTTTTTTTTCCTTTGGTTCTAACTCTACGTTTGGCCGGTAGGTGTTTGGGCAAGTGGTTTTGTAAACTACCGTTTCAGTTCAAACCTAGTGTCTCGATTTAGTCTGAATTATCGCCAGCGCGACAGGCTCTTTCACACTTTTGCCCGACTGGGACGTTTCATTATTAGTCCAACACTTCACGCATTACATCGCTGGACACACATTTTATCCGCGTGAAGGCTTCTGGCAGTCTGATAATATGTTTAACCCGGGATTTTTATCAAGCAGGAATTTACACCTGTGCGCTGCTGGTGAACACATGGCCTTCTAAGGCGTCAAATTTGAACTTGCTCAAACGTAAAATCCAGACCGTGGTCGTTTTGATCTACGCGCACAATGGTGTATCAGCTTCTTACATGTTGAGAATACCGTTTATTCTTCTGTTCATTCATCTTTTGTGTTTGTGGAATGAGAGGCATTATGGAGGAACCGCGGCATTTTATGAAAATAATAAGCTCTCTGTCTCCAATAAGACATCGACATAACAAACCCTGTCTCCAATAAGACACCGAAATAACAAACCCTCTGTCCTAAACGAGACACAGCCATAACAAACCCGCTGTCTCCAACAACACACAGACATAATGAAGCCTCTATCTCCAACAAGACACAGACATTAAAAAAAAACCATCTGTCTCCAACAAGACATAGACATAACAACCCTAGGATTGCTTCCTAAGATAGGAACATAGAACTATCTAAACCACAATCAATGACTAACACTCGAACCACTACCTTATACTGTAACTGTAAACAAGCTCTAACACTCGACCCACTCCCCGGCCATTTTCTAACTCTCTCAAACTTTATTCCGTTCTTTGCCCTACACGGGTCGTACGCACGAATCGATTCAGTGTGCAAGATAAGCACACAGTAGACTTCCATCGTTCATCTACTACCTATAATAACTTGAGTTGTGGGACAGGAGGGTCTTGAGTCTGATGAATTAAGGCCGCCTATAGTCGCGGCGAAATGTGCAGGTTAGGGTTTTCTTTATGCCCCAGACAGAAAAAATCCACACCTTACCAAGGATTCGAAGTCGGGTCTCCTGAAAGACAACCCGACGTTCTAGCCACTCGGCCAGCCATCATAGTAAACAACTTCGAATAATGTTAGTTCTGTGTGACCTTTCATGTGACATGTCACGTGACCTGCCACGCGAACTGTCATGTGACCTGTCATGGGCTGTCGCTACTGTGAATCTCTGTTAGTTCTGTGTGACCTGTCACGGACTGTGGCTACTGTATACCCCCGCCCTTATCCTTGTCATATGTCTAATCTTTAGGTCTCCTTTTGTCTTCTATGAAATATTGTCACAATATGTCATACAGAGTTGTGACAGTCTCCAACAAGACACAGACATAACAAACCCTCGGCCTCCAATAAGACACAGACATAACAAACCCTCTGTCTCCAATAAGACACAGACATAACAAACCCTCTGTCTCCAATAAGACACAGACATAACAAACCCTCTGTCTCCAATAAGACACAGACATAACGAACCCTCTGTCTCCAATAAGACACAGACATAACAAACCCTCTGTCTCCAATAAGACACAGACATAACGAACCCTCTGTCTCCAATAAGACACAGACATAACAAACCCTCTGTCTCCAATAAGACACAGACATAACAAACCTTCTGTCTCCAACAAGACACAGACATAACAAACCCTCTGTCTCCAACAAGACACAGACATAACACACCCTCTGTCTCCAATAAGACACAGACATAACGAACCCTCTGTCTCCAACAAGACACAGACATAACGAACCCTCTGTCTCCAACAAGACACAGACATAACGAACCCTCTGTCTCCAACAAGACACAGACATAACAAACCCTCTGTCTCCAACAAGACACAGACATAACAAACCCTCTGTCTCCAATAAGACACAGACATAACGAACCCTCTGTCTCCAATAAGACACAGACATAACGAACCCTCTGTCTCCAACAAGACACAGACATAACAAACCCTCGGTCTCCAATAAGACACAGACATAACGAACCCTCTGTCTCCAACAAGACACAGACATAACAAACCCTCGGCCTCCAATAAGACACAGACATAACAAACCCTCGGCCTCCAATAAGACACAGACATAACGAACCCTCTGTCTCCAACAAGACACAGACATAACAAACCCTCGGCCTCCAATAAGACACAGATATAACAAACCCTCGGCCTCCAAAAACACACATACATAACGAACCCTCTGTCTCCAATAAGACACAGACATAACGAACCCTCTGTCTCCAATAAGACACAGACATAACAAACCCTCGGCCTCCAATAAGACACAGACATAACGAACCCTCTGTCTCCAACAAGACACAGACATAACAAACCCTCGGCCTCCAATAAGACACAGATATAACAAACCCTCGGCCTCCAAAAACACACATACATAACGAACCCTCTGTCTCCAATAAGACACAGACATAACGAACCCTCTGTCTCCAATAAGACACAGACATAACGAACCCTCTGTCTCCAATAAGACACAGACACATCAAACTCTCTACATGAACGAAGAAGAAGAAGATGAACGCAGAAGAAGAAGAAGATGAACGCAGAAGAAACCCTCTACCGCCGACAGGATAAAGTAACAAATGTACGTTCACTTCCAACTCTCATTATCCCGCCATACATTATTTCTCCTACATCTATCATTCTAAAAGCTAACCAGTGCTAATCAATCCCTATTTATGACGGATTTCGCCCCTGATTTTTACTGTTTTGTTATTTGTCCATCAAGAATGATGATGACCATTCATTTCATCCAGTGGGGTTGAAGGTGTGGAGCCGTCGGTTCTAAGATGGCTGATAAGGCCTATTTTGGCTCTAAATGTTCTTTGACAATGTGGGCAAAGAATGCTTGACGTCTCTGGAGGAGGATTTCCTGCAGTGGTTTTTCTGTCCTGCCTTTTCTTCACAGCTCTTGCAGTCCTGGTTACCTCACATATGACTGCACCTTTGCGCAATGATGCACGCCACGAATTTCGGTCTCTGGCTGCAGCCTCCCAGGTGTCATGATGAATTCCAAAAGCATTCAGTGAAATTTTCAGTGTCTTTAAAACGTTTCCTCTGGCCACCTTGGGAGCGTTTACCACAACGCAGTTCGCTGTAGAAAATTCGTTTAGGGAGCCTGTGATCTGGCATGCGGGTCAAGTGACCAGCCCAGCGAATCTGATTCTTCATCAGTAGAGTGTGGATACTGAGCATGGGCGCTCTTTCTAGGACTTCAGTGTCTGGAATCGTGTCTTGCCATTTAATCTTCAGTAGCTTCCTTAGGCAGACTGTGTGGAAGTAGTTTAATTTCCTAGCGTGTCGCTGATAAACAGTCCAGGTTTCACAAGCATATAGCAGTGTGGATAATACAACTGCTTTGTAGACTTTTAGCTTTGTTTGCAGGCTTATTCCAGTTCTGTCCCATACATTCTTGTACAGTCTGCCAAAGGCTGCACTGGCCTTGGAGATTCTTGCATTCACTTCGTCATCGATTGTGGCAGCTTGTGACACAGTGCTGCCAAGATAGGTGAATTTGTCCACAACACTTAGTCTATGATCATTCACTTTGATATTCGGCACAGTGTGATTATTCCCTGGAGCTGGCTGGTACATAACTACAGTCTTCTCCAAGTTGATATTGAGCCCAAAGTTGGCACAGGCATGTGAGAAAGCTGAAACATTATGTTGCATGTCCGCCTCTGAGTTGGCGTATAGAGCGCAATCATCAGCAAACAGGAGCTCTCTGACGGTGCCGCTGTCAATTTTGGTTTTAGCTTTCAGCCTTCTGAGATTGAATAACTTTCCATCCATACGGTAGTTGATGTCTATTCCAATGTCGTCGTTCTCGAAGGCATTCATCAACATGGCTGAAAACATGAGGCTGAACAGTGTTGGTGCCAGGACACATCCTTGCTTCACTCCATTGGTTACAGGAAAGGGTTCAGACAGTTCACCATTTTCCTGTACTCTTGCCTGCATGCCGTCATGAAATAGCCGCACTATTTGGACAAACTTTCGTGGACAGCCATATTTTGCCATAATCTTCCACAGTCCTTCTCTGCTGACTGTATCAAAAGCCTTGGTAAGGTCAATGAAAGTGGAGAACATTTCGCAGTTCTGTTCCTGACATTTCTCTTGCAGCTGCTTTGCAGCGAAAATCATGTCAACAGTTCCACGTTCTTTTCTGAAGCCACATTGACTCTCAGGAAGAAGACCTTGATCGAGATGGGCTGTGAGGCGATTGAGAAGAATTCTGGCGAGTATCTTCCCTGCAATTGAGAGCAAGGAGATGCCTCGGTGGTTGTCACAGGATTGGCGGTTTCCTTTACGTTTGTAAAGGTGGACTATTGACGCGTCCTTAAAATCTTGTGGCATGGTCTCGTTCATCCATATGTTTGTGAAGACTTGGTGAAGCTGCTCTGTTAGGACCGGCCCACCTGCCTTGTATATCTCTGCTGGGATGGAGTCAGGACCAGGTGCCTTGCCGCTGGAGAGTTGCTGGATGGCTTTGTTTATTTCCACTATGGTTGGCAGGTCACCAAGTGTCTCATTGGTGGGAACTTGAGGAAGGCAGTTGATGGTTTCATCATCGAAGAAGGAAGTTGCATTTAAGATGTTGCTGAAATGCTCTGCCCAGCGTTGGAGGATTTCTTTCTTATCGGTGATCAATGTTCCCCCCATCTGCACCGAGGAGGGGAGCTGTGCCTGGTGATGTAGGACCATAGACCGCTTTCAGTGAGTCGTAGAAGTTTTTCATATCATGTCTGTCAGCAAAGCCCTGAATTTCATCAGCTTTGCTGCTCAGCCAGGAGTCCCGCATGTGCCGAAGTTTCTGCTGCACTACTCTCTGAATGTTCTTGAAAGCATCTTTTTTTGATGTTGACTTTGGGACATTCAAATGTGCCTTGAGGAGAAAATGTTTCTCGGCCAGCAATTGGTTGATGTCTTCGGAATTTTCATCAAACCAGTCTTTATGCTTTCGGGGGGCTGGACCCAGGATTTCCATAGCAGTGTTGTAAATTGTGTCCTTTAGGGCTCTCCATTCTGTTTCTGTATCCTGTTTAGCATCAGCATTGAGCTTGAGGCGGTCTTCCAGCATATTTTCAAACGACTGCTGCATTTTCTTGCTGTTTAGGCGGGTGACATTTAGCTTTGTTTGCGTTTTCGCCCCTTGAGGACGCCGTGGTGGCCTGATGTGGATGTTCATTTTCGAGACAATGAGACGATGGTCTGTCCAACATTCGGCACCACACATGGATTTTGTCACTCGAACGTCTTGTCTGTCACGCCTCCTGACAATGACATAGTCAATGAGGTGCCAGTGTTTCGAGCGAGGGTGCATCCACGATGTCCTATTTCTCATGGGGAGACGGAAAATTGTGTTCGTAATCACGAGATCATGTTCGGCACATGTCTGAAGGAGGCGGAGTCCATTGCTGTTACAATTTCCAACTCCATGCTTTCCAATAATGCCACTCCAAGAGGTGGTGTCCGTGCCTACTCTGGCATTGAAATCCCTAAGGAGTATAAGTTTGTCTCCTTTGGGAACAGATGTTAATACACTGTGCAGGTCCTCATAGAACTTGTTCTTGACATCATCTTCGTTGGTCATAGTTGGTGCGTAGACACTCACAATGGTTGCGTGCTTCCTTCCATTCAGCAGGGGCAACTTCATGGTCATGAGCCTGTCGTTTATAGCCTTTGGAAATCCAGCTAATTTGCCGACCAGGGCCGACTTAATGGCAAATCCCACACCGGATTGGCGTCTTTCCTCGCTTTTCCTTCCACTCCAGAAGAATGTGTAGCCGGCACCAATTTCACAGATTTGGCCTTCTTCTGCAAGTCGTGTCTCGCTCAAGGCTGCAATGTCGATGTTGTACCTGCCCAGCTCTTTCCCAATCAGTGCTGTTCGTCTCTCTGGACCCGACGCGCCGTCTCTGTCAAGTAGGGTGCGTACATTCCAAGTTCCAATTGTTAAGGGAATATGGTTTACTCTTTTAGCTTTGCTTGTTTTATCTTTCTTTGTATGTCGACCGCAGTTAAGGGTACCCACCAACCGCGGCTAGCTGGTTAGGTAGTGATGAAGCAGACAATGTTTAGGGCACCTTTTCTAGCCCCTTCCTCATGCTATGGAGGTGAGCAGTGTGTTCCTATAGAGGGCTGCTCAGTCGCTCAGGGGGCTGCCGAATCCCACTGCTGCTCCGGTCAGTAGAAGACGACCATATGGCCTGAGCCGCCTGTGTGCAGGTCTGCGACTACGGCTGCCAGCGTACCCACGCCTGCCGCTTTGCCGCTCGCCCATCGCCACAGGGCTTGAAGGTGATATGTGACGTTGGATGAAGAATGACTTGCGCGATGACTTGGATTAAAGTGAGGAAGAGTTGCGCAATTCGTCGACCTCACTCTCTCGCCTGAGTCCATCTGAGTCCAGTGGCAAGACAAGTCGAGACGATTGGAGACGAATACAGGTGCAGTGGATGACCAGGGCGCTCTACGTGCCTTGCCGTGCTCATTACGTTCCACAACGCTTTGCAGGTAAACGCCGTCTTGCCCGTTGAATCAGGAATGATTTCTTCCGCGCAGTCTGCCGAATCCTGTCTTCACATGCTGGGTAGGCATACCCTAGTTTACCTCTTGGTTTGACACCAAATCGGATAGCCATGCCTGGTTTAGCCAGCCTCTCACAGCTGTTGCCCGGGGGGTGGCCGCTGTCGCATGCTGACAGCTACTAGGAGCCACAGGCACGAGCTGGGTGTCAGACTTGGACCAGTGGGGGATGGGTCCTTAAAGGACATGAGAGCCATCCTTATCAAAGGTGCTACCAATGCCTGACACCCCGTACCCCCCATGATTTTTACTACACTCATCCCAGGAGCATTACCGGCGATGTCTTGTGTAATGAATTAGTACCACGATATCATTAAAGCGGTCATTCTTTTCTCCCTGTGACGGAAAAGAAACGGATATAAATTGCTTCCTAATTGTCCCATGAAACGTTTTGCGGCGACAGTCAACGACGTATATACAATATTCAATGTGGGCAGTTATATAAATGTCACCGCCTCCAGCAAGATGGCGTCGCAGGGAAGAAATTGCCACAACTACGTGACAACAGATTCGGGGTGAATTCTGGGCTGACAATATGGCGATTCTATCAACCAATCCGCTATCGCACACTGGTTGTGACAGGTGCAAAGATCGGAAACACGTATAATTATTCTCACATTCAGTACATGGGCGCAACCCGGTTATGACAGCGAACGTGTATGATTTCATTGCACCAGATTAACACTTGAGAAAGTGGGTGACATTTGAATTCAGTTATACAAATATGTTTTTGATAATATCACGGACCAGTATGCAATGTCCCAGACTCACACACAGACACATGTGATCATATACAATCAACGGGCAGCCCTGAGGCCACTGTAGTAACATGAGAAATAAATGCATGGGTTTTGACCGACACTCGTAGAAGCAATGATTAGAATTAAAGCACACAGGACATACTAGTCAAAAGAAACACTGAAAACTGTCATTATATCCGTCCGTGAATGTGCAACAATAACAAACACAGCGACTTAAATATACATTCTAAATCTGCCCGCTATCAAGATGGGTCTGATAGCCAACACCAGCCAGTTAGAGATATACGGCATAGAAGATTGGGTCAGCAACGAACTTTTGGACACAGAATATACTGTGTACCTGGTTATAATTGGAACGTGTATCGCTCTGTGTGGGATCATTGCTAACGTTTTGAACATTGTCGTCTTCATCAAGCAAGGTTTAAGTGATACTGTCAATATTGGACTGTTTGGTCTGGCATTGTGTGATCTGTGTTCTTTAATTACTCTAGAAGGAGTGTTTTCTTTCAGAAATCGGTTGATTCCTAACGCTTTCCCAGTGGTGGCGAATGAAGTTCAGCATTTGATCGCTACATGGCCACACATTTACTTCAGCCAGACAGCTAGCACAATAACCGTCTACATAACCTTGGAGAGATGTCTTTGTGTGGTCATTCCTTTGAAGGTGAAGAGACTCATCACGCCCAGGGTGACCACGTGTGTGGTCGTGGGAATCTACTTGTCCAACCTTGTAACAGTTATCCCGGAATACTTTCTTTGTTACCTGGGATGGAAATTCATACCTGAACAAAACCGTTCTCTGTTAGGACTTATTTTCTTACCGGAGAAAGATGAACTTGCCAAAATAAACTTCAACCTGTCTGTCGGAGCTCAATTCGCTTTTTTATAAATTTATAGCCGTCGTCGTCTTCTCGGGGCTTCTTGTCGTCGAACTGAAGGAAAAATCTAAGTGTCGACAATCAATCAGCATATCGGGTAGTAAGTCTTCGACAAAAGAGACCAACGTTAAAGAGAGCAGAACAGTGAAGATGATCACGCTTGTTGCTTGTATCTATTGTATCTGCTTCTTGCCTATGCTTACGTATTTTGCCGCACTTACAGTTATTCCCGGGTTTGTTGGTTTTAAAACCTACAACAACACATATTTCCAGGTTTGGTCGTTCTCCGCTGTGTGTGATTCCATCAATTCTAGCGTGAATATTTGTATCTACTACAGAATGAGCACCAAATTTAGAACCACATTTCTCGCGGTCATCTGCAAAAACCAGAACCACAATTCTCGCTGTCATCTGTCAAATACTGAACAACATTCCTCGCGTGAAATGTGACGTTGTGAAAAACATTGATCAGAGTGATCTGTCAAATCTGGCCAACATTTATCATGGTTATCTGTCAAATCCATAAAAACATTTCTCACAATTATTTGTAACATCCATAACAATATTTCTCAAAGAGGTAAAGATTTATTCTGTGATACTGCTTGTTTTCTGTCTAATAGAAATTACTTTGATTAATTTCACTATATTAATTAAAGTTTACTTTAATTTTTTTTTCTAGTTATCTAGTTAGAATAGTGTCAGCAACCGCTGTCACAGGCATTCTAGGATACTTCTCTCGCACCACACAAAAGACTTGCTCGTCGTACGAGAGGAATTGGTTAACACATTTTATTGCCACTGGCTCTTTGTATCACATCAATGTACAACAAACAGTCGCTAACAAATCACACAAGAATAAATGCACAGATTATCCTATCACTAGTCATTTCCTAACCCTATCGCTAATCTATCTATTCGGCTAACGAAACAAGCATCGCTAAGCGATGTTATCACTATGAAGTCTGTGTCCCGTCTGATTCTACTCCGCGTGCTGTTTACACAGTACGCGGAAGGACTCAGGGCGTACTACGGCTTTTTGCGTGCGGCCTCATTTAGCACGCTCGAGTAGTGGCCTCTCTTGAGTTACACTCTAGTTTCACGTTGCCGTGATCATGCCGTGACCAGAGTGCTAACTCTCTGGTTGACACCTCCGTGTCTCATGAGAGAACTATCTAATAGTTCCCCTTCCTATCACCTACCCTGCCCTCAAGTAGGGGCACTGAGTTACCTCTAATCGACTGGAGGTAGACCACTCATTCAGGGTGGTCTTCCTCCTCTATACTTGAGTCTTTGACACACACCTTCCCCTCCTGTGTTGCGTTACAAACTTTGACTCATGGTTGTGACGCAAGAGGTTTCTAAAAATTAGTGTATCTAATTTTTGTCAAAGACTCATGATACCTTGGGTTTGGGTATCCCAATAGACTTCTACTCACTATTGTCACAGTGTAGTATCACTTTACTTGGCTATTGCTGATCGCCACAAACTTGTCAGGTTGGCGTGAGCCCTCTTCTCAATCACAATATTATATAATTAGAGGTTTGTCTGAACCGGACCGTTGTCTTATAAGACCTGCCCTCAAATAGTAAATTAACTCACTACCCATACAAAGTTGACTTTCTTAGGGTCAACCCATGAATTGCTTCATGTCCCCCATATAATATTAAACAACCCTTGCACAAGCTGAGTGCGACAGGCTTTACCTATCTCGCTTCCGCGTGTAAAGTTATCTTTCACTGTTAAGTTAGTGTTTCGTTGTCTATTGTGTCCCCTGACCCGAAGTTATATCCCTTTGTTCTAAAAAAATGTATGTACTTTACATGTGTGTTTTCCTGGTTGTTTGCGTGTTTGGATCTAACTAATAATATAGTTTAATTCCTAACATGTGTGTCTGTCTATAACTACGTATGTAAGTTAGTTTTGAAGTGTCATAATTCGGTTAAATGTGGCCACAAACAAGTGTATAACACTAATTCGTGACTACGTTCCCGTCTTATGAGACTTAAAATACTCTAAGGTTTTACTCTAAACTACACACAATACATCTAAGACAGCACATTACAACATTGACAACAAACGCCTAACGCAGACAAATAATAAAAAGTCGCGCTAAGCGGCAGAAAACATCCGCTGGCTGTCTTCACTCTCCATCGTATATTTACCATTTTCTCTCACTTTCAATCTTCTGTCACACATCTTTTATTCTCACACTTCTGTCACACATCTTTTACCCTCACAATTATTTAAGAACCTTGAAGTGACACTGTACACGTTTAGCTCAGTTTGAAAAGAGTTGAGCTTCATGACTGTGCTTAAGTTACTGCACGAGTCATGTATTTACAAAATATTTACATGGGTGAAATAGGGTTGATAGATTATACCCCGATATTATTCAACACTATATTCTGATGACATACTAATCTTAATTTTCTAACTATCTATATTATATTTTGTTGTACAAAATTAATCTAATTTAAGGGAAGTAATCTAACTATCTAAAAAAAATTAAAATGATGTGAGATGAGTTATGTATCTTTATGAGATGGGTAATGTGCAATGTAACAAAAATTCTAAATAATGTTTTTAATGTTTAAATGAGCAAAATGTAATGGATATTTTTAATCTACATGGTATAAATGATGTACGTTTCTACGTATAATCTTTTTATTCTATAAAATATAACCTAATTTTAGTTCTAAATGATAAGGTTGTTAAAGTGTTCATAAAGATGGAATGAAATAAAATGAAATTAACTGACTACATGGTGTTGTTCCTATCTAAGCTTCTTTATCCTAATCTTTAATTAGCTGTTATTAAGTTTAAATAGTATCCTAATCTCTTTTTATACTAAGTAAGTGGGTAAATTACTGATTTATCTAAACTACAAAAAAAAAAAATCTATTATATTGCCTAAATCTAATCTAACTCTATATTAAAGTAACTAACCTAACTATAATTTACCACTATCTTAAAATCGTTATATTACATATCACAATAAGTATATATACATGATGTCATTTTACCTCAGGTTAGTTGTTGCCATAACGTATAGAAATTGCTTTCGTTGGCATAGTTTATATATACACACTTATCCTGGGTATGCTATCTAAACTACACAGTCATACTTGTGTCCTATGGGTATTCTTACACTCGTTGAGTCCGCTGGTGTCGTAGACAAGTATCTACGTGTCTGTTATTTAACAATGTTCTGACACTGTTCTGATATGAGTAACACAGGTGATTCACCGGAGCACAAATGGAGCATAGTAAGTAACGAGCTATCTATGTACACACGGTGATTTCACTGTTCTTGGCGAACAGTTGTCATTCAGCTGTCTACGGACACATGGTAGTTCACTGTTCTTAGCACATAGTTCTGATCCTGATGTCTATGTACACAATAGTATAATCTACACAGGATACGTTAAATGTATAGTAAATGAACATTTCTTAACCTACCTATTCGTGTGGAATATCAGGTATTTCTACCTCAGATGGTCGACTAAGGGTATCAGCAATGATGTTGTCCCTACCCTTAATATGCTCTATACTAAAAGTATAATTCTGTAATATTAACGACCACGTATAGATGCGGTCATTCTTATGTACCCCACTTTGTATGACCGTGATCGGGGAGTTGTCCGTCTGGACCACAAAGTGATTACCCGCCAGAATTAAGGCAACTTCCTCACCGAATAGATGACGCTTAGGGCTTCCAACTCTGATATGGAATATCTGGACTCAGCCGGTGTGATCTTGCGGCTCACGTAGCAAATCGGATGGAAGATGCCATCATAAAACTGGCCTAGTATTGCAGCGATGGAAATCCTGCTGGCATCTGTCCTAAGATAATAAACGAGCCTAGGATTAGGCAAGCGGAGGATTGGTACATTACTAAATAGGATTTTCAATTTTGACAATGCAGAAATTAATAATGCATCTTTGACATCCAATTTCACTGATGCTTTTAAAACATTTGAAAATACACTTGTAATTTCAGCTAAGTTCGGTATGAACTTGCTATAATAATTTACTAAACCCAAAAGGCTCCTGACCTGCTTCTTTGTTGTAGGCATGGTCAGGTTCATAATTTTGGTAATAATTCTATTGTCAGTTTTCAGTTGTCCTTGTGAAATGACATGACCTAAAAAATCAATTTCTTGTAGGCCCAATTCGACTTTGCTCGGTTTGACCGTGAGGCCGAAGAGTCGCAACCTATCGAAGACATGTCTTAGTTTCAGTAAGTGTGTTGTCCAGTCCTCTGTATGGACACAAATATCATCTATATAGGTCACCGTATTCGTCACTCCATGTAGCAAATCTCTAGTTAAGCGTACGAAAGTGGCAGGAGCATTACGAAGTCCGAAAGGAAGAAATCGCCACTCGTAAAGACCTAGAGGTGTTGAGAAAGCAGTCAGATGGATAGATTGAGTCTGCATAGGGACCTGTCAATATCCCTTAGTAAGGTCTAATTTAGAAAAGATTTTGGAGGTGGACATGTCAAGAATTAGATCTTCGCAGGAAGGAATTGGTTCTGCGTCGATCTTTGTGACATTGTTGAGTTTTCTATAGTCCACACAAAGACGAATGGTAGAGTCTTTTTTCTTGACCAGGACGATTGGAAAGGAGTACTCCGATGTAGATTTTTGAATAATTCCACTAGCTTCTAAATTAAGAATTTCCTTATTTAGATTTTCCCTATAGCTAAGTGGGATAAAGTACGGCCTGCATTTGATAGGTTTCGAGTCCGAAAGAAGGATGGAGTGCTCGATTCTGTCCGTCCTACCTGGAATGTCGGAAAATATGTCCTTATATTCAGTCACTAATTCTATTATCTGTCGTCGTTGTTCTTCTGTCAGTCCCGTTTCTAATCGTATAGAATCTAATGTAGCAGTCTTGTCTACAATTGGAACGGGTAGTTCCATCCCGTCGTCGTCTACCTGATTCAGTACGGTTGTGGTGCTAAGTGCGTTTTCTGTAATCTCACTAAGTGTATGCATATCGTCGGATTTCCCAGTCTCGCTAACTAGTGTAGTTGCGTTGTGTACGTCTGTCGTCTCATCCATAGGTGTGGGTGCATTGTGTTCGTCTGTCTCTAATTCTGTCTCTTGTCGTGAAAAGTAGGGTTTCAACATGTTGATATGAAATATCTCTAAGTGTCTGTTTATCGATATTTCATACTCGACATCCGAAAGTTTTTGTATCACCTTGAATGGCCCTTGCCACGAAGTTACCATTTTATTATGCTTGTCTGGTAGTAGCACCATTACGTTTTGATCAGTTTCAAGTATTATGGGTCTAGCACTTTTCTTAGGACTGTGATGTTTGAGGATATCTGAACTGTTCACTGGAGTGAGTCCATTCTTCTCCTCCCAGATACATATTTCTTTATCTGTGCAGTGCCTTAGCTGGGGTAGACACCCAAGAATTAAATCAGTACAAGGGTTGTCTAGTATTGCACACGTAAAGGTACCAGAAAGGAACGGGGTGTTTATACGGGCTCTTGCCAGAGGATAGGTTTCTATGTTACCAGAAAAAGTACGGCATTTTACAGAGTCACCAGTATAATCCTTTGGATTAATAAGTTCCTTTTTAACACCAATAATAGAGCTCCCACTGTCAAGCAAACATCGGCATGGCTTCTCATTGACCATTGCAGAGTGAAACAATAAATTGCCACTGGAGGCTATAGCTGCATTTGCATTCTCCAAGGAGGATGTTACAATATGCCCACATGTAAGTTTGCCGTCTGCATGAAATTGGTGACATCGCTCACAATTGTCAAAGCTTAATACATCGTTCACACAACAAACATCTTCAGATTGATTAAAAGGTAATACATTCTCGATATCACACTCAGTCTCACTACCACTATCAGAGGATGTATCAATCAAAATTGCATTATTGGCCTTCATTCTTTGGCGACCCAGGCACTTATTGGAATAATGCCCGTAGCTAGAACAGAAGAAGCATTTGACTGCACGCCTGTATTCAGTTCTTTTGTTTTGTTGCTTCTTAATGACCATCTCAAGATGTGAAGGATAGTTTGGTGATTTATCACACATAGAATAAGTGTCATGAAAGAGTTGACAATAGACACATTTCGATATTTTCTTATCGTTCTTGTCGACTCTATGAAATGGTTTTCTATTACTCTGATAGTTTTTAGGTTGGTCCTTTACAAAAGAAACTATTTCAGAGTCACTATTTGATGTCTTAAAAATATCTCTGTTTGAAGAAAAATATGCCGAGCCTTTCTTTTCAAACTGTTCTATGGTCTCAATGTCTGACTGCTGCAAGAATTTAGCGAAAGGAGATGGTATTGTGGATATGACTTTATCCATGGCTATTAAGTTTTTAAGTTTATCAAAATCCTTTCCTATTTTTGATGCACTAAGCCATCTATTTAGTACACTTTGGACATTTGAGACATAATCGATAAAGGTCTCGGTTGGCTTAGGTTTTAAATTGGAAAACTGTACTTGATACCCAGGGGCATCAAGTAAGAAATGTTGCATTATCCTATCATGGATGTACTGATAGTTAGATCTAAGGTCAGTTGGTATTGATTCTATCACTTTAAGGGGCTCCCCACTTAAGTTCTTCATGTAGATCATGGCCCACATATCGATTGGTACTTCGTGGTATTTTAGTTGATACTCGACATTTTCTGTCCAGGCTGATATGGAATCATCTTTACAAAATGGTTTGATAATGTTTTTGTACTTATTAAATTTATTTTCCTCTTGCTGACTTTTTAGTTTAGTAGCAGAGATCTCTAAGTGTGAATCTACATCCATACCTTTCATCTTTAACTGTGTCTCTGATTCAACTTGTATTTGTTTTTCTTTCACCCTTGCCATTTCATATATCTCTTTTTGTTTTAGTTCTCTCTCTTGATCTAATTGCTTTTGCTTAATCTCCTTATCTTGTTCTAATTGTTTGTGTTTTAATTCTAAATCTTTTTGTTTAATCTCTAACTCCTTTTGTTTTGTTATCTCCGCTAGTTCTACAATCTCCTTCTGGTGTTGTCTTTCTCGTGCCCGTTCATCTCTCTCAGCATCTTTTGCTTCCTTAAATTTTTGATCAGCATATTGCTTTAATTCCTTTCCTGTGTATTCTAGTTCCTTGCCTGCTTTTATGAAATCAGCTAAAGTTGCCATGTTGTTTGGTAATTAGCTAGATTTGATAGGCCTTAAAATATTTACTCACTTATTTATATTAGATACGTTAGGTTTTTAAGTCTCTGAGCACACACAAAAATTGTACTTTTAGTTTATAACCTGAAATACAGATCACCAAAAAATATGCTAATACATCACACGCTGAAAAAGAGATGCATTATTAATCATATTGCATGCAAAATCATTTGGGTATACTCATCTTAATTTTCCAGATCATTCATGTACACTCGTTTGGCACCTCAAGTCTAATCGTCTGGCAATACCACACACAGCTTGCGTAATGCTTATCACCAGCTGTTGTTCACCCTGGTTATCAAGAGCATCAACAATTAAACACTTGCAAACGATATATAATTTTAGACAATTATACACTTAAATGCCCCAGGACAAAAAAAAAAAATGTGGTTTAAATAATATTAAATGTCACTGTCCTGTCTTCGTTCTATCGTATTTATGCCTTCCCTATCTCTATCTGTTTAATCTATGGAAGTGCTGTGCAGACTGCGTCTCATTTGCATAGCAGCAGTCGTGCCATCGCGACGGTAACAAATAGGAAAAATATGAAACTAATTAAATAAATGCTTTGAAATAAATATAAAAGTAATAATAATGTTTAAATAAGTAAATATATTGAATAAGTAACTATTATAAACAAATAATGTTTGATATAAGTCAACGATTCAGGCGAGCAGCCGCTTTGCGATTTGTCAACAATCAGACGCTGCCTGCAAATGGCGTAACGCAGCTGTTTGTCAGTCACGATACGTCAGAGGCGCAGCGCTATTTTTAGCTTGGAAAAATCGATAATTTTCTCGGCTCATTTCTGTGTATCGCTCCGCCGTGAATCATATTTGACAAATAATCGTAAATAAATAAGTAATTATAGAAATAAATGATACAAAACTATAATAATAATACTTACAAATGAGAAGAAAACATGTTCATAAGCACAAAATAAGTAAATAAGCACAAATAAATGTAAATTGGTCACGATGGGCACAGCTCGCACCTTGCTCTGTCTGCACACGCCATTGTCACTAACACAAATTAAACCTGTGATTATCTAGCCGTTATTCTATTTTAGAGCCGTGGGTGAGTGTTTTGGCTTGAACAATTGTCCAAGCCACACTTCTGACACCACTTTATCCTAGCCTGTCAGCAACCGCTGTCACAGGCATTCTAGGATACTTCTCTCGCACCACACAAAAGACTTGCTCGTCGTACGAGAGGAATTGGTTAACACATTTTATTGCCACTGGCTCTTTGTATCACATCAATGTACAACAAACAGTCGCTAACAAATCACACAAGAATAAATGCACAGAATATCCTATCACTAGTCATTTCCTAACCCTATCGCTAATCTATCTATTCGGCTAACGAAACAAGCATCGCTAAGCGATGTTATCACTATGAAGTCTGTGTCCCGTCTGATTCTACTCCGCGTGCTGTTTACACAGTACGCGGAAGGACTCAGGGCGTACTACGGCTTTTTGCGTGCGGCCTCATTTAGCACGCTCGAGTAGTGGCCTCTCTTGAGTTACACTCTAGTTTCACGTTGCCGTGATCATGCCGTGACCAGAGTGCTAACTCTCTGGTTGACACCTCCGTGTCTCATGAGAGAACTATCTAATAGTTCCCCTTCCTATCACCTACCCTGCCCTCAAGTAGGGGCACTGAGTTACCTCTAATCGACTGGAGGTAGACCACTCATTCAGGGTGGTCTTCCTCCTCTATACTTGAGTCTTTGACAAATAGGTTTATCTAACCTATCGAATGCTTTTCTAGTCTATAAACACCGCTCCACATAGAGTATTGTTGTTAATATCTTGATGCCAGTTTTCTATCATGTTTGTTAGGGCAAGAATATTTTGGCCTAAACCCTGACTGACTGTCAACTATTAGTTTGTGGCGAACTAAGTGTTCTAATGGTGTTTTGTGAATGTGCTTTTCTAGTGGTTTGGATAGTGATGATAATATGGTAATTGGCCTATAGTTAATACGAGACGATCGTCTAATGAACCAGTTTTTAAATGAGGATACACTTTAGCGATTTTAAAGGCTGAAGGGAAGTGATCTTTGGTGAGACAATGCTTATATACAACAGTTAGTGACTCGCAGATCGCCGGTGCTGCGTAGTGAAGGATCCGATAAATGATTCCATCTAGACCTGATGAGTTACTGTTGTTTAGGTTACTGAGATGAGTAAATACTTCAGTGGTAGTCGTTAGTGGTATGTTGGAGGGAATGCCTCCATAGCATTTGTTCTCACAAATGATGACAATAAAGATATGTCATGAGGAGAATCTGGTATTGCAGCCTTCAATTGGTTTATATCGGATTGAAAGAAACTACTAAATTGATCACGTGTAACCTGATTTTATGGTAATGATTGTGATGAATTACGTATTTTGCCAGACTTTTGTCTGTTTGTCAAGGTATTAATTGCTTTCCATATATCTTTGGTGTTGGTTTTATCTGTTATTAAGTTCTTAAAATAGTTTTTCTTTTCCTTTCGAATAACATATTGAACTTTGTTTCTCAGACGTGGTTAGATCCCTATTTGTATGTGCCCTGTCCCGGTCTCTCATAATTTGACCTATCTCCTTGGTGATCCACGGGGACTTAGTGTAATGTTTAACTAGAACTTCCTTAATGGAACATGCTTATCGAATACACGTAAAAAGGTCTTCAGCCAGTGGTCCAGAGCATCATCTGGATCAGGAAGCTGAGAGACGACCAGATGTGGTCATCCAGTGACATGATCTGTGTACACAGGCTCCAACTTCCCTAGAATGTGCGTGCGCTGTTTGAGCAGTTCCTGCTCTTAACTCTGCCAGTATTCCTCCGCCATGACGTCAGTGGCCAGAAACACCGTATCAATACATTTATAGTAAATCAGTCAGGTAGTCGTCACATTATCCTCACTAATACCCAACCATTCAGATCATACGTGCTCGGACCCCCTCCCCAGTATCTCCCTGGACATGTGGCTGCCGAAGACACCAGTCCTGTGTTCATTGACTATCCTTCTTTACCCCCTCCCCCTTTTTTTGCATAGCGCTCTTGTCTTAATGTTCTTGCCGTCTGGTCACGATTGTAGATTCACAGCCATCACTTGATTCGTGTATTTGTTCTGTCTCTGGGGGAATTCAGTTTACCAACCAGATCTATTGCTTGTCCGCTTCCTACAGTAGCCCGTCTCGCAAGGCTATCAGCTTGTTTATTTCCTCTGACACCCTCGTGACCTAGGACCAAATATGAAGATAACTTTTTGTCAGCCGTCATCTCTTCAGAAGTTCCACCCATTGTCTTCGACCTCAGCCCAGCTCGGTCTACATGAGTAAGATCTTCCTGGGTTAAATATGTTTGTCTATCCAGACTATTAATAACATCGATACATGTATGGTGCTCATCCATCAAGTATGATAATGGCCGTTCATATTTTATCCAATGAGGCTTGAAAGTATGGAGCTGTGAGTCTAAGATGGCTGATAAGGTATATTTTCGCTCGAAATATTCTTTGACAATGTGGACAAAGAATGCTTGACGTTCCAGGATCTCCTGCGGTTTTTTTTCCCCCAGCCACTTTTTTTTCCATAGCTCTTGCAATCCTGTTTGCTTCGCAAGTGACTACACACTTGCGTAATGATGTACGCCGCGAATTTCGGTCTTTGATAGCAGTCTCCCATATGTCGAGACTAATTCCTTATACTTTGATCAATATCTTCAATGTCTTTAAAGCGTTTCCTGTGACCACTATGGGAGCGTTTAATACAGCGCAGATCACCGTAAAAAAACATTCGTTAAGGGAGCCTGTGATCTGTTATGCGAGTCAAGTGACCAGCCCAGCGAATCTGATTCTTCATTACTAGAGTATAGATAGTAGGCAGGGTCGCTCTTTCTGGGATTTCAGTGTCTGTGATCTTGTCTTGCCAATTGATCCTCATTAGCTTCCTTAGGCAGACAGTGTGGAAGTGGTTTAATTTCCTAGCGTGTCGCTGTTAAACAGTCCAGGTTTCACAAGCATATAGCAGTATGGATCAGTAAGTCAAGAACTTTTGACATGTTCATACACTGGAAGGATCGGCGGGAGATGAGGCACATTCAGACAGAGAGGCGTGATGCTGGATGGTCGACGATGATGGCATGGGGAGAGAACATCCATTGAAATTATCCAGAACATGAAAGACTGAGATATGTGGAGATCCATAAACACCTACACCATTTGAGATATGTGGAAATCCATGAACACCTACACCATTTGAGATATGTGGAGATCCATGAACACCTACACCATTTGGCAGAGTACGTGAGGACTATGACCAATAAGCATCCCTATGATAGATTTGGCTGCCCTTTCCTCCCTTGTCTCTACTGATTTCCCTCGACCGAACAAAATATACGCGGTGATAATTATAGAAGGTCGCAATGCACTGGGTGCACATTGTTTGTCTACTCGTGTGCTCTCTGGTTTGATGATAGATAGATAGATTGATTGATTGATTGATTGATTTAGGAACTGACAAAACAGTATTCGGTGCATTCCCATAAGCTCTGGTTTGATTATCTAGCCAGCATACCCACCTAGACCATTGCCATGAAACTATGTTAGTGGCGTGCTTTTAAGATTTTTAAGATTATATTCTTGTGAAACGTTATATATTGTTGTGAAACGTTATGTATTGTTGTGAAACATTATATACTGTTGTGAAACGTTATATATTGTTCTGAAACGTTATGTATTGTTGTGAAACATTATATACTGTTGTGAAACGTTATATATTGTTGAGAAACGTTATGTATTGTTGTGAAACGTTATGTATTGTTGTGAAACATTATATATTGTTGTGAAACGTTATATACTGTTGTGAAACGTTATATATTGTTGTGAAACGTTATGTATTGTTGTGAAACATTATATACTGTTGTGAAACGTTATATATTGTTGAGAAACGTTATGTATTGTTGTGAAACGTTATGTATTGTTGTGAAACATTATATATTGTTGTGAAACTTTATATATTGTTGTGAAACGTTATAAATTGTCGTTACCTATTGTATTGTTATATATATATATATATATATATATATATATATATATATATATATATATATATATATATATATATATATATATATATATATATATATATATATATATATATATATATGGTTATCAAATGTGTTAACTATGCCTTTCTTCTTCGTTTTTTTCCTACTGCTTTTATTGTAAAGCGTTGCAGTGAGGAGGCTGGCGTAATTTTCTGTTCCGCTTGTTTTGTTGGTTGTCTTGTTGTTGCTAATGTCATAGTTGATTTCCTCATTGTCTCTTTTACTCCATCTAGGCTTGTTTTTGTTTTGTTTTTTAAATCTTTTTGTGTTGTCCTGTCCTTGACAACAATTCTTAGAACGAAATGTCGGGTTATCCTTTGTGTCCTGTAATACTTATTTGTTTTTATTTTATTTATTTTATTTGTATATACTTATTTATTGTTTTTTATTTGAGATAATTATCACTTTGTTCTCACCTGTATGGAGTCCTCTGTAAGGTATGCACGCTGTGACTGTGTTTAGTGTGTCTCTTCTTTTCATTCATTCATTCATTCATTCATTCAGTAGCATGAATGTTGTCCTATTAGTATACTGTCTATCTGTGTCATGGTTTTCCTGTGAAGTTGCCTTACTGATAGTGCAACTTTCTGTGATTTTAACAGTTTGGTCTTTAATACTTTTGTTTAAAACATCACAATAATTTCCCTGAGGATAATCTATGTTATGTCATCTCCTACGCTGTTCTGTCGTCTTCTGAGTAGTTGCGTCCCTTGGATTTATTAATTTCAGTTGTTGTTCTTGATCACTTAATTTTTTTATCTGTTGTAGTCAATTTTATCATTGGAATTCATTTTTGATGCCGTTTTTCCCAGGCATTAATTTCTTTGTGTGTACAGTATTTTACATCAGGTAAGCAACCTATAATCAGATCTGCACATGGATTGTCTAGGAACGCACAAGTAAACGTGCCTGATAAGAAAGGTGTACAAATGTGAGCTGTAGCTAGTGGATATTTCTCCACATTGCCAGAAAATGTTCGGCAATTTACAAACTCGCCTGTATAATCTTCTGCGTTTGCAAGCTCTTTCCTTAAGCCAATTAAAGTACTGCCGGAATTAATCAGTACTTGACAAGGTTTGTCATTAACTATACCATTGTGGAAGACTAATTTTCCACTGGAGGAAGTTACTGCAATGGCGTTTTCCCCTGAAAACTGGACTGTATGGCCGCATTCTAATACACCATCCTCTTGAAATGTATGGCATGTTTGACATTTATCATAATTTAGTATATCAATAGCTGCAAAAGAGCATTATCTTCCATTCCTTGATGTTCCTCACACACACTATCGCTCTAAGAAGATGAATCAACCAGTACTGCATTTACACTAATTAACCTTTGGCGGCCCAAACATTTAGCCCTATAGTGCCCCAAACTTTTGCAAAAGAAGCATTTTACTGCCCGTCTGTAATCATTTCTCTTGCTCTGTTTCTTCTGAACCATCATATCAAGGTGAGCAGGATACCATGGGTTCATGTCACACATTTGAAATTGAAAATGTGATAGTTTGCAGTATGGACATTGTGGTACATTAGACTTCTGTTTCTCTCTATATCTAAATGGTTTTGACGGTTTGGTGTTTGCTCTAGATACTATATTGTTGTCGTTGTTGTTTAAAGTAACAATGTCCCTGTTAGATGTGAAATAAGCGAAACCCTTCCTTTCTAACTGTTCTCAAGATTCAACATCAGACTGTTGTAAAAACATAGCAAATGGAGTTGGAATCGATGAAATGATCTTGTCCCTTATCATTAAGTCCCTTAGTTTTTCAAAGCTTTTATTAACTTTTGCAGCGTTCAGCCACTTATTGTAAATATCCTGAACTTGAGAAACGTAATCAATGAACGTTTTGCTAGCTTTAGGCTTTAATATTGAGAACTGTACCTGATACCCTGATGCATCTAACAAAAAGTGTTGCATGATTCGTTGGTGTGTATAATCGTAATCTTTCCTAAGCTCTTGTGGAATAGACTCAATGACTTTTAAAGGCTCTGATGACAAGTTTCGCATGTAAATTATGCCCCAATGTTCTCTTGGAATTCTTGATACTGAATTTGAAACTCAAAGTTCTCTGACCATGCTGAAATGGAGTCCCTTTGGCAGAAGGGTTTGAGCATGCCTTTATATTTGTTAAATTTGTTTTCTTCTTCTTTGATTTTTAGTTTACTAGTTGCAATATGCACCTGTGACTCAACCTCTAGTTCTTTCATCTTTAACTGTGTCTCAGCCTCCAATTTCTTACTGTTAGCTTCTATTTCTAATTGCTTTTCTTTCACCTTGGTTTCCTCTGATTTTTGCGCTATTTCTAATTCTTTGATTTTGGTAGCTTCAGCCAATTCTAATTGTTTATTTTTAGTTTCAATTTCTGCTAATTCTTTCTTATGTATGTATGCGTTCTTGTGCTCTTTTCTCCCTTTCTCTATCTGTGTGTTCTTTATATTTCTTCCCTGCCCATTCTTCTAATTTGTCCCCAGTATAACCTACATCTTTTCCTGCCTCAATGCACTCTTTTAAAGTTGACATTATTATAAGTTTTCTTATACAATATCAATGTGCAATAATGAGACAATGTACAAAATCAAATGACAATAAATTTCAGATGTTAATATACAGCAATCATAAAAAATAGAGTGCTGTTTTAATTATTAATATAAATAATGGTGTCAGAAGTGGGAGGAGCACGGGAGGATTTAATGGCGTTCACTTCACATTATACACATAAATTCTGTTGTTTCAATCAATCAATCATGTGCCATGCCGGAAAGCGTGGGCGGTCATGACTCGATCACCAGTGTCGTGGATCAGCTCAGTGTTCCTGCCTCGTCCATGCCATGTGGCCAAGCCATCCAGGTGTTTTCCTCTCGGTCTTCCTCTTGGTCTGTTCCCTTCGATCTTGCCAGTTGTCACCAAGTTCTCCAATCCATTTCTTCTCATAACATGTCCAAAAAATTTTGACTGTCTACGTCTAATTTCTCTAATCAGTTTACGATGTTCATTTGTCTCTTGTAGTACTTGGTCATTGGTTTTTCTGTCCGTCCATGGTATTCTTTGCATTTTCCTCAGAAACCACATTTCTGCAGCCATCAGATGCTTTTTAGCTTGACTGCTCATTGTCCAAGTTTCACATCCATACAAAAGAACAGGCTCTATGTATCCCATCAACACTCTTTTTCTCGTTTCAATTGACATCTTTTTATTGGTCAGAATGTTTTTCATCTTGCTAAAGGCTACTTTCGCCATGGCGATTCTTGTTCTAATCTCTTCAAGGCATCACCCATCAGATGTTATGACTGTTCCAAGGTAATTGTACCGATTCACTTGTTGAAGAATATTTCCATTTACTTGTATATTACATTGTGGCACTTCTTCCTTCCTAGTGACGACCATAACCTGAGTCTTTTTACAATTTAATTATAACCCCAGTTGCTCACTGTGTACAACAACCGCATCTACTAATTGTTGCAGGTCCTGCTCATTGTCTGCAATTAATACTGTATATTATTGATGTTTCGTCCTCTAATGCTGATTCCATTTATATCCTCTACATTTCTGAAAATATTTTCACTGTATAGGGAAAAAAGATCTGGAGACATCACACATCCCTGCCTAACACCTCTCTTAATTGGCTGATACTGTCCCACTTCATTATCAATCCTTATTGCAGCTTGTTGTTTCCAATATATGTTTTTTATAAGTCTAATGTCTTTCCCATCAATTTGTAGATCTGCAAGCATATCCACCATGTTGACATGTCTAACTCTATCAAAAGCCTTTGTATAGTGCCATATGACGGTACACTCCACAAAAGTCATGAATGGGATTTTCCCAGTTCTGCACAAAAATGGACAAATAGGAAAGGAAGATACCATTGGAAACGAATATAGCGTCACAGAACAACAAAGGACTTTCTGTGTGTGTGATTCGAAAGGAAAGGACGTGTCTTCCAGAGAGCCGTGTGTGAAGCGCTGTATGCGACTGATTCCGTGCTTAGGCGAATAGAATTCAGGAGGAAAGATCGATTGGCAAATGGATACTTAAGACAGGACTCGAAAACCCTAGACGCGCTGCAACTCTGAACTGTGAAATGGCAAGTTTGCACCTCAAAGAGGACATTGGGGCAAGGCAGGGAGTTTTCGTGTGAAACATTTATTAATTAAACGCCGCTCCTACATCTCGGGGGCAGTTTAATATCACCCGATAACTGTACGCTATTATTTGTTCCGCTCGACTTGAAATAAAAGAGTGAGTATCGTTTTCATTTGGAGTCGCTTAATCATTCGTCACATTGTTCAAAGCGTAACGAGTTGTTTATAAGTCAATGAGAGAAATTACCTATTGGCATAAAGATGGGATGCTCGCCGGTTTTTAAGATCCAATTGTCAACAAAGATTTCCCGCGAAAGCTATTAGTAAACAAGAAATGCGCACGAACGAAACTCGGCACAGAGAAACATAAATAGCGCGCCGGAACACACGGAGTCGCATCGGAAGAACGTCAAGAGTGTGAAAAGTAAAAATGTCGGCCTCCATACACAATGGTTAGAACATCGTGAATGAATCATTCATAAGAGCAACTTGAACAATCAAAGGAGAAAGGAAGGTAGGAAAGTATATATATATATATATATATATATATATATATATATATATATATATATATATATATATATATATATATATATATATATATATATATATATATATAAGTATATGATGGAGAGTATTTATAACGAACAATCATTATGCTGAACGTTAAGAAAGAACACAACCATTTATTATACATATGCACATCAGCAAACAAAAGGCAAAACGCACACTGGTGCACATAATGAACACTCAGTAGAGAATGATCAACGTTACAATATAAATTGTCACAATAGTCACAACTACAAACGATCTTTTCTTCGTTTTAATTTGAAGAATATTCAGTGACAGATCTGCAGTAAGTACATTTAATGCACAAAATAATGCTCTCCGAAATGTCTATTTTTCATAGACGTATTACAAGTACCTATACTTATGATTTCATTAGAACTGACTTCGACATGTGTTGAGATCGAACATAGTCCACAGTGAGTCTCCATTTGCAAATCATACTAGACGCGTGAACATTACTTTATTATACACAGTCAACACCGCACACGTTATCACGGACAGATTGTAGAACATTACGCTGAACCGACACCTCACTCGCTCAGGATCAACACAGTTGTCGTCTACATGGAATGTTACCCTTGATATTCTCCAACGGGACACGAGTAGACAGTACATACGCACCACACAACAGGAGGATTTGGAGCTTTCAACTACTGGATAGATACGTATTGTAAATACAATATACGTCACAAGACTGAACATTTTGATTACGTGTTGGATGATTTTATGCTGCAACACTCAGAGATTTTACGGACATTGTTACACTTCAAACAACGAACTTGTGGACACTGATAACGTTATGAAAGATATCAACACACATCAATGTTGCACAATATATTGCACTAAAAATACCTGATCGGACATTTAAGTGACATAATATTGATTTAATCGCATTAAAGTATAGACACACCGGACTTATGATATGTCGGCCTTGGGTACATCGTCTTCCAACAAGGAATATTATTAACTAGCCACTGGCGCTAGTTACTAACGTCATTTGCACTGGCCAGGAAGACATCAAAAACCCAGTCACAAGATATTTATTTTCATTACTATATGGACTGCACATGTTGGGATGTCCCTTCCACACCTTTGCCACCCTCAACATAATATAGTCAAGACACTAATTCACAACGACATTTACCCCAGAGAGTTCATGCACGCCTTTTCAACTTTATCACCAACGTTCGCACGGGAAGCAATGATGGCCATTTTCAATGAAGTAACTCAAACCAGGGAACTGGATCATTACGCTTTTCGACGCCATACATAGGAGTCACGCTGTTAGTCAGCGTCGTTTCCAGTTATTCAAGGGTCGTCGATGGTACCACAGCCGACTAAGTTTCGCTGAAGCCGGCCATGAACCACGTGGGTTCAGGGTACTAGTGTAAGTTTATTACACTATCGTCATACGCAAACGGGAGCAACTAACACGGAGACACAGTTTAATTGTTCTACTCATACGTCAATCGAACGGACAGCAAATACTAGTTACGTCAATACAGAACATTATCGTCAGTCAAATCAACAGTTTACATTCATGGGACACTGGATGGATTTGGAAACTCGTTAAGGCCAGTATTGTTTATTGTGGTCGATTGTCCAACATCTGTTGTATATTAATAAGGTGCTGATTAGAAATGTTAACAAAAGCAATTACAAATTAGCAATGCGGGTGGTTGGAATGGGTATTTCTAAAGTGGTTAAGCACGCTTGATTACTTTGGAAATCGTTTGTGTTGACTATCGTCAGGTCAATACGAAGTTGTTCGTGTTGATCTTGCGTGTGATAACACACATTGTTGGTATCGTAATTGTAAGTAGTATATAAAGTGTTTATTGTGTTGTTACTTAAATTTTTTAGGAGTAATAATTTTGTCTGTTGTGAATGAAAATATGTATTGTCGTCTTGCGTCAATCGTCTTTTGTCAATGTTAGTATTGTGTCGCTGTACTTTATATTGAATATATATTTTTACTACTAATTTCTAGTGCTTACGTTTTGTAACGGTTAGGACGTTATCTATCTTGCGCCGAGTTGCTATTCTTCTCGCGTGTTTATACTCTTCTATATTATTGATTTCGATTTGACTTCTCATTCAACTTGCGTATATATATTTGAATACGCTTGTCATTGTCTACCTACGCATTCTATCGGCTGTGTGGCACATATCTACTATTGTAGCGGTATAATTTACAGATCATTAAGACAACATGTCAACACTTCAAGACTTCATGGACATGGGTGAAAGGTCTGGTTTGACCGGTGCAGACCTCAGGAATTGGGCGAAGCAAGAATTGAAAGATTTTCAGACACAGCAACGTGAAGAGAGAGCTGAAAAATTGGCAGCAGAGAAAGAAGCAAAACAGCTTCAAGCTTCACAGGAACGAGAGAGATTGGCTCTTGAGAAAGAGTTAAAAGAAAAAGAGATGGCGTTGGAACGTGACAAAATTGCCGCTAGAGAAAAGGAATTAACGCTGGAACGGGAGATGAAAGATAAGCAACTGGCATTTGAGAAAGAAAAACTTTTGGCCGAACAACTTCTTAAGGACAAGGAAGTTGAAGGTAATTTGAAAGTCAGTCAAGTCATCTCCTACGCTGTTCTGTCGTCTTCTGAGTAGTTGCGTCCCTTGGATTTATTAATTTCAGTTGTTGTTCTTGATCACTTAATTTTTTTATCTGTTGTAGTCAATTTTATCATTGGAATTCATTTTTGATGCCGTTTTTCCCAGGCATTAATTTCTTTGTGTGTACAGTATTTTACATCAGGTAAGCAACCTATAATCAGATCTGCACATGGATTGTCTAGGAACGCACAAGTAAACGTGCCTGATAAGAAAGGTGTACAAATGTGAGCTGTAGCTAGTGGATATTTCTCCACATTGCCAGAAAATGTTCGGCAATTTACAAACTCGCCTGTATAATCTTCTGCGTTTGCAAGCTCTTTCCTTAAGCCAATTAAAGTACTGCCGGAATTAATCAGTACTTGACAAGGTTTGTCATTAACTATACCATTGTGGAAGACTAATTTTCCACTGGAGGAAGTTACTGCAATGGCGTTTTCCCCTGAAAAC
Organism: Cepaea hortensis; assembly: GCA_963921405.1. Taxonomy (NCBI): domain Eukaryota; kingdom Metazoa; phylum Mollusca; class Gastropoda; order Stylommatophora; family Helicidae; genus Cepaea; species Cepaea hortensis. The sequence continues at coordinate 6,645,198 of OY992895.1, forward strand.
TGGACTGTATGGCCGCATTCTAATACACCATCCTCTTGAAATGTATGGCATGTTTGACATTTATCATAATTTAGTATATCAATAGCTGCAAAAGAGCATTATCTTCCATTCCTTGATGTTCCTCACACACACTATCGCTCTAAGAAGATGAATCAACCAGTACTGCATTTACACTAATTAACCTTTGGCGGCCCAAACATTTAGCCCTATAGTGCCCCAAACTTTTGCAAAAGAAGCATTTTACTGCCCGTCTGTAATCATTTCTCTTGCTCTGTTTCTTCTGAACCATCATATCAAGGTGAGCAGGATACCATGGGTTCATGTCACACATTTGAAATTGAAAATGTGATAGTTTGCAGTATGGACATTGTGGTACATTAGACTTCTGTTTCTCTCTATATCTAAATGGTTTTGACGGTTTGGTGTTTGCTCTAGATACTATATTGTTGTCGTTGTTGTTTAAAGTAACAATGTCCCTGTTAGATGTGAAATAAGCGAAACCCTTCCTTTCTAACTGTTCTCAAGATTCAACATCAGACTGTTGTAAAAACATAGCAAATGGAGTTGGAATCGATGAAATGATCTTGTCCCTTATCATTAAGTCCCTTAGTTTTTCAAAGCTTTTATTAACTTTTGCAGCGTTCAGCCACTTATTGTAAATATCCTGAACTTGAGAAACGTAATCAATGAACGTTTTGCTAGCTTTAGGCTTTAATATTGAGAACTGTACCTGATACCCTGATGCATCTAACAAAAAGTGTTGCATGATTCGTTGGTGTGTATAATCGTAATCTTTCCTAAGCTCTTGTGGAATAGACTCAATGACTTTTAAAGGCTCTGATGACAAGTTTCGCATGTAAATTATGCCCCAATGTTCTCTTGGAATTCTTGATACTGAATTTGAAACTCAAAGTTCTCTGACCATGCTGAAATGGAGTCCCTTTGGCAGAAGGGTTTGAGCATGCCTTTATATTTGTTAAATTTGTTTTCTTCTTCTTTGATTTTTAGTTTACTAGTTGCAATATGCACCTGTGACTCAACCTCTAGTTCTTTCATCTTTAACTGTGTCTCAGCCTCCAATTTCTTACTGTTAGCTTCTATTTCTAATTGCTTTTCTTTCACCTTGGTTTCCTCTGATTTTTGCGCTATTTCTAATTCTTTGATTTTGGTAGCTTCAGCCAATTCTAATTGTTTATTTTTAGTTTCAATTTCTGCTAATTCTTTCTTATGTATGTATGCGTTCTTGTGCTCTTTTCTCCCTTTCTCTATCTGTGTGTTCTTTATATTTCTTCCCTGCCCATTCTTCTAATTTGTCCCCAGTATAACCTACATCTTTTCCTGCCTCAATGCACTCTTTTAAAGTTGACATTATTATAAGTTTTCTTATACAATATCAATGTGCAATAATGAGACAATGTACAAAATCAAATGACAATAAATTTCAGATGTTAATATACAGCAATCATAAAAAATAGAGTGCTGTTTTAATTATTAATATAAATAATGGTGTCAGAAGTGGGAGGAGCACGGGAGGATTTAATGGCGTTCACTTCACATTATACACATAAATTCTGTTGTTTCAATCAATCAATCATGTGCCATGCCGGAAATCGTGGGCGGTCATGACTCGATCACCAGTGTCGTGGATCAGCTCAGTGTTCCTGCCTCGTCCATGCCATGTGGCCAAGCCATCCAGGTGTTTTCCTCTCGGTCTTCCTCTTGGTCTGTTCCCTTCGATCTTGCCAGTTGTCACCAAGTTCTCCAATCCATTTCTTCTCATAACATGTCCAAAAAATTTTGACTGTCTACGTCTAATTTCTCTAATCAGTTTACGATGTTCATTTGTCTCTTGTAGTACTTGGTCATTGGTTTTTCTGTCCGTCCATGGTATTCTTTGCATTTTCCTCAGAAACCACATTTCTGCAGCCATCAGATGCTTTTTAGCTTGACTGCTCATTGTCCAAGTTTCACATCCATACAAAAGAACAGGCTCTATGTATCCCATCAACACTCTTTTTCTCGTTTCAATTGACATCTTTTTATTGGTCAGAATGTTTTTCATCTTGCTAAAGGCTACTTTCGCCATGGCGATTCTTGTTCTAATCTCTTCAAGGCATCACCCATCAGATGTTATGACTGTTCCAAGGTAATTGTACCGATTCACTTGTTGAAGAATATTTCCATTTACTTGTATATTACATTGTGGCACTTCTTCCTTCCTAGTGACGACCATAACCTGAGTCTTTTTACAATTTAATTATAACCCCAGTTGCTCACTGTGTACAACAACCGCATCTACTAATTGTTGCAGGTCCTGCTCATTGTCTGCAATTAATACTGTATATTATTGATGTTTCGTCCTCTAATGCTGATTCCATTTATATCCTCTACATTTCTGAAAATATTTTCACTGTATAGGGAAAAAAGATCTGGAGACATCACACATCCCTGCCTAACACCTCTCTTAATTGGCTGATACTGTCCCACTTCATTATCAATCCTTATTGCAGCTTGTTGTTTCCAATATATGTTTTTTATAAGTCTAATGTCTTTCCCATCAATTTGTAGATCTGCAAGCATATCCACCATGTTGACATGTCTAACTCTATCAAAAGCCTTTGTATAGTGCCATATGACGGTACACTCCACAAAAGTCATGAATGGGATTTTCCCAGTTCTGCACAAAAATGGACAAATAGGAAAGGAAGATACCATTGGAAACGAATATAGCGTCACAGAACAACAAAGGACTTTCTGTGTGTGTGATTCGAAAGGAAAGGACGTGTCTTCCAGAGAGCCGTGTGTGAAGCGCTGTATGCGACTGATTCCGTGCTTAGGCGAATAGAATTCAGGAGGAAAGATCGATTGGCAAATGGATACTTAAGACAGGACTCGAAAACCCTAGACGCGCTGCAACTCTGAACTGTGAAATGGCAAGTTTGCACCTCAAAGAGGACATTGGGGCAAGGCAGGGAGTTTTCGTGTGAAACATTTATTAATTAAACGCCGCTCCTACATCTCGGGGGCAGTTTAATATCACCCGATAACTGTACGCTATTATTTGTTCCGCTCGACTTGAAATAAAAGAGTGAGTATCGTTTTCATTTGGAGTCGCTTAATCATTCGTCACATTGTTCAAAGCGTAACGAGTTGTTTATAAGTCAATGAGAGAAATTACCTATTGGCATAAAGATGGGATGCTCGCCGGTTTTTAAGATCCAATTGTCAACAAAGATTTCCCGCGAAAGCTATTAGTAAACAAGAAATGCGCACGAACGAAACTCGGCACAGAGAAACATAAATAGCGCGCCGGAACACACGGAGTCGCATCGGAAGAACGTCAAGAGTGTGAAAAGTAAAAATGTCGGCCTCCATACACAATGGTTAGAACATCGTGAATGAATCATTCATAAGAGCAACTTGAACAATCAAAGGAGAAAGGAAGGTAGGAAAGTATATATATATATATATATATATATATATATATATATATAAAGTATATGATGGAGAGTATTTATAACGAACAATCATTATGCTGAACGTTAAGAAAGAACACAACCATTTATTATACATATGCACATCAGCAAACAAAAGGCAAAACGCACACTGGTGCACATAATGAACACTCAGTAGAGAATGATCAACGTTACAATATAAATTGTCACAATAGTCACAACTACAAACGATCTTTTCTTCGTTTTAATTTGAAGAATATTCAGTGACAGATCTGCAGTAAGTACATTTAATGCACAAAATAATGCTCTCCGAAATGTCTATTTTTCATAGACGTATTACAAGTACCTATACTTATGATTTCATTAGAACTGACTTCGACATGTGTTGAGATCGAACATAGTCCACAGTGAGTCTCCATTTGCAAATCATACTAGACGCGTGAACATTACTTTATTATACACAGTCAACACCGCACACGTTATCACGGACAGATTGTAGAACATTACGCTGAACCGACACCTCACTCGCTCAGGATCAACACAGTTGTCGTCTACATGGAATGTTACCCTTGATATTCTCCAACGGGACACGAGTAGACAGTACATACGCACCACACAACAGGAGGATTTGGAGCTTTCAACTACTGGATAGATACGTATTGTAAATACAATATACGTCACAAGACTGAACATTTTGATTACGTGTTGGATGATTTTATGCTGCAACACTCAGAGATTTTACGGACATTGTTACACTTCAAACAACGAACTTGTGGACACTGATAACGTTATGAAAGATATCAACACACATCAATGTTGCACAATATATTGCACTAAAAATACCTGATCGGACATTTAAGTGACATAATATTGATTTAATCGCATTAAAGTATAGACACACCGGACTTATGATATGTCGGCCTTGGGTACATCGTCTTCCAACAAGGAATATTATTAACTAGCCACTGGCGCTAGTTACTAACGTCATTTGCACTGGCCAGGAAGACATCAAAAACCCAGTCACAAGATATTTATTTTCATTACTATATGGACTGCACATGTTGGGATGTCCCTTCCACACCTTTGCCACCCTCAACATAATATAGTCAAGACACTAATTCACAACGACATTTACCCCAGAGAGTTCATGCACGCCTTTTCAACTTTATCACCAACGTTCGCACGGGAAGCAATGATGGCCATTTTCAATGAAGTAACTCAAACCAGGGAACTGGATCATTACGCTTTTCGACGCCATACATAGGAGTCACGCTGTTAGTCAGCGTCGTTTCCAGTTATTCAAGGGTCGTCGATGGTACCACAGCCGACTAAGTTTCGCTGAAGCCGGCCATGAACCACGTGGGTTCAGGGTACTAGTGTAAGTTTATTACACTATCGTCATACGCAAACGGGAGCAACTAACACGGAGACACAGTTTAATTGTTCTACTCATACGTCAATCGAACGGACAGCAAATACTAGTTACGTCAATACAGAACATTATCGTCAGTCAAATCAACAGTTTACATTCATGGGACACTGGATGGATTTGGAAACTCGTTAAGGCCAGTATTGTTTATTGTGGTCGATTGTCCAACATCTGTTGTATATTAATAAGGTGCTGATTAGAAATGTTAACAAAAGCAATTACAAATTAGCAATGCGGGTGGTTGGAATGGGTATTTCTAAAGTGGTTAAGCACGCTTGATTACTTTGGAAATCGTTTGTGTTGACTATCGTCAGGTCAATACGAAGTTGTTCGTGTTGATCTTGCGTGTGATAACACACATTGTTGGTATCGTAATTGTAAGTAGTATATAAAGTGTTTATTGTGTTGTTACTTAAATTTTTTAGGAGTAATAATTTTGTCTGTTGTGAATGAAAATATGTATTGTCGTCTTGCGTCAATCGTCTTTTGTCAATGTTAGTATTGTGTCGCTGTACTTTATATTGAATATATATTTTTACTACTAATTTCTAGTGCTTACGTTTTGTAACGGTTAGGACGTTATCTATCTTGCGCCGAGTTGCTATTCTTCTCGCGTGTTTATACTCTTCTATATTATTGATTTCGATTTGACTTCTCATTCAACTTGCGTATATATATTTGAATACGCTTGTCATTGTCTACCTACGCATTCTATCGGCTGTGTGGCACATATCTACTATTGTAGCGGTATAATTTACAGATCATTAAGACAACATGTCAACACTTCAAGACTTCATGGACATGGGTGAAAGGTCTGGTTTGACCGGTGCAGACCTCAGGAATTGGGCGAAGCAAGAATTGAAAGATTTTCAGACACAGCAACGTGAAGAGAGAGCTGAAAAATTGGCAGCAGAGAAAGAAGCAAAACAGCTTCAAGCTTCACAGGAACGAGAGAGATTGGCTCTTGAGAAAGAGTTAAAAGAAAAAGAGATGGCGTTGGAACGTGACAAAATTGCCGCTAGAGAAAAGGAATTAACGCTGGAACGGGAGATGAAAGATAAGCAACTGGCATTTGAGAAAGAAAAACTTTTGGCCGAACAACTTCTTAAGGACAAGGAAGTTGAAGGTAATTTGAAAGTCAAGTCATTGGAACTGGATCGTGAAGCTCAGATTGAACGAGAAAGAATTCAAGCAAAACATAATGATCCAGTGAAAAAGTATCAAGGTCTTTTTCGCAATTTCCAGCAAGGTGATTCTGTCAGTTCTTGGATTACCAATTTTGAAGTGCTTGTAAAGTACTACAAGGTTCCGGAACTAGACGTACCGATTCTGTTCCACAGGCATCTCGCATTGGAGCCTTTAAAGGTAATCGAGTTAATACCTGAGGACTTACGTACCAACTACAAATACATGAGAGATCGTGTTTTGGTACACTTTAGTTTAGATGAATCGGGCTTACGTACTAAGTTTAAAACACTTACTCCGAAATCTAACCAAACTTTCCTTGACTTTGTTTCTGAGTTAACCTCATCTTTTGATAAATGGACTAAAGCCGCTGATATTGGGTCTGATTATAATAAAATCCGAGACTTAATAATTAGAGATAGATTACTATCTGCAGTACCAGAGGCCATGTCTATATTTCTAGTGGAAAATAAATGCAAAGATCTTAAGGAAATGGAAACGAGAGGAGAATCATATTTCAATGCACATCGAGACATATTCGCAAGTTGTGCACAGTCAGAACTGGTAATAGGAGCAAGTGCTAGATTTCAGAAAGGCAATGGCAAATTTAGAAAATTTAGTGGTAATAGGAATAGAAATAGTCCATACCAGTATTCTAACAGAGAGGGTGACAGACCAAGAAAAGGACACCTATCCAGATGTCAGTATTGCAAATTGTCTCATGGACATTTGGAAATGTGTGATCGACACCCTGGATATTTAGATTATTTAAGGGACATCACAGCAAAGAAAAAGAGTAAGTATGACTCATTCAAGAGAAGCATCAAATGTTTCTCGTGTCGGGCGTACGGGCACACTAGCAAGTCTTGTCCGATGAAGAATACGTGGAAAGAGGCGAGTAATGCATATGTGTTGTCTAGTAGTAGTAGCGATTCAGATGATATAGAGGACACACACGCAGCCATTATAGAGTCATATAATAACAGAACAGGTAAGGAATATCATATTAATGGTGATGACCTCACATCAGCCCACAAGAGGCATATTCATGAAGCGAACGCAGCATGCACTCGTCAAGGTACTCTGATGATACACCAAGCGGAGGTTAATGGGTTACCAACAAACTGTTTTAGAGACACAGGTTCGGATATTACAGGTGTTAATCACAAACTCGTAAAAGAAAGTAATTATACAGGTAAAAGTATTCAGTGCAGAACATTTGGTGGTACAATAGAAATGTACAAAACCGCATGGGTCAGCATAAAATGCCCATATTATGAAGGTAAAGTATGCGCAGCAGTACTGCCAAACCCATGTGCTGGGTTGATAATTGGTAACATCACTGATGTTAAAGATTACGTTCAAACTGGAGAACGCAAACTTGATGTGATACGCACAGAATCACAAACCCAAGTATCACAAGAAGATGGAATTACACATTCATTAAAAGTTCAACCGACTGTTAATAACAACAGAGTAGCACACAAGAAGATAACAAAAGTTAAACATAATGGTTACAAACAACAGACGACATGGGATATTGTAACCATATTTATTACAAACATTTTGATATGGCTGAAATTGACCTTATCTCAGGTAACATCCATAGTCAGGGACACATCCTCACAAACAAAAGCATATATTGATGATATTGTGAATAAAAATACAGTCATTCAATCACTCAAGGAAATTTACACACAAGTCAATAATAACAAACAAATTTACAATAAACAAAATGCATTGATTAATGCATACTGTATTTACTTGGCGTTTGTCTGCTGTAAGGTAATCAAACATACTCTATTGTCAATATATATACAAGTGAAAAGTATGACAGTGTTCAATTCAACAAAGTTGAAAAGTAAAAATATTAGCAGGCATACAGTACAGAAACACCATAAGTATAGAAGAAAGAAATAGAATGAAAGAAATAAAGAAAGAAAAATAAAATGGGATGAAAGTGTTAGGTTCATATCAACACATAATACACTACAGACACATTAGGGTCTTAGGTCTGGTTACTTGTCGGAATTGTTCACACTATCTAATAGTTCTATAATTCATCTTAAAAAATAGTTTGATTCTCTATTCTTTGATAATTATGTCTATAATAGAGAACATTACTAAATTTATATAGGATTCTTCACAACTCTATGTCTGCAAGATTTTAATCAGTCAATCATATCATATAAGACATTCTAAGTCGATTGTAGTATATAGTAAAACTAATATATATTATAATTTATTCAGTTATAGTTTATTGTATCTATTCTGTTCATAAATTGTTAGGAAACTTAACAAAAAAGTCAATCAAATAGCACCTAATTAATAAACAATGTTGATACAATCGGTGACTTTAAATTAATACTGTTATTAATACATAGTATAATCAAATAGATACATGTGTGGTTAATTTACATTTATTGACAGAGACATATACACGGATGCAATGGTCCAATAATATGTCCTGCACATTGGATGGATGTTTGACCGTCATTATTTTACGTGGAAAACTGCTGTCAAGTATTTGTAGATTGTGTTGTGTAATCGTATTGGTTAATTCCAATTGAACAATTACTTAGTTAATTAGAATTACTTAGTTAATTAGTTTGAGTTAATTTGTTATATTAATAAGTTACGTAGATAAGTCAGTACGTTAGAATATGTATATTGATAATTATTATTCAATTGTTCATTGTGATGGAGTGAGTGGTTTTTAGTTGAATTAATTTTGGGAAAATATTTTGCCAATCGATCCATTAACATCTACGGAATCGACTGATGGTTTAAAGATATACACACGTATTGGACAGTCGTACATAGCAAATGGCTCCATAAAGTCTCGCAAGACATGGATAGTTACGTCTACCCTACCAACATATAAATATACATGGATTATATAGAGGAACAACAACAACGACCAACATGGAATACTGGGAAACCCATTAGTACTCTCGTCCAAAACTTATGGTATTACCAAGAGTGAGGACACACTTATCTATTAAGACAAGGTAGGGACTAATATGGTTATTAGTTGGTATGATCTACCATGATCAGCCACACGACGTCTAATGGGGTATTAGACAGGTGGGCGTGCCCGTCATATGACAGTATTATTTTTTTTTAGAGTAGATAAAGGGGGAGACTAGGAATTTTCCAGGTTTCGTTGTTAAAGGTTAATGCATATATTTGCAAAGTACTACATATATCCATAGAAAAAAAAATGAAAACATTTTTTTTTATCTAGGAGGGGGCATTATGCCATATGACGGTACACTCCACAAAAGTCATGAATGGGATTTTCCCAGTTCTGCACAAAAATGGACAAATAGGAAAGGAAGATACCATTGGAAACGAATATAGCGTCACAGAACAACAAAGGACTTTCTGTGTGTGTGATTCGAAAGGAAAGGACGTGTCTTCCAGAGAGCCGTGTGTGAAGCGCTGTATGCGACTGATTCCGTGCTTAGGCGAATAGAATTCAGGAGGAAAGATCGATTGGCAAATGGATACTTAAGACAGGACTCGAAAACCCTAGACGCGCTGCAACTCTGAACTGTGAAATGGCAAGTTTGCACCTCAAAGAGGACATTGGGGCAAGGCAGGGAGTTTTCGTGTGAAACATTTATTAATTAAACGCCGCTCCTACATCTCGGGGGCAGTTTAATATCACCCGATAACTGTACGCTATTATTTGTTCCGCTCGACTTGAAATAAAGGAGTGAGTATCGTTTTCATTTGGAGTCGCTTAATCATTCGTCACATTGTTCAAAGCGTAACGAGTTGTTTATAAGTCAATGAGAGAAATTACCTATTGGCATATAGTCAATAAAGCAAAGATGTACATCCTTGTTTACTTCAATAGCACGCCCAATAACTGTTCGCAGCATATACACAGCATTTACTGTACCCTTTCCTTCTACAAACCCACATTGTTATTCCCCTATTTCAGGTTGTATCTTCTTCCTCACTCTTTGCATGATAATTCTCAGCAAAATCTTTGTGATGTGACTCATTATACTAATTGTTCTATGTTGATCACATTCCAAGGTTCCTGATTTCTTTGGGATTGCAATAAATACAGAGTTACATAATTCAGGAGGTATATCTCCAGTATCATATAATGTGTTCAGCAGTCTGGTGACTTGCTCTAGTCCAAATTCTTCTAAAGCTTTAATTATTTCTGTTGTGATGTTATCTGCACCGGGGGACTTGCAAGCTTTCATATGCTTAAGAACATTTTGAACCTCCATCTTTAAAATTACTGGTCCTTCATTATTGAATCTAATATCATACGGTTCCTCTCTGTTATCATTATACAGGTTTTTCACATAATCTGTCCATACATGTAGAATCTGATCTTTTTCTATTATGATTTTGCCATCTTTAGTTTTTAGACAGCCTGTTGATGTACTTGTTCTTTTATTAGTAAGTTCCTGAATTCTTTTGTGCACTAATTTGGTATTTTGACTGTTGTGTTGTTTTTCAATTTCTAAGCACTTTTCCTCAAGTCATGATTCTTTTGCCTTCCTACATAATATTCTGACTTGTCTGTGAATTTCTTCATATTTGGCAGGATTATTTTTGTTGAGTCTTCTTGTTTCCATGAGGTGTAAAATTTCTTCAGTCATCCATTTCTTACGACCCACCATCTTTAATTTTGGAATAGTTGTTTCTGCAGCCACATTGATTGAGTTCTTCAACGTTTCCCATTGATCATCCACATCCTGGAATAATATTTCTAGATCAGACAATATTTCAAATCTGTTCTGTACTTCTATGTTGAATTTGTTTTGTATTTCCTTGTCATTACTCAATGTACACAAATCATATTTAGTGTTTCCTGTTATATACTTGACTTTCTTCAACTTTATCCTCAATGTTCCGGTGAGTAATCTGTGGTCACTATAACAATCAGCACTGGGAACTGTTTTTGCTACTGTTAGCGTGTTTCTAAATCTTCTGCTGATGAGAATGTAGTCAATCTGGTTTCTAATCCTGCTATCAGGACTCCTCCATGTCCACAATCTTCTAGGGTGTTGCTTAAACCAGGTGTTTCCTACAATCATTTCCTGTTCTTTTGCCCACTCCACGAGTCTGTATCCTCTTACATTTCTCTCTCCTAAACCATAGTTTCCTACTGTGTATCTATCCCCTTGATTTCCTACTTTTGCATTGAAGTCCCCTATTATGATGTTTATTTCTGAATTTTTACATTTCTTTAAGGCAGACTCTATGTTATTATAATATTCTTCTACACTATCTTTACTGGATTCTTCTGTTGGGGCATATACTTGAATAACATTTATGCTAAAAGGTCTGCCACTTAATTTAACTAGTAGAACTCTGTCTGACACGGCCCAATATCCTTGAACAGATTTTGATGTTTTCCGGTCCAAAATAATTGCCACTCCCCTATGACGATCTTCACCTCCAGAATAAATAATCTTGAAATCGTCATCTATCTTGATGCCTGATCCTGTCCATCTCGTTTCGCACATACCTAAAATATTAATTTTTTCCCTTCCAATTTCTTGTTTTATTTTCTCTAATTTTTCGTCGTCGTTTAACGTCCTAACGTTCCATGTTGCTAATTTTAACGTCTCTGTCCTTGTCTTGCGATGATCAGTCTTTAAGCGAATCATGATATACTAGGCACTTTTAAAGAGGTAGTTTGCCGTTGCTTTCCTCTATGGCAGTGACCGTACTGGTCGGAGACGGCAGCCATTGACTCAAGACGAGTTCCTCTGCCTGCCGTCGTGAACTGGAGACCATGACCAACAAATATCTGTTGGCTGCCCTCACAATTTCATACACAACCTGCCTTCCGTGGCTTCTTTTGAAAACTTCCAATAAAAGAACACAAAACAACATCACATAATCCACGGGAAAACACTATTCACAGGAATTCCATAGGAGATTACACGAAATCCAAAGGAAAACACTGAATAGCGTCCCACCGAAAAGTAACGCTTCACTGTGTCGCCATTTTATTGGAAGTTGTTTAGACAAGCAAAAATTAGTATAATGCACAAATTGTGTCTGTCAATGTCAAAACTTTTAGAGGAAAGACATATTATGCGGTATTTATTTGTGAGTTTTGTCGGTCGTCTTGTATTCTGTCGTATTATCGTATTTAACAGCAGTGGAACATCAACTCACACATTAACTAACAAAATATGGTACATGTCAATTTCATTCAAATTAACTACTGTGATATATAATCACCATTAAATCTATGCCTTTCACTCTAATAGCGTTCTGCAAACTTCTAGCCTCTCTGATCTTATTCTATCGAGCTATGGGTATCAATCGTTAGATTGACCACTTCTGACACCATTCTAAGCCTGTCAACGTCTTACACGTACACAGGTATTATTCTTAGATCCTTCACATGCACTCAAGAAAATATCAGTCTTGCATGTGGTAGCAAATATTTATCCAGGAGAACCTGATTATTGTTACAATGCACACATAGGGCGGTTAAATCAATATATACATAAGTGCTGGGTAACAAACAATCATAGCACTCAGGCAATCACACAAAACCCTGCACTCAACTACTCGCTATCTTCAAACATGGCAACGCCAGCTAACACTCCCGCAAAATCTATACACTCGCTCCTGAAACACATGCGTCCTTCCCATAAACCGTCGAGTCCCAGTCTGCTGTCTTCACGCTGGCCGGTTAGTCAAATGGTACTGGACCCCGTGTCTCTCGGGACAACCGGGCTGTCTCAACCGTCACGTCGAACTGCTGTCCGCCCGTGGTGTGTCGGGTCGTTCAGTGCAAGGCTGTCTGGTCAATCCAGGACGGAGTCCTGTAGACTTGTGTCCCCTTTATATAACTGGGTCTTGTCCTGTCTATGTCCTGTCTCTGATATCTCTAATGTCCTGTAGATGTCCTATCTATGACATCTTTACGCCTTACCTATGTCCTATCTACCATATCTCTGTGGTCCTGTAGATGTCCTGTCAATGACATCACTGCATCCCTGCCTATGTCCTGTCTCTATATGTCCCGTGTCCTCTATATGTCCTGTCTCTATTCCCCAACACGCTGACAGAGGGGTATCATGAGTGCTTCTTTCCAGGTTTGTGGAACACTGCCTAAAGTCCAGCTGTTATTGAAGATCTGCAACAGCTTTGCTTTGGCCTCTGTTCCTAGGTTCCTGATCATTTCATTGGAGATATCATCTGCTCCTGGTGACTGTCTCATTTTCAGTTTTGATATGGCTAGCTCCAGTTCGCTGATTGTAATAGGTGCCTACTGACATGTATCTGAAGTGGAGTAATGGAACTAATAGAAGTATAGCAGGGCAAAACCGAGGTGTCTAGTCCTGAGGCACTTAGTGCCATTGAGCGCTAATCAATGCGATGGGCCAGCATGAACACCTCGGGCTAAGTGAAAACGCACAGGGGAAAGTGTGACCACGGATAGCTGAGAGGCCCAGAATAGTTGTGAGATCACTCAGGACTCAGGTTGCAGGCTGTCAACATCGGTTAGGAAGGGTAGTGATAGCAATATTTCTTGACTGGAATGGAGAAATAATAAGAACGATATTTGGCTACGCTAAATGCTGTAAATAAAGGAATTAGAGGACAGATGATCTTCTTGTCGGCACCTACGAGAAGTTACTAGTATGGACGATTCGACAGTATGTTCGTTAAGTGTGTGTTACCATATTTCAGAGCCATGTTTGAGGTGTAACATTGTGTGATAGGAGGATATTCTCTGAATAACTGTAATTTGAACTCTTTTTGTAAATGTATTAACATGTCAACTGACTTATGTGATGTGACAACGTTTAGAGGAACATGGACCAAAGAACACACGCCATCGTTGACGAGACAAGGGTCATCCCCGACCGATTAACACCGTGTAGGAACTGAGTGAGCGGCACATTGAGTAAAGCAAGAACTCTGCCTGTGTGTTGCGAGAACGGCAGGATGCACTCATTTAATGAAGTCATCATCAACCTGACAAGGTGTCTGGCGTCCTTAGTTCCTAATCAAGCGAGAATGTGTTGTAGTACCAGTTACGAGCCATTGCATAATTGACATACGACAGTAGATACGTGGCACAAACATGGGGACTTGTTCCAGCGATTGAAAATGATTTAACATTTCATGGAGGCTTACGTCAGAGATTCCAAATATCGCTTACATACTTATGTACAACACTGGTAGTTCACAAACAGAACATTTTGAGTTCCTAGTTGAAAAATAGGACTGGCTAGAATGGCATTTGAATATCAGCCAAGAATTGAGAATTGAAAAAGACTTCAAAAAAGAATTCATCTTCAACCAGCACTCTCAGAAATTATTACAATGAGCTGTCGACGATCACCGCTCATAAGCAACATGGATGATGCAGCAACTAAAGTCACGGGATCGAGCAAAGATATGACTATGAGCTGCCCTGAGTCCAAGTCAACCCTTTGTTCTTGTGTGTCAATATCAACAAATTTAAGTCTGAAATATTTCGGATGCCATATGCCTTAAAGAACACTACCGTTATACCGGGACTAACCAGCGCTATTTTGAATACGAAGTGCACATAAAATCTCAACTCCGACAAGAATTTGTGGATGAACCCGCTCCAACCAGGGAGTTGTCAGTAGTATACCGCTTTTTATCCACTCAGCTTTACGGCGGCGCAGCACCTCCCGGAGGAACTCCTGATTTTCAACAATCACTCCCTAAAATCGGAAAGTAGTTTTTAGATGTGGCAGTTGGACTTCGGAACCAACAACAATATATCCTGGCCTACCACAGGGATCACCATTATCTCCGGTACTGTTCAACGCCTACAGTGAGAATCACCAGTGAGCAGATCACTGGACCTGGCAGGACATTGTCATATGCCGATGATGTTTTAGTGTATCGTCAGGGGAAGGATAGAGAGGAGGTTGCTGTGGAACTACAAACCGAACTCAATCGCATAAGTACTTGGTGTGATGAAGCTGGGGCAATGGTCAACTCAACAAAGGCAACAGTGACTTGGTTCTCGTTGAATAATCATATTGTCAACACCCCAACACCAACTGTAATGCTGTGTTCAGAGACGGTGGAAAGAACGCAGGCAATGAATTACCTGAGGATACGGTTTGATCGAAGCCTTGCTTATAATGTGCACATAGACCAGGTGATAACAAAGGCCAAGCGGGGTTTGGCAGCGATGCGGGTGATGGCGGCAGCAAACTGTGAGCAGCGCCATCTATGTCTTCTGTACGAGGGGTTGGTCATGTCTGTTTTGGAGTATCCAATGGCAATCCTGACTCTCAGCCATAAGCAGATAGAAAGGATGGAAAGGATACAGAATGAAGCTATGCGCATTATTCGTGGATGTACAAGAGATACAGCATGCAGGGCGATGCGCTACCTTCTTGGTTTTCCAACCATTGAAGAGAGAATACAAGGTTGCAGGGCACGCGCCTACCTCAGAATTAACGCAAACACACAACATCCACTGCATAGTGAAATTAGGAAGGTGAAGGGCAGCAGGTTAAAAAGAGGACGGTCGTGGATGGGTCAAGCCGAAGACATTCTTCAACAGGTGTGTTAAATTGAGGACTTAGAACCTGGCGTGGAGTGGGTGCAAGTGCCAACAGACTTCTGCACATCCTTTTCAGTTTGCATCCAACTAGATAGAAAATACAGACATGAAAATCCGGCTGCTGTTGAGGCTGGAAGTCATGGCAGTAAGTAAAGCAATAACATGCCTCGAGACACAGACATTCACTAGGGCTTGTTTCCTTAGCGACTCAATGAACATGATCAAGAGGATAGAGGAGGGGTCGATCCGAAGAGAATGGTTGCTGCCTTTGGAGCGGTCTCGACTGGCAAAGATTAGTTTCATCTTCGTGCCAGGGCATGCGGGAGTACAAGGAAATGAGCGGGCTGACAAGCTCGCAGGTGAGGCTACTGTGGAAGGCGGACGCGCCATGGACCAGGCCGACATTCTGAATGCTCTACAAGAAGTAAGACTTTTGCGAGAACCAAATGATGACTGTGAATCTACAACAATGGCCAGACTGCGAGAGCAGCAAATTAAAAGAGGGGTGGCCAAACAAGAACACTACGCAGGAAGCCAAAGAAGATTTATAAACCAACACAGAACTGGCGTCATTAGCCGCTACACGTTGCTGGATTTGCTGAGGAGGTGATCCGAGCACTTATGGACTGAATGGTTCGATGTGCAATGAGGATGATCTGTCGACTAACTAACTAACTAACTCCCTAAAATCAATCGAAACATCAACCCGTTAAGCGGAAGAGGAGTCTACACTACCGGAAGGAGGACAGTTAAGTTGCTTCCTTATGATTTATCTTTCTGAACTGTCCGGTGGTCCGAGATCGTGCTACTAAATGTTCACTCTTCTTTTGCACTATCTATCTTTCTCATTGTAATCTGTGGGTGTTTGGAGGGCTATCTTTGTATTCATATCTCCATTATTAACACAAAGATGCGTTCTGTCTTTTCGACAGACGAAATTTTACTAGGTAATACTGTAATCGACTGTCGTGAAGAGCGTTGTCTAGTTTGTAATTAATCCTTCGTGAAGTGTTGTACTATCTTGTGATCAGTGTTTCTTATGAGAAGTATCAACGTGACTGTCTTGTTAATATTAGATGACATTTCTGATAGGCGTTTTCGTTGTTATTGTTCGGTGCTAAATGTGAATATTAACTGAGCGCATCCTGCTAACTCAACTCAGCAACCCATTTTGGTATCCTTGCACATTATAACACGGAAAAGAGTGAGAGAGAGAAATTACACCTAACAGAATGAATTAACAAATGGCAACTCATTTCTCAAGCAAGTTGATTATTATATAATCGGGCTTATAACCAAGACTCAAAAGTACTTTATTACTAACGGTGTCAGCACATAACAATAAATAATGTTCACATTTCAAGAATTCATTGCCATGGGCAAAGATTGCGGGTTATCAGGCCAAGAACTGTTAACATGGGCTAAAGCTGAGCTTAGTGCTTTTCAAGCACAACAACGAGAACAAAGAGCTGCAGCTAGAGAAGCAGAAAAAGAGAAAGCAGCACTACAATGACAAGCAGAGAAAGAGAAAGCAGCACTACAATTACAAGTAAAGAAAGAGAGATTACACACACACACACACACACACACACATATATATATATATATATATATATATATATATATATATATATATATATATATATATATATATATATATAGAGAGAGAGAGAGAGAGAGAGAGAGTGTTTATGTGTGTAAAGAAAGGGAGTTAGCATTAGAGAAACAGACTAAAGAGAGAGAGATAGCATTAGAGAAACAAAAATTGGCTTTCAGTAGAGAGAAACTGGCTAATAAGCATATTTTAAAAGATAAAGAGATTGATGGAAACGTAAAAGTAAAGCAACTTGAAAAGACAAAGATGTTGAAATAGCTCAATCGAAACGAGCTTCAAAAACATTGGATCCCATCAAACGGTATCAAGAAATCGTTAGAAATTATACAGCCGGTGACTTCATTTCAGCATGGGTCACAAACTTTTAAGTGTTGGTGAAACACTACAAAGTTTCCATCGACGAATTGGCTAACTTTTTCATAAGTATCTCGCACTCGAATTTTTGACGATAGTGGAAGTTATCCCAGAAAATATCCGTACCAATTATGAGTACGTGAAACAGAGAGTCCTCGGCCACTTCAGTTTAGACCAGGCAGGATTGCGAACAGCATATACGACTCTAACAGCGAAGGCTAACCAGACTTTCCTCGACTTTGTTTCTGAAATTCAGTCTTTATTTGATAAATGGCTGAAATCGGCAAATATCCAGGAAGACTTCCACAAGCTAAGAGACCTCATGTTGAGGGACAAGCTGATCTCAGCGGTGCCTGATGCGGTGTCTGCATTCTTTATCGAAAAAAAGTGCATTACATTAAAGGATATGGAATCCAAAGGGGAGGCCTATTACAACGAACACAGGGAAATCTTTGCTGGGTGCACTCAGCCTGATCTGGCGATAGAAGCGTCTGCCAGATTCTCTACACAGAAAGACAATCATATTAATCATATAAGACAGCCATATAGCCAACAGAAATTACAGCATCCACGATATCATAATAGACCCATAATCAAAGGTATCCAAAAGAAAAGATAGGTACAATAATTGTATGAAGATTTTGTAAACACACACACATGGATTATATGAGATGTGTGATACAAATCCAAAATATGAAGCATATTTGAGAGATATATCTTCAAGAAGAACTGACAGGTATACTTTTTATAAATCTCAGTTAACATGTTACCTCTGTAAAAGTTATGGGCATTTTGCCAGATAGTGTAGATTAAAAGATATGTACAAAGAAGCAAACATGGTGGACATCATATCAAGCAGTGACGAAGAGGAATAACAAGACACAAATACGACTGACATATATAACAGACACAACGACGGTAACAATAGTAATGCGTACATACAAGAAGCTAATTCCGCCTATACAACGGACGGAAACTGAGATGTTAGACTGACCTTAGTTAATGGTTTAGCAGTTAGGATGATTAGAGACACCAGGACATCAATTTTTGGTGTCGACCCAAAACTAATTAAAGACGAAGACAATACAAATGAAAAATTACTTGCAGAACATTTGGTGGGGCACTAGAACAATATAGAATAGCATGGACTGACATCAATTGGCCGTATCACCAAGGCCGCGTAGCAGCAGCAGTGCTACCACAACTCACAACAGATCTAATAGTGGGGAACATCCCAGGTGTGAACGAGTGTACTAGTCAAGACATAGAAAATAAGAAAAAGATAACGTGAACATAGCAGAATGTAACTACTCATCACTGACCTTCCCGACGGAAGACAAAAAGATTAAAATAGAAGACGATTAATCAGACGTAGAGACAGACATGTACAGGACAGATGATGACGAGATGGAGAAATAAAGACAAATAATGATCGCAAATGCATTGTCCGTAGGTTTACCATGTTGGGACAGCATATCCTCAGATGAAGATTATACATTTAAAAATAAGAATATTCAACAGCAACGCATAAAAAAGAAAGTTAAAATAAAACAAACAGAAAGCGTTAACTAAACAAAGCCAAGTTGGGAGAACGAAATTCCCCCAGCGGTACCACGGGTACACTATACTAACACAGACTCTTTAATAACAGAATTGCAACAACAAGGATTTCCTAAAACCCAAATTGACAAACGCACACGGGATATTAAAATAAGACATTGTAATCGGTACTGGAAAAGCATGAAATTATCATATGAAGAAAGAAAAGGAAATAAAAACACGACATATAAATAAATTGAAATCAATACCAACATATGTTACGCAGGAAGATGCAAACCACCGTGCAATACTTCATATTAAAGAAACATAACGAAAGTTAAAACACATTTTACTGACAGACCGCAAACAACATCACTGTGGCAGGTTCCTTTTAAGGGCAAAGATATATTCACTCTTCACATTATAATCTTCCTTAAAGCAATGACTACCATTTTGTCTGGCCTTTTATAGTCTAATATTCACCACTTAGGAAAGAAACCATAATACAAGCTAAACTTTTCAGCTTCACTTTAAAGGTATGACATTACCTATGTCACATCAGAAATTGATTGCAGTATGCATGTGGTTAATACCCTTCGAAACAAACAACTTATTAGAATTGCAGTTTAGAGATATTAATTATGGTATTTACTATATTCCTATTGTATAACATTCATCACTGGAGTATATATTCCAGGATTCATTATTATTACAGAATGATGACTTTCAAATTGTACATATTTCTGGGAGAGATAACAATTTAGCAGACATCCTTGGTAAATTGTAACTACACAAGGAAAGAAAGAATAAGAACTATAATCGTTTGGTTGATGAAATAAAAGTATTTGAAATGCTTGTTCATGCAATATCATTTCATTGAGTGAACCTGATACCTACCTGTCTTAGATCTCTGGATAGAATGAGAACAAATCAACAGCAAGCAATTTCACGCTTGTACAATAGTGTACAATATATTTGTCCTTTGGAATTATACATGTATATATCATATAGCGATAAATGCATCCTTTGTAATTATGGAAATTTCAGATATTAGGTCAAATAAGAGACGAACTTGTTAGAATACTATAACAGCACGAATACACGACTGTGAAGGCAATGAATTTCGAAAGAGGGAACTCCACCTTCAACTACAGAAGCTCGACTACAATCAAGTTGTCAACATAGATGAAGAATAAGTATAACCTCATGTTCACGAATAAAACAATGCATCTTTATTACCCTTATCATTACCTATGTATGATAGTTAATGAATAATTATACCTTTAACTGAAAGATAATGTACAACTGGTATTTATATATTACTATTTCAGGTTACGATATGTTTCTATTTCAGGATTTAAAGAAAATTTCTTTTCGATTAATTGTAATATATGTATTTCAGTGAAATAATAATGTATGCACAGTTGGACGGGAACCAAACATTGCTGGTTTATGACCATAGGTCAACAGTACAAGTTGTGAGGAAATATTCTTATAATCTAAAGCTGGTTGATTTCCATCACAAGTTGCGATAAAGGGATGCGAGGTTGAAACGTTAATGCATTGGCATCAGAGGGTGTGAGAAAGTGATGCGAGACTCTAACAGTATTTAACAAATTTGTGTCACAGAAAGTGCAGAAGTGATGCAATGTGGTGGAACTAATTACGTTACATCACACAAAAGGGAACTGGGTGTTTTATTGTAGTACTACTGATTCGTATCACAGAAAGTGAGAAAATTATGTGATATTGTCATGTAGTAGTTCGCATCACAGACAGGGAGAAATTGATGCAGTATTGTGATATCATTGATTCTCATCAAAGAAAGTGAGAATAGAATGCGATATTATGATAAAATTGGATGTGAGAAAGCGATGCCATATTATGACGAGTGGTGAAGGGCATCACAGAAAGAGAGAAAGTGAGCAAGGCTACTACATAATTGAATTTGCATCAGATAAATAGAGCGAGTGATATATCATTGTTATTCTATCCGAATTGCATCAGATACAGTGAGGGTGATTCATTGATGTAACACTAATTTTAAAAAAAACAGATCATACGAAGATATAAACAGTTAACAGAGAATAATACACCAAATTGGAAACATAAGGAAAATAACATGTATTAAAAAAATAAGAGTTCAATACAGATAGTAATCTAACCTATCAACATGAGCATAAAATAGTACAGTACTACAACGTGGTACAAAACATCCCTGAGTCAACAAGATGTTTGATCATTCATTTAGGTACGAGTAAACCATTGGATCCATTCCATACATATCGTTGTAAACCATTACTGTCATTTCATACATATCGTTGTAAACTATAAAATTCATGCCACTCTTAACGTTCTTACCCATTACATTGATTAATGCAGAAGCATATAATAAAATGAAAAATAGTATAACTTGAACTAAAGTAAACATACTGACACTTAAAATCCGATGCAATCAGTGGTACGAAAGGAAACAAGGATATATGAATATATGCACCGTATCCGATAATGTGAAGGTATAAATAAAATAATCATTGGCACCTTGCCGTCCTGACAGACGATAGTTTGTGCTTTAAAAAGGCTTTTACCTATGGCGGTAGCGAGTGTGACTGATAAGGCCAATTCGCGCTGTAAATGTTCGGTCACAGTGGATGCATTTCCCCCATCATGCACTATCTTACGTCTCACACGCTCTGTGTGTGACTTATCTGCAATAATTTTCTCCTTTGTCTTTATTCCATTTCTGATATTTGCCCTCCATGCAACACGTTCAGCGGCGACTTGCACCCAACGTGCATTATCAATGCCTGTATCAATCATGTCCCGCTTACACACATCTTTGTATCGTAGTAGAGGCCGACCCTGCGATCTCTAACCCATCTGTAATTCACCAAAAAAGATATCCTTTGGTAGTCTACCATCATCCATCCTCCTAAGATGTCCTATCCATCTAAGTCTACGAAGACTGAGCATGGAATAAACCGTCACACAACCTGATCTTTCCAATACTTCAGTATTTGTGATTTTGTCTTGCCACTTAATACCAAGAATTCTTCGCAGACACCGCATATGAAAGCTGTTTAAACGTTTCTCTTGGTATGAGTAAGTTGTCCAGGTTTCACTGCCATAAAGAAGAGTACTAAGGACACAGGCTTGATAGACAAGGATGTTTGTTTTGGCAGTAAGCTTCCTGTTCTCCGAGACTCTTTGTCTTAACCTGTTCATTGTTGTTGCTGCCTTACCAATCCGGATGTTGATTTCCTGATCTAGGGATAATTTGCTATTTACCACTGATCCTAGATATGTAAAATGGTCTACTATCTCTAGTTCGGCGTCGTCAATAAAGATTGATGGTACCCCATGTGCACCTTGTGACATAATCTGTCTTCTTTTTGCTAATTGTTAAACCAAATTCAGAACAAGCATTGTTGTAATTCTTCCTCAGAAAAAAAAGTCGCTTAAAAGTCGACAGGGTCGACTTCATCGCATCGGGTTTTATCCCATATCGGTCTCTTTCCGCAGCGCGGAAAGCGTCGCACCAAGCACAAACTCCGTAGCTCTAGCGACGACCCACAGGAGTCTCTGAAAATTTAATACGTTAACCGAAGGACGCGGCTCGGAATCGAACCCACAACCTTCGTAGCCCGAGTCAAACGGCTTGACCACTTCGCCACAGAGTAATTGCAGCATCATCTGCAAAAAGCAACTCTCTGATCAGTACCCTTCTAATTTTGGTCTTGGCCTTTAATCTCTGAGCACTGTAGAGGTCGCCATCTGAGCGTGAGTGAATGTATATACCACCAATTTGATCACGAAAGGCATATTTCATTAGAAGTGAAAAGTATATTCCAAAGAGGGTGGGAACTAGTACACAACCTTGCTTAACTCCACTCTTGATTTCAAACTCTTCAGAAGTTGCACTATCAAACTTGATTATACCCTTCATACCTGTGTGGAACGATTCCACAATGGACAGAATAGTTGGTGGGCAGCCAATCTTCTTTAGTACCTTGAACAGACCCTCACGACTGACCAAATCAAGTGCCTTTGTGAGGTCGATGAAGGCAATAAACAGTGGTTGATTCTGTTCACGGCATTTTTCTTGCATTTGTCGCAATGAGAATATCATATCAATGGTAGACCGGTTCTGTCGAAAGCCACACTGTGATTCGGGGTAGACTTGATTTCCTAGGACTTGAAGTCTGCGCAGAACAATTCTGGCAAATACTTTTCCAACAATACACAGAAGTGAGATACCCCTATAGTTGTTGCAGTCGCTCCGATCGCCCTTGTTCTTGTACAGTGTTATGATGCTTGAATCTGTGAAATCCTGTTGGACTTGTCCTTCGCGCCAGCATAGCTGTATTAGCTGGTGGATCTGTAGAGTGAGTGTGTCTTGCCCACTCCTGATAACCTCTATTGGAATCCAATCCTTACCTCGAGCCTTGCCAGATGCAAGTTCATTTATAGCACACTTAACTTCTGTTATGGTGGGAAGTGTGTCCAGGTGGTCAAGAGTTGGTAGAGCCTCTATGGCGTTGAGGGCATCATCCGCTAGTTTGGTCTCACTTGAGTAAAGCTCCAAGTAGTGCTCTACCCATCTATCCATCTGCTGTTTCCTGTCAGTGATGATTTCTCCAGTCAAGGTTTCAATGGTGCACTTCTTTTGATCACTGGACCACAGGCTTTCTTTATTCCTTCATACATGTTTCTGATGTTTCCCTTATCACTTGCGATTTGAATGGACTCACATAACTTGATCCAACAATCATTTGCACACTGCCTTGCAGCCTTTTGCACATCCTTCCTAGCTTGCCTTAACTCACTCAGAGTGTTACGCGTTGATCTTTCCTTGTTTCTTAAGAGAGCTATCTTCTTCTTATCAATCAAGGGCTGCAGAGTCTGGCTGTTTGCCGCAAACCAGTCCTGCCTCTTATGATCCACAGTGCCGTAAACCCCTACGGCAGTTTTATAAAGAGTTTCCTTAATTTGACCCCACTTTTCATTTACTGTACAATTTTTTGGTGTATCAGTGAAAGCGTCTTCAAGTTGCTGTTGAAACTGAAAGCACTTTTCAGGATCGTGAGTGTTAATAATATTAATCCTGGGGCTAGATTTGTGTTTAGCTGTGTAGATTCTCTTTGGTCTCAGTCTAACCCTTGCAACAACCAAAGAATGATCCGTATCACAGTCAGCACTGTGGTAACTTCGAGTCAATGATATATGGTTCAGATGTTGTCTCCGTGTGATGATGAAGTCCAGCTGATGCCAATGGCCGGATCTTGGATGTTTCCATGTGACCTTATGCATCTCTTTTGTTTTAAAAAAGGAGTTTGTAATACATAGCTCATTACTGGTGCAATGCTCCAGCAGCCTTTGCCCATTTTCATTCATGCGACCGATGTTGTATTTTCCAAGGCACACTGGCCATGAAATCGAGTCCTTGCCCACACGAGCATTGAAATCACCGAGCATATAAATGTAGTCAGATTTTGGAACTGCCTTGATCACGGAGTCTAACTCCTCATAGAACGAATTCTTCACATCATCAGAGGAATCGAGTGTTGATGCATATGCAGTAATAATGGTGGCAAAACCACAAGAGGTTGCCAAGCGCAGGGATAATAGTCTTTCATTACCTCCAGCTGGGATATCAATCATTCCCAGTAGCGAATTCTTCACTGCAAACCCACACCGTGTTGCTTTTTTTTTCTAACTGCCCTCTGCCCTTCCAAAAAAAGGTGTAATTGTTTTCCCTGAGTGACCCTTCCTCAGCGAGGCGAGTCTCCTGCAGGCCAGCAATATCAATGTTAAGACGATTGAGTTCGGCATCAATTACAGCCGTTTTTCTCACATCGTCAATATTTGTCAAGTCAGTGGAAAATCCTGGACACACGGTTCTCACGTTCCAGATTGCAAGCCGTAGCTTGAGGTGTCTATTATTCTTTTTATTAGTGCCTGGTGCATTGGTTTTACAGCCTGGGATTCAGATTTTGTCCTAGCCGCAAGCACCCATTGAAGCAGACAGGCTGTGGCGGATCAGCACCCAATTGGCTGGGACTACCCAGCTTGAGGCGGGTGGTAGCTGATCAGTGACACCTGTAGGTGTCTGCCACCGTCAGAGGCAATGCGTGGCGCCCCTTCTCTACGCCAATTGACAGGGACTTATAACCCGTAACAGTTGCCTCTCGCTTTGATTCCGAGACCGGTTAAGACAGTGTTTCCCAACGTGGGGCCACGCCCCACAGGGAGGCAATTCGATTGTTAGGGGGGGGGGGGCAATTCGAAAATGGAAGAAATCGGCTGGATATAACAAAACGGGGAGACTTGAGACTGAAGTTAACTAAATGGGAACCTGACATAAAATCTCTTTGCAGCAAGCATCAAGTCCAAGGATCTCACTAAATTTAAATAAATACTAATAATTAAAATCATATAGAAAAACTTTCATTAAAATTATTTTGTACATGAATTTCAGTTCTCCATTATAAGTTTTAAAAATTTACTTACTGTGTTTGCTGACTAATTTCCTAGTGATTTCTTCCTAAAACCCATCGGTCCTTTGGCTAGGATCGGGTGCAACTGCTGCTCTCCCCCACCCCCACCCCCTCCCAAGTAGTGCGCCTGGTCTGGGCGAGGGCCGGGATGATCAAATAAAAACCCATCACATATCTTCACCTTAGATGTGGGCCTGGTGGACCACTGAGGGCAATAGCTCACAGTGAGACTAAGGGTCCACACAAAAAAGGGGGAGGCGGGGGAATCAGCTTTCTGGGGTAACCGCCAAACAAAACAAAAAAACACAAAAAAATTCAAGTTTCTTTAGTGTACATTTCAATTTTTGAATATTAAAAATGATGCATATGTTTGGGGGTGGGGGAGGGGCATAAGAATTTTAGAAAGGTTTAGGTGGGGCATAGCACAAAAAAGGTTGGGAAACACTGGGTTAAGACCAGGGATGGAGTTATTGCCTCTCCATAGCACAAAACCTGGGCTAAAATATAGAGATCATGTGTTGCCCATGCAGCATGATCCCTCTCTCGGCCTGCCTAGTTCACTCCAGAGGAAAGGTAACACCCCTACATCTGGAACAAGACAAGCTGCAGAAGCTGCCGGATCAGCATAGCAATGCTCTAGCTGTCCGCCTGTCGAAGCTTCGATCCTAGATCAGCTGCAAACCAAGGCTTAGGGCCTGGTCTGCCCTGCCATGACATTTTGTCTTTAGGTTGCATTTCCTCGCACCAGGGTAAGGCTTGTGCCCTCCCAATTGCGCTCTTCCGCCCGAAGCCGTTGGCACAATGCGGGGTGTCGGGTTTGGTAAGCGCCACCCAATGTTCGGCGCTAACAGAAAGCAGGTAGTACAGTCTACTGTTATACGGTAGCTCAATCATATTTGCCTAAGACCTGACACAATAATACTCTACCTCACAACAATAACGGTCATGTTACCTGCCATGTTAACTATCAGTTGACCTGACATGTGACCTGTCGTGTGACCTGTCATATGACCTGACACACCGGTTTCCGGTTACGAGCGGACGTGTTTTCACAAGCTCTCCCAATTTTTATAGAATTGATCACAGTTTTGCCTATTTCAGTCGAGATGCTGTGTATATCATTGGTTCTGCTTCAGATGTAACATACTTAATATATCACTACAGCGTGTGTCGTACACATTATACACACGAGTGAAAACTAGAACAATGTTCAAATCAACAAAGTTAAAATGTACAGATAATGGCATACATGCAGCAGAGAGCCACCACAAGTTTGAAAGAAAGAAAGAAAGAAAGGAAGAAAAAAAGAGAGAAGAATGAAAGACAAAAAGAAATAAAGATGAAAAGAAAAAGTAACAAAAAGGATGGAATGAATGAGAGTATTAAGTAAATATATCAGCGCATAGTTCACTACAGGCACATTAGGGTCATACAAAATAATTTGTTCCGAATTTCGCTGATATGACGACAACTTTTACGGAATTGGTTCACGCTATCTCGGTTATACTTTTACAATTCATCTTGGTAAAGTACTTCCGGTTCTCTATTTTTTCAGACACTTGTTGTTAACTTGGTCAATAATATAGAGCGTTGATAAATTCTATAAATATTTACTCGGTAGAACATTCTTGTTAAATCTGAATATTCTGTTTATACTTCTGGTTCACTTTCGTTACATATCCTTACGGATTACACTTCTGTTACAAGACTACGAATTTGATATATGTCATATTCCTGGCAAGGAACGAACGAACGAATGAACGAACGAACAGACTTTATTTTCAAAGGGTAACAAATTGGGCACGCAGGCCCGTCTTACATTCGGCCCTTCCAATCACTCATCTTTCTTTCATCAACAGTGCATAGGAAAAAAACATTGTCACATGAATTTTGTAAACATAAACAATGCATATTACTATGTTATGAGACACATCCACCACCCACTCACACATCCCCCATTGACTCCAACTTCTCCACCCAACCACACACACACATACAATACATTCCCCCACCCATCCACCACATTCCTACACATCTCCCCACCCACACACACCTCTCACCCACCACACATCCCATCCACCCACACCCCAAGCACACATACATTCAATAACCCACACATCCCCTACCTACACACATCTCCCCACCCACTCACATATCCTTTACCCGCCCCATTTCCCACCAACAATCACTCACCCAATATCCTCCTGCACCCACACACCTCCAACCACCCAACCAAACACACATTCCTCAGCCACACACATCTCCCCATCAACTCACATATTCCGCACCTACCCACACACAAATTCCGCACTAACCCACATAATCTCCCATCTCCCCCAGCCTACTCACAGATCCCGAGCCCACATCTACAAACATCCCCCACCATCTCCTAACCTGCACACACTCACCCACCCACATATCCTCTACCCACCCACACATCCTCTACCCACCCATTCCCCAAACAAACATCCCTTAACCGCACACCCTTACTCATATACAATCACCCACCCACACATCCTCTACCCAACCACACATCCTCCACCCAACCACACATCCTCCATCCACCCATTCCCCCAGCCACACATCCCTTAACCACACACCCGTACCCATATACACACACATCCCCACCCACGCACAATCTCCCCACCCATACAAACATCCCTCACACACATCCCAACCCACCAACACATTCCCCATTCACAAACACACACCTACCATCCACGCACACACAACCCATACATTCATCCCCTCACACATCCCTAGACACGCGTACTTATCCCTCAACCTCTAACACCCACATATCCCTTACCCACTCATCATCACATACATCTCCTATCTACCCACCCACACTCACACATCCCAACCACCCATCTAATCACACATCCCCCACCCTCACACACATCATTCACCCACCCACAAACCCAACCACACCTTCACCCACCCACACAAACATCATTTATCCACACCCAGCTCCCCTCCCACACAATACCACACCCACACACATCCCAAAGACACATTCCTCACCCACACACACATATATCCACACATCTCCTACCCATCCACACATCCCCCAACTACAATCACCCTCACTACCCACACATACATCCTCCATCCAGCCACACACACCCCCACCCAGCCAGACATATCCCCCACCCACACACACATCTCCAAATCCATCACCCACACCCATCACGCACCCCTCCCCCAACCCACACACATCCCCCACACACATTCACCCACACATCTCTCACCCACACACACTCCCCACCCATCCACCCAAACATCCCACACGCATACACATCCCTCACCCACACACACATCCCCAAACCCACAACCACCCCCACCTG
Source organism: Cepaea hortensis (assembly GCA_963921405.1). Taxonomy (NCBI): domain Eukaryota; kingdom Metazoa; phylum Mollusca; class Gastropoda; order Stylommatophora; family Helicidae; genus Cepaea; species Cepaea hortensis. The sequence goes on from OY992895.1 coordinate 6,674,178, forward strand.
CACACATCTCCCACCCACCACATATCCCCACACCCACATATCCCCACCCACACATATACCCCCACCCATCCCATAACCCACCATCAATCATCCACCAACATATCCTCCTCCACCCACTCACCCACAGCCACCTAGACAAACACACATCCCCACCCACAAACACATCTCCCCTTACACCCATACATCTCGCACGCACCCACACACAAATCCCCCACCCACCCACACACAAATCCCCCACCCACCCACACAAACCCACCTCGCCCACCCACACATCCTGAGCCCACCCACACATCCTGAGCCCACCCACACACATCACGAATCCACCCACACACACATCCCCCGATCCCCCAACCTACTATTATGATCAAACTCCCACACTTTACACACACATACAGTGACGATTGTCGTGAGCATTGTCGCAAAATTGTAAAGAAAATAGAGAAAAATTGTACAAATACATTTTGTAATTTAAAACTTAGTGATGCAATTCAACTCTCTCTCTCTCTCTCTCTCTCTCTCTCTCTCTCTCTCTCTCTCTCTCTCTCTCTCTCTCTCTCTTCTCGTACATAGGCACACACACATTCCCCCCCCCCCACACACACACACACACATATCCCTCACATACACACCCATACATACATCCTCACATATAGACAAATACATGATGCCTCACATGATCACTGAAACTAATAAGAACAAACTCCCACACTTTACACACAATTGAGACACTGACGATTGTCGTGAGAATTCTCGCAATTGCAAGAAGTGGAGAAAAAATTGTACATATACATTATGTAGCGTAAAAATTAGTGATGCAATTCAAATTCTCTCTCTCTCTCTCTCTCTCTCTCTCTCTCTCTCTCTCTCTCTCTCTCTCTCTCTCTCTCTCTCTCTCTCTCTCTCTCTCTCTCTCTCTCTCTCACTAACTCTCTCACTCACATCACAGTAATGTTATATTATATATGATAAAATCAAGTGGCATACAAAATGATAATATGAGAATTAAAAAAAAAAAAATATGGAATGGCTTGTTACAGGACAATCAGATGGCATTAAACGATACCTCGTAATATGAAAGATGAGAATACATGAAAAAATATGGAATAGCATGTTACATGACATGCGTGGGCTCAACTCTCTCTCTCTCTCTCTCTCTCTCTCTCTCTCTCTCTCTCTCTCTCTCTCTCTCTCTCTCTCTCTCTCTTACATACACACACTCTCACACTCATTCACTCTCTCTCTCTCACTTACACTCACTAACTCTCTCACTTGCTTTACAGTAATTTACATGAATTCATTTTATGCATGTTAAAATCAAGTGCATCAAAATTATAATATGAAAAAAAAATGAGAATACACAAAACATATGGATCAGCATGTTAGATGACATGCGTGCGCTCAACTCTCTCTCTCTCTCTCTCTCTCTCTCTCTCTCTCTCTCTCTCTCTCTCTCACACACACACATGTACATACACACACCTACACACATCATACCCACGCAATACACACACCTGCACACATCCATATACTTACTCACACGTACTCACATAACACCCGAATATACACTCCCTCGCATACACTGCATGCATGCACACTTACACATACAAAGATATACAATACATACACGAGCACACACACACACACTCATCCATACACACATACACACACGCACATGCATATAAACGCATATAAACACATGAACGCACACCTTAACACACGTACAGACATACACACAGAGTCACACACAGATACACACATGTACACACATATACACCCATACACACATCCAGACATGCACACACATACATCACATTTTCTCATGCACTCTCTCATTCACCCACGTTCTCTCTTTTACACACTCACTCGCTCTCACACTCACTCATTCGCGCACATACACGCATACCCATAAATTCTCTCTCACTCACTCACGCTCCCTTACTCACTCATTTACTCGATGACTCTCTAACTCACACTCACTCACTAACTTTCACACTCTATCACACAGACAGGCAGACACACAACACACCCATTCTCTCAGATTCACTCATTCACTAACTAAATCTCTCACACATATGTCCACACACTCACTCACTTTTACACTCACTCAGGCACATGCGCAAGGATAATAACTTAGCGGATGTTCTTAGTAGACTCTAGAATTCCTATCTCCTATCACATGTCATGTTGTTTGTTTGCGTGCATACATGTAGAACACAGGCCGATCGATTATTTCATTAGTGCACACCCAAATAGAATCTCAATACTTACACAACATACATTCAAATATACATTAGATAGATAGTATAATTTCAGATATATACATTTTGTGTTTGATTTGATTCATTGCCAGAGATAATATAGAAATTATTCGTCATGCTGAGACCGTATAGTGATCCACGGACGGTACATTTGTGTCTCCTCAACATGAGGACTGTTCAGAGACTTGTTAACACTGTGCGTGAACTTTGAAATTTCTTCGGGAAATTCGTGCGGATTTTGGTGACACTAGATTTATAATTATTAGTTACTTAACTTATAGACATAGTTAATTTAATCATACGAACTTTTACCCCTCCATTTCCCACATCAGGAAGTGAATCCACAGAGTATTGAGTAAATATATCAGCGTATAGTTCACTACAGGCACATTAGGGTCATACAAAATAATTTGTTCCGAATTTCGCTGTTTCCGAATTCGATACATTCGAATTATTGCCATTAGTTGAATTCATTTTTTTTTTATCATTGGTTTAATTCACAATTTTCTTCATTAAGCGAAATCACGTTAGTTAACATTGGTTGATTTCGCATGTTTCATCATCAGTCTGATCCACATTTGGTTTTTTCAATTTCACTTTTTGCATCGTTCACATGCCACGTCATTAATCAGATGCGTGTGTCACATTAGAATTCTATTTCACATCTCGATTTTCAATCAGATCCACATTTCACATCTTCAAGTATATTCACACGTCGCATCATCGAGTTAATCTCTACTCACATGCACACTTTGTGTCTTTGCAAAAATTTCATACGTTAGAGTCAAATCATATAATTTGCATTTTTGCGTTATTAGTGTTGAAAGGTTAATATATTATAAATACGGTTAAGTTACATATTCATTGCTAGAATGTTGATTAATTTTATAGATTGAACACATACACGATATAGTTCAGGCGAAAAACAGTACAGACTATACATTAAGATATATCGGGTTGACTAGCATGACACAATGATAGAATGGACATATTATGCAAATTATTATTTATTTCAGGTTGAATTAAAGGTTTATAATTAAGTAATTACAAGTTCATAAGTTGGTTATAATTATTAAGATTATGATTGTCCTGGTTGGCCGTGAGATAAAACTAATTAAAATCTATATATGAGTCGACAATGATTATGCTACAACCGTCAATACATGGGTCGACAATTATGCCACATTAGTATATGATACGAATAAAGCCGAAAACACACTGATTTGCAACACGATGACCGTTATATTCGTCACGACAAATGCGACACTTATACGTCATCAGACTATGGCAAAGCCTCACCTTCCAGTTAATAAAGACACAGGACATAGCAGTTGGAGATAAATTGATACTGTAGTTACAGGGCAATAATAATATTGACGGATTAGTACCTGTTAATCACACACGTCCCCTCACTCGGGTTTTTTATAGCTTGGGTTAGGACGGTTGTCGGTTTCGACAAATGAGGGACTACTGGGTTTTAGGTAGTTAGCACAGTCCTCCCATAGGCAGTGCTACATGACGTCTACCGTGGGTGTAGATAGGAGTGCTGGCCCGTCGTATAATAATAATTTTTTTAAAATATATTTTGTGTGTGATTGATAGGAAACCATACCATCCTATTAGCAGATAGGGCTCATTATGTCTGCACTGCTACTTGTCAGGTGAATTTAATTTTCGTCAATTAAAAATGATTGCATCATTTTCAAAGGGGAGAGGGCATACTGCCAAAGAGCAAGTGCGACATAATGACGTAAACTAGATAGAGAAAGGTATCCTAGAACAGAAACGCTAGTAATGGCAAGGAAATGACGTGACAATACAGAATTGTCACAGGACAATGTCAATAAAAACAACAGACAAACTTGGGACGTTCTCAAAGACGGGAGCTTATGTGATTCGGCCGGCTTAATATTAACTTCATATCGAATTGGTGATTGAAATATGCCTGGAAATGGAAGAGATGATCAAGGAGGACATCGGTCATAGAAGTATTAATAAAGACTCAGGCGAACACAGAAACGGTAGGGCTGAATCGGCAGGAAGACTTAGAAGATGGAAAGAAGGACGTGTAATGACAGTCAATATTCGATGGCCAGTAACATATGAGAGATTGTATGTATGTATACTAAGGATACTGTGCCCCCTGGCCATAACAGCTTCAGTATCAGTATGTAATTATTTATTTTTATCATTCTTCTCATTATGATTACAGTGGGCCTGCGCTGGAATAATAACCTGCGTATTACTGACAACGTTATTCAGTGTAGACTCCGTCATTATTTAGTTCGTTGGCTCTGAATCTGCCAATTGCGTTTGAGCCGTGGTTTAATTCTGAGTTGAAATGTTTAAATTATGATGAACCCCTGGATATCGCTTGGCAATATTGCAGAAGGTTTGTTCTCACAACATCATACAGTTCATCAACAACACACCGGTGTTTACTTCACAGTCTGGAGCACCTAAAAAGCGACTTTGTAAGGATCAAGTACATTTGTCTACATTGGGCACCAGCTTGCTCGCCAAAAATATCAAATACCCAGAACGTATACAACCTACATCCAATACTGGATTGTGTAGGACACTTTTAGCTACACCACCTCAAACTCAAGCCAGACGATATACTCCCGCCACATCAAATACCAATAGGCCAGAAGAAAGCAGACCACGGCACCTGATATCCAAGCCAGACGGAACATTTCCACCACACCAAATCCGTACAATACACCCTCTTTCACACAGGAGGGTGATAATTATGAAGATACGTTACCTATTCTCCACAGCAAGGATCAATCCAGCAGTAACAACAACGTGCCACTACAGCCTCCTGTTAGCCACGAATCAGAGCCTGTAGTTTGAAGTCGTTACACACCCGTAAGAAATCAACAGTATCCATTCCATTGTAACACAGAGTTGTTATACCTCACACGTTTTAGCCCAGCTTCACTTCGTCAGGCACTTATGATGTCGATGTAACAAGGACCAACACAGCCTGGTATTTACTAGCAATTCAGCACAAAGCAACACCGGACTTCGGTACAAGAAAGAGCCTCTACTAGAAAGTTTATGTGCATACTTGGTTATTGTTTTATATAGCAACGTATTAGATTGTACGTGGCTATAAACATTGACTCCTATTGAAGTCACAGAGATTGACACTTAGTTGGATATATTTTATAATAATTTTTATCGCGTTTATACTGTGAGTTAGGGGGGTCTTCACTGATCATCCTTACTGATCTTTATACGTATTGTGTGTGTGTGTGTGTGTGTGTGTGTGTGTGTGTGTGTGTGTGTGTGTGTGTGTGTATATATATTGATAGAGATATTACTGTTTCTCTGTACTTTAGAGTGTGTATTGTTATAAGGGACGTAAGTTGTATTCATTTTGTGTTTTAAAATATACATGATTACGCATTGTTAAAATGTCTAATAAGTACGAACACTGGCTCAGTAATAATGGGCTCAGATCTCGGGCATTTAAATATCTGCCATCTATTAGGGAAGCTGCCTGAACTATCACTTATAGTTAATCAAAAATTTCACATGTTCTGCGTTAGCGAAAGTCGATTAAATTGCAACATCTCAGATGATGACATCGCTATCAGAGGCTTTAAAACCACGAGAAGAGATCCCTATCAGAAACAAGAGACGGGTATTGCAGGTTACATTTCTAACTCGCTTAACACCCACCGTAGGCTAGATTTTGAAACCTGTGAGATTGAATGTGTATGGCTTGAGGTTAAGCTTCAAAATCGCATACCCCGAGTAGTTGGCTATCTTTATCGAAACCTCAGTGCAAGAAATATCTGGTTTGAAAAATTCACAACTATGATGGATGTAGTCTTTAGTAATGCTAGAGAAATAATACTGTTAGGCGACTTCAACATAGACACTAACAAATCAAACAAAACACGGGAAAACATAATAGAGCCATATAACTTCCAACAGTTAGTCAAACAAGCCACTAGAATAACAAAATCATCTGCAACACTTATAGATCATATCTATACTACGTGTGCTGACAACATCACAGAATGTACTGTACCTATTAATGCAATATGTTGCACGTGGTCGAAAAGAGGTACCAAAACTCCGAAACACAAACATATAAATATAAAATATAGAAATTACAAAAACTTCAATCAAGATGCCTTTTTACAAGACTTGCTCAACTCATCTCTGGACTATGTTTACCAGCTTCCTGACCCAGGTGATGCTCTGGACCACTGGCTGAAGACCATTCTAAGCGTATTTGATAAGCATGTTCCATTTAAGGAAGTTCGTGTTAAACATCACCCTAAGTCCCCGTGGATCACACAGGAGGTAGTTGAACTTATGAGAGACCGGGACAGGGCACATAAAAATAGAGATTTAACTACGTACCATAGTCTGAGAAACAAAGTTCAATATGTTATTCGAAAGGAAAAGAAAAGCTATTTTAAGAACATAATAATAGATTAAACCAAGACTAAAGATATATGGAAAGCAATTAATACCTTGACAAACAAACACAAATAATCACAATCGTTACCATCAAATAAGGTTACATGTGATCAATTCAGTAGTTTCTTTCAGTCTGACATAAACCAACTGAAGGCTGCAATACCAGATGTGCCTCATGACATATCCTTATTATCATCATTCTGTGAGAGCAAATGCTACGAAGACATTCCTTCCAACATACCGCTAATGACGACCACAGAAGTATTTACTCATCTCAGTAACCTAAAAAACAATAACTCATCAGGACTTGATGGAAACAGTAATCGGATCCTCCGCTATGCTTCACCGGCGATCTGCGAGTCACTAACTTTTATATACAATCAATGTCTCACCAAAGGTCACTTCCCATCAGCCTTTAAAATCGCTAAAGTGTATCCTCATTTAAAAGCTGGTTCATTAGACGATTGCATCATGAGTAATTACAGGCCAATTTCCATATTATCCTCTTTATCCAAACCGCTTTCATTTACACTTAGACAAATTTGTGAAAAAACTATTGAATATAGTGACCAGCAGAATATTGTGTTTGTAGATCAGGAAAAGGCTTTTGATAGAGTAGACAGATACAAATTATGGACCATCCTTGAAGACTATGGGATAGAAGGGCAACTGCTAGAAAACATCATAGCCATGTACCACTCGAGCCAAAGTGCAGTAAGAACACAGGAAGGTATATCAGATATGTTCACAGTCAATACAGGAGTGAGACAGGGATGTGTGCTCTCTCCCCTGCTATTCAATATCTACATGGACAGAATTTCCAAAGAAGCAAGTCTCGACAGACCAGATTCAGAAAATTTAGAACTCTTTACTCCAGATGAAACAACTGACCCACAGGGAATAAATGAACTTCTATTTGCAGATGATCAGTGCCTGTTTTACAGCGACGAGGGCAGACTACAAAATCATATTACTAATCTGAGTTCAACCTGCAGCAGATACAATATGAGTATAAACACAGCCAAAACCGAAGTAATGCAAGTTAGCAGATCGCCAGGCCCACTAAGTATACAGATAAATAACACACCTCTGAAAAAAGTTAAAGAATTCAAATACCTTGGAAGTATGATCACAGAAGATGGCAGATTAGACAGAGAAATTGAAATCAGATGTCAAAAAGCTAGTGCACTTACATATCAACTGTCACCCTTACTGAAACATCCAAACATACCCATGTCCGCAAAACAACAGATAATAAACAGCATATTCACACCAACCCTATGCTACCAATCTCAAACCTGGACTTTATCCAAATTACACCTTCGCAAAATCAACACCTGCGAAATGAGATGCCTGAGGAGAGCTGCCAACTTAACAATCCGAGACCGAGTAAGAAATGTTACTATCAGACAAACTGTGGGATCAACACCTTGTGCCACATTTATTGAAAGACAGAAGATCAAGTTGTTTGGCCATGTTGTTAGAATGCAACATCAGCAACTACCATCACTGGCCTTACATCAAAGATCATCTGCGACGAGACCACGAGGACGTCCAAGAAGAAAATGGATTGCCGACATCAGAGACATTGTACAACCACACGGAATGACACTATCCAGCGCCGTCCACCGGGCGCTGGAACGCAAATTATTCCTCCCCACGACGCTTGACGGCAGAAGTGGAAGATGATGATGATGATGATGATCCAAACCGCTAGAAAAGCACATCCTCAAAACAACACTAAAGCACTTAGTTCGCCACAAACTAACAGCTGACAGTCAGTCAGGATTTCGGCCAAAATATTCCTGCCATACGGCCCTAACAAACATTATAGAAAACTGGCATCAAAATATTAACAACAATACTCTATGTGGAACGATGTTTATAGACTTTAAAAAAGCATTCGATATGATAGATCATACTATCCTAATTAAAAAACTAGAAACAATGAAAGTAAGCTTTAATATAGTGACATTAATAAACTAATTCTTATTAGACAGAACACAAGTAGTATCACACAATAAATCTCTATCCCAAGCCATTACCATTAATACTGGAGTACCTCAGGGGTCTATACTTGGCCCTTTGTTATTTGCCATTTATATAAATGATCTTCCCTTATATCTGTCATCGTCCTGCGATCTATTTACAGGCGACTGCGCAGTATATACAAACGCTCTTGATCGTAATGTGCTAGAATTATCCTTGCAACAGGAAATAAATAGTGTAGTTAACTGGAGTCATGCAAACCGCATGCAAATTAACATTTCTAAAACAAAGTCTATGTTAATAGGAACCAGGCAAAGACTTCACACTCTAAACTCGCAGAGAACTCTTCAGCTGCACATTGGTAGCACGCCTATAGAAAGTGTAACCGAGCACAAGGCCCTGGGTCTTATCATAGATCAAAATCGATCCTTTAATTCCCATGTTCATGCTCTAGTTAAACAAATAGCCAAAAAAGTATACCAACTTGCCAAAACTAAAAACTTCCTCGACGGAAAACACAAGAAAGATATTCTACACTTCCCACATACAAACACATATTGATTATTGCTCCACAATATGGGATGGATGCTCCAAATCAATAACAAAACGCCTTTATTCACTCCAGAAAAGGGCAATGCGTCTAATCAATGGTGATAAGTGCCATGACGCTGCTATCACAATAACACTTTAACTTTCAACAGGAAACAATAGACTCGTTCTTGAACAAAAGTTTAACAGCGCCTTGGTTTCAACCAGAAGAAGAAACAATGATTCAGTCTTAGTTTTCTCTAAGCTTTCGGCTTATAGGATTTCTTCAATGTTTTGTGACGCAAATGTCGCACCAGCTATGTGGCAATAAGTTTACAGGCAATTCTAACCTACATGAACGTCTTCAGTTACTGCCACTCCACAAACGCCTACTTTTTAATAAGGCTAAACTAACTCACAAAATCCTATTTCAAAATGCCCCAAGCTACCTTTGGCCATTGTTTAAATATAACGCAAGACATAGCAAACGACTAAATATACTTCATGTCCCTAAACCTAGGATAGACTTATATAAAACAAGCTTAGCAAACTCTGCCACTCAGTTGTGGAATAATCTTCCACAAGAAATCAAAGATACCACCAATCATTACACATACAGTCGCAACCTGTTTGAACACTACCTCAGGACAGACTACATGCCCCCTTTAAAAAAAAAAACAGCAACAAAGACAATAATAATGGTAAATTATTTCGAACGACAACTAGCCAGAAAAGAAAAAAAAAATTCCCATATGTGTGGCACGTTACACCCACCTTGGGTATTTATGATGCCCATGTTAAACATTGCCTCAACGAGTCATGTATTATTGATTATTTTTCATGCGTTTTAATGCTTATTGTTCTTTTGTTGTTAAAGAATTCCTACATAAGAGATGTTGAATAAAAGAATGTATGAGAGGAAATAGAGAAGAAAGGCAGAATGTCAGACGGGCCTGCGTGCCCAATTCTTAACCCGTTGAAAATAAAGATTTTCCTTCGTTCGTTCGTTCGTTCGTTCATATACACCCGGTCGGTAACTATAGCTTTCAAATTTTATGTTGTCTAGTGCGTCCTCTAGTCTCTGCTACCTTCTTCTCCTTCTGTGATCGCCAAACAATACTGTGTGTGTTTATTTATGTAACTGTCTTAGCGGCCTCAACTGGTTCCCCAATTGATTTCCTGTTTAATACGTGTATAGCATTAGAACCGACCAATCATTTCTCTTCTTTAAATGTGTGTTAATATACTGGACACAGCATTTACGGTCCGATGTGTTTGTGTGTTTGTTATTTGACCTATGCTTGTTTAATATAAATTATGAGACCTATGGTGCTATCTCAATGGTTTGATATGAATTCTGTCTGTATTCCATAGTTGAAGGTTTATGTGTATGATAGACATGACTAATGAAGACACTTTTTTGGAGTGTCTAGTTGGTCATGCTTCGAAGTACACTTGTTCTTGCAGCGAGGCGCCGTCGTCATTTGGAGGTGACAGGTTCGAATCCCGGTCGGTAACTATAGCTTTCAACTTTTATGTTGTCTAGTGCGTCTTCTAGTCTCTACTTCCTTCTTCTCCTTTTGTGAGCGCCAAACAATACTATGTATCTTTATTTATGTATCCATACACCCGTTAGTTCTGTGTGACCTGTCATGTGATCTGTCATGTGACTTATCACGGAATGTCGCTAATATAAACCTCGATTAGTTTTGTGTGACTTGTCATGTGATCTGTCATGTGACTAATCATGGAATGTCGCTAATGTAAACCTCGATTAGTTCTGTGTGACTTGTCATTGACTGTGGCTACCGTAAACCTCCGTCATTATCCTTGTATTGGGGGTGTTCATTTGAAACCCGTTCCAATGGCTTTATTACAAAAGCGTGAAAGAAACATTAACAGGTGTGGCAGAAATACAGCATTCATTTTGAATGAATTATGCACCATGGGTTGGTCAGAAGAAGTCGCCGTAGGCATTCAGGCAAGCATCCCATTGCTTAGATAGGCGGCGAATGCCGTCCGCAAACAAAGATTGTGGTTGCTCACTGAACCAAGTGTTTACCGCTTTCATTACGTCTGCATCTGTGTGACATAGTTGCCCCTTGAGAGCCTTTTTTAGAGGTCTGAACAAATGAAAATCACATGGTGATAAATCAGGATTATAGGCTGGATGTTGCAGAAGTTCCCACTTCTTCCTTGCTAATGCTTCCTGCACAATCTTTGCGACATGCGGACGAGCATTATCGTGCAACAAAATCACACGGCGAGAAAGCAAGCCACGTCGTTTATTCTTGATGACTTTTTGCAGCTTGTCTAGTGTTTCCAAGTTGTGGGTAGAGTTGATGTTGACACCAAGTTCTTTAAAGTCGGCCAACAATAGCCCTTCATGGTCAAAAAATGCGCTCAGCATAACCTTACCAGCGGAAGGCTGTAACTTGATTTTTTTTGGCTTTTGGTGACTTGGCATGCTTCTATTGCATGCTCTCTCTCTCTCTCTCTCTCTCTCTCTCTTCTCTCTCTCTCTCTCTCTCTCTCTCTCTCTCTCTCTCTCTCTCTCTCTCTCTCTTGCTGCTCGGCTCAAAGTGGTGACACCATGATTCATCGCCTGCCACTATGCGGAAGAGAAATGCATCACCCTCCACTCTGTAATGCAGCAATGGTTCAAACACCATCCCATGCGTTCCTCTTTTTGGTGGTCGGTCAACATCCGTGGTACCCACTGTGAACACACCTTCCGATGTTGCAGATTCTTACGAACGACCTTTTGAATTGCCCCAATTGACACATCAAATTCTTTCGCTAGCGAACTTATGCTTCGACAACGGTTCATCTGTACTGCTGCATAAATTTTGGCGATGGTTTTTTTTTTCTGTTGCAAAAATATACGCTTTACCCGGCCGTCGAAGATCTGTCGTGAACTGACGTCCTTTCCGAAACATTCGTGCCCAGTCTGTCACTGTTGTCTTTCACACACATTTGTTACCGTACGCTGCCTGCATTCTTCGATGAATGCCCACTGGTTGACATCCTCCAAATGAAAGAAACCGAATCACTGCACTTTGAGCTTCTTTGGACGGATTTTAAATCAACCCGGCCATTTTCTCAACGGTCAGAAACAGAACCTATGCATCATGTGACGATAAGCACGTGCTCTTTTATTCATTGGTCAGTACTTATCACATGGCTATGACATGATCATGTTCAACGTACGCAATTACCGCGGTGCGGCATGAACGGATTTCAAATGAACGCCCCTTATAATATGTCTAAACTTTAGGTTTACTTTTGTCTTCTATGAAATATTGGCACAATATGCACACACAGCTGTGACAGTCTCCAACAAGACACAGATATAACAAGCCCTCTACACCCAACAAGATAAAGAAACAAATGTACGTTTACTTCCAACTCTCATTATCCCGCCCTACATTATTTCTCTTACGTCCATCATTGTCAAGGCTAACCAGTGCTAATCAATCCCTATTTATGACGTTTATCGCCCCTGATTTTTAATAAACTCATCCCACTAGCAATCCCGGTGATGTCTTGTGTAATGAATTAGCACCACGATATCATCAACGCGGTCATTTTGTTCTTCCCATGTTGGAGACGACACGGATATAAATTGCTTCCTAATTGTCCTATGTTACGTTTTGCGGTCACTGTCATCTATGTCTATACAATCTTCAATGTGGGCAGTTTTACAACTGCCACCGCCTCCAGCAAGATGGAGTCGCGTAGAAGCAATTACCACACTTACGTGAGAACAGATCCGGGTTGAATTCTGGGCTGACAATATGGCGATGCTATCAACCAATCAGCTATCGTGATAGGTGCAAAGATCAGAAACAAGTATAATTATTCTCACATTCATAGGTGCACCCTGGTTATGATAGCGGACGTGCATGATTTCATTGCACCCGATTAACACTTGAGAAAGTGGGTGGCATTTGAATTAAATTATACAAATTTGTTTTTGATAATGTCATGGACCAGTATGAAATGTCCCAGACTCACACACAGACACATGTGATCATATACAATCAACGAGCAGCCCTGAGGCCACTGTAGTAACATGAGAAATAAATTCATGGGTTTTGACCGACACTCGTAGAAGCAATGACTAGAATTAAAGTACACAGGAGATACTAGACAAAAGAAACACTGAGAACTGTTACCATATCCGGCCGTAAACTTGCAACAATAACAAAAACAGCGACTTAAATATACATTCTAAATCTGCCCGCTATCAAGATGGGTCTGATAGCCAACGCCAGCCAGTTAGAGATATACGTCATAAAAGATTGGGTCAGCAATGAACTTTTGGACACAGAATATACGGTATACTTGGTAATGATTGGAGCATGTTTCGCTCTGTGTGGAATCATTGCTAACGTTTTGAACATTGTCGTCTTCATCAAGCAAGGTTTAAGTGATACTGTCAATATTGGACTGTTTGGTCTGGCATTGTGTGATCTCTGTTCTTTGATTACTCTAGAAGGAGTGTTTTCTTTTAGAAATAGATTGATTCCTAACGCTTTCCCAGTGGTGGCGAATGAAGTTCAACATTTAATCGCTACTTGGCCTCACATTTACTTCAACCAGACCGCTAGCACAATAACCGTTTACATAACCTTCGAGAGATGTCTTTGTGTGGTCATTCCTTTGAAGGTGAAGAGATTCATCACGCCCAGGGTGACCACGTGTGTGGTCGTTGGAATCTACTTATCCACCCTTATAACAGTTATCCCGGAATACTTTCTTTGTTACCTGGGATGGAAATTTATCCCTGAACAAAACCGTTCACTGTTAGGGCTTATTTTCTTACCGGAGAAAGATGAACTTGCCACTATCAGCTTCAACCTGTCAGTCGGAACTCAATTGGCTACATTTATAGCCCTCGTCGTCTTCTCGGCGCTTCTTGTCGTCAAACTGAAAGAAAAATCTAAATGGCGACAATCAATCAGCACTTCAGGTGGGGGATCCTCGACAAAAGAGACCAACATTAAAGAGAGCAGAACAGTGAAGATGATCACGCTTGTAGCTTGTATCTATTGTATCTGCTTCTTGCCCATGCTTACGTATTTTGCCGCACTTACAGTTATCCCCAGGTCTGTTGGTTTTAAAACCTACAACAACACATACTTCCAGGTCTGGTCGTTCTCCGCTGTGTGTGATTCAATCAATTCTAGCGTGAATATTTGTATCTATTACAGAATGAGCACCAAATTCAGAACCACATTTCTCGCGGTCATCTGCAAAAACCAGAACCACAATTCTCGCGGTCATCTGTCAAATACTGAACAACATTCCTCGCGTGAAATGTGACGTTGAGAAAAAAAAATTGATCAGAGTGATCTGTCAAATCTGGCCAACATATATCACGGTTTCTGTCAAATCCTTAAAAACATTTCTCACAATTATTTGTCACATCCATAACAACATTTCTCATAATTTTTACATCCATAACAATATTTCTCATTATAATTTGTCACATCTATAACAATATTTCTCACAATTATTTGTCACATCCATAATAATATTTCTCATTATGATTTGTCACATCCATAACATCATTTCTAACAATTAATTGTCACATCCAGAACAACATTTTTCACAATGATTTGTCACATTCATAACAAAATCTCTCACAATTGATGTCGTCGTATCTTATGCCATCAGGCCCTGGAGCGCTGTATTTTGATCGTTGAAGCACAGCCTTGATTTCTTTCACTGTCACTGTGTCTTCATCCGAAGTGTTCTGGGCCTTGCACCTGTCTGAGGTGACCTCCTTGGCCAGATTTCGGCCTCCCATGTCTGTCTGGTTGCTCTGCTCTAGATAGCGTTCAAAGAGGGCTTTGCCCTTATCCTCGTCAGTCCTCTGCCAGATGAGGTCAGCACCTTGGAAGTCAGAAATGCTCTTATTCTTGACTACACCACTCATGCTTTTATGTAGTCGCCAGAACAATTTCAGTGACTTGTCTGTGCTTACTCTTTGACACACCTCTGCCCATTTTTCACTTTTAACCACCTTGACCAGTTTTTTTTAAATAGCTTACTTTTGTGTGCATCTCTCATTCTAAGTACACGCAGCGACTAGGATGACCAGCTCTGTTCTTCTTGGCATTTTGCCATCTTCTTACAGCACTACGCTTATCCACCCAAGCCTTCTCCACCTTGAAATTCCACCACGGTGGCTGCTCCCAGCTTTTTTTCCTGCCCTGAAACTTTCTGCGCTTGTCACGTCTTATTTTACTCAGCACATCTTGCCCTGTACTGTCATACTGGAGAGTCTTGACCGTTAACTTGTGCTGCCTGGTTCTGCCTTTCTCCACCAATATGCTGCAAGGGTGGTGGTCGCTGCCGTGGTGTCCTAGGATACCCCATCTACACACTGTAGTGAGTGAAGGTGAAACCAGCACCAGATCAATAGCACTGTCCTCATCGCCTGGACGGCTTGCTGTCCTAACCATATCAATGGTTTCAAGTGCAGTCTCGAGCGCCCCCCCCCCCCCCCCTTGTGTCTTGGAGGAAATGTTTCCCCATGATCTGCCTTTAGCGTTGAAATCGCCACAGAAAATAACATTTCTCTCGTGACCTAATATGTCACTTAAGCACTGCCACTTCTGGGAATCCATACTCGCGTTGCGGGCATAAACATTAACCAACACGAATGGTAGACTGGATTGAACTCTCAACGCCTGTATTTGCATATCGTCACTGTCCCAACTGGATATGCCTAGCTCTGACGTAACTATGCTGTCGCGAATGAGAATGAGACGACATCAATAGGTGTACCGACAACGAGCTAGAGAAACTAGCAGACATGTACAACAACAGTATAGGGAGTGCTAACATCAAGGAGGAGTGGTTACACAGCTATCTGATTCCCTTGCCGAAGCCTGGCAAAGACCACACAAAAATTCAGGGATATCGAGTTATAACCATGCAGAATACAATAGGCAAGCAGCTGGAGAAGTTAATTGCCAGGAAAATATCAAGCCACGTAGAGAGGCAAGGAGTTTTCCCACCTACCTTGGGTGGGTACCATCCAAAAAGAGAAACCTGGACGAATGCAGCAGTTTTTGCCCATGATGTCTATGAAGGTTTCCACTCAGGCATTGAAACCTTTGCTGCAGCGATTGATCTTGAGGACGCGTACAACAGAGAAACCATTGGATTATTTAATGCTTCAGCTTCTTGAACTCAAAATAAGTCCATTCCTCCTTAGTTGGATCGCTGCAGCCCTCTTCCAGCGGAAAGTAGTTTTTAGATGTGGCAGTTGGACTTCGGAACCAACAACAATATATCATGGCCTACCACAGGGATCACCATTATCTCTGGTACTGTTCAACGCCTACACAGTGAGAATCACCAGTGAGCAGATTACTGGAACTGATAGGACATTGACATATGCCGATGATGTTTTAGTGTATCGTCAGGGTAAGGATAGAGATCAGGTTGCCGTGGAACTACAAACCGAACTCAATCGCATAAGTTCTTGGTGTGATGAAGCTGGGGCAATGGTCAACCCAACAAAGGCAACAGTGACTTGGTTCTCGTTGAATAATCATACTGTCAACACTCCAACACAAACTGTAAATCTGTGTTCAGAGACGCTGGAAAGAACGCAGGCAATGAATTATCTAGGAATACGGTTTGATCAAAGCCTTGCTTATAATGAGCACATAGATCAGGTGATAACAAAGGCTAAGCGGGGTTTGGCAGCGATGCGGGTGATGGCGGCAGCAAACTGTGAGCAGCGCCATCTATGTCTTCTGTACGAGGGGCTGGTCATGTCTGTTTTTGAGTACGCGATGGCAATCCTGACTCTCAGCCGTAAGCAGATAGAAATGACGGAAAGGATACAGAATGAAGCTATGCGCATTATACTTGGATGTACAAGAGATACAGCATGCAGGGCGATGCGCTACCTTTTTGATTTTCCAACCATTGAAGACAGAATACAAGTCTGCAGGGCACGCGCCTACCTCAGAATTAACGCAAACACACAACATCCACTGCATAGTGAAATTATTATGGTGAAGGGCAGCAGGTTAAAAAGAGGACGGTCGTGGATGGGTCAAGCCGAAGACATTCTTCAACAGGTGTGTTCACTTGAGGACTTAGAACCTGGCGAGGAGTGGGTGCAAGTACCAACAGATATCTGCACATCCTTTTCAGTTTGCATCCAACTAGACAGAAAATGCAGACAAGAAAATCCGGCTGCTGTGGAAGCTGAAGTACAAGCGTTGATTTTCGAGAATTCGCTAGACGGTGATGCTGTCATCTTCACAGATGGGTCGGTCGTCCGGCATGTGAGAAGCTCATGGGCCTTTACGGCTCGAACCGGAGGGAGAATTGTAAAAGAGGACTCTGGTGCTTTCACTGAGACCACAAGTAGCCTGACTATGGAAGTCATGGCAGTAAGTAAAGCAATAACATGGCTCGAGACATAGACATTTACTAGGGCATGCTTCCTTAGCGACTCAATGAACATGATCAATAGGATAGAGGTGGGGTGGATCCGAAGAGAATGGTTGCTGTCTCTGGAGCGGTCTCGGCTGGCAAAGATTAGTTTCATCTTCGTGCCATGGCATGCGGGAGTACAAGGAAATGATCGGGCTGACAAGCTCGCAGGTGAGGCTACTGTGGAGGGCGGACGCGTCATGGACCAGGCCGACATTCTGAATGCTCTACGAGAAGTGAGACTTTTGCGTGAACCAAGTGATGACTGGGAATCTACAACCATGGCCAGACTGCGAGAACAGCAAATTAAAAGAGTGTGGCCAAACAAGAACACAACGCAGGAAGCCAAAGAAGACTTATAAACAAACACAGAACTGGTGTCGTTAGCCGCTACATGCTGCGGGATTTGCTGATGAGGTGATCCGAGCACTTATGGACTGAATGGTTCGATGTGCAATGAGAATGATTTGTCCACTAACTAACTAACTAACTAACTAACTAACTAACTAACTAACTAACTAGCTAACTAACTAACTAACTAACTAACTAACTAACTAACTAACTAACTAACTACCTACCTACCTACTTACCTACCTGCCCACCTACCTACCTAACTAACTAACTAACTAACTAGCTAGATAGCTAACTAACTAACTAACTAACTACCTACCCACCCACCCAACTAACTAACTAACTAACTAGTAGCTAGCTAGCTAGCTAACTAACTAACTAACTAACCAACTATCTCTCACAATTATTTGTCACATCCATAACAACAATTCTCATTATGATGTGTCACTTACATAACAATATTTCTCATTATGATTTGTCACATTCAGAACAATATTTCTCATTATGATTTGTCACATTCAGAACAATATTTCTCACAATTATTTGTCAGACCCATAACAATATTTTGTCATGATTATTTGTCACATCCATAACAACAGTTCTCATTATGATTTGTCACATACATAACAATATTTCTCATTATGATTTGTCACATTCAGAACAATATTTCTCATTATGATTTGTCACATTCAGAACAATATTTCTCACAATTATTTGTCACATCCATAACAATATTTTTCACAATTATTTCTCACATCTGTAACAATATTTCTCATTATGATTTGTCACATCCAGAAAACCATTTCTCATTAAGATTTGTCACATCCATAACAACATTTCTCATTATGAGTTGTCACATCCATAACAATATTTCTCATTATGATTTGTCACATCCATAACATCATTTCTCACAATTATTTGTCACATCTATAAACATATTTCTCACAATTATTTGTCACACCCTTAACAACATTTCTCACAATGATTTGTCACATCTATAAACATATTTCTCACAATTATTTGTCACACCCTTAACAACATTTCTCACAATGATTTGTCGTAATCAGAACAACTTATATTAACACGGCACAGTATACATGAAACAGAAATAATATTGATGGCTCACAAAACACACACACAAACCATCACTCTGGCTACCGCCGAAGCAACAAAAATACTGGACGAACACCCACATGTGTCAGAGTTGTTTAGAACTTTCTTGCGCTCACTCGCTTTTAACTCAAGCGTAGTCCATCAATTACATACTATTTATAGTGGTGATTGACTGAATTTTGCGTGTGGATTAGCTTTCCCTATTAATAGCGTCCCTCGCCATCAGGCGAGCCCACTCCGACTTCAGAGGTACTAGTAATTTAAGTCCCCAAGTCAAGGACGACAGGTCAACATTTCAGTCCAGCTGTCCAGTGTAGGGCATGAACCTCTTACCTTGACATCAGCACACCGGATGTTTAAGAACACGCGTTCTGACGGGCCTAACCTTATTACGAAAACATATATCGATGGAGACTTCCGGTCCAATATGGCGGATAGACTGTTTTGCTGTTAAGGCTTCTGGAGTGTTTTTGGTTGTGGTTGCGGTTTACTAACGCATTTTCCTCATGTTGGACTGGCAATACATTGTTACCTCGTCCAGCTACTGAGTTAAGTGCGTAGAGCAACACTGTGAGCTGTGGATTCTATGTGGAATGCTTTTACATCTACCAGCGGTTGTTTATGTTGTGAGCTGCATGTTCAGAAAAATGACGAACGGCCCGTTGCTGTACCAAATGGTTTTGCCTAACGCAGCAATGTCTGTGCAACAGCTGGTTTTTCTAGGGACTGTAATGTTAGTGGTGAACTGGTGTGTTGGCATTCTGACTGCAGCCATATGCATGTTTGCCTATGGGTGTTGTTGGTTTATCGGGACTGCTGTCTGTTCCATTGTTCACACGGGACAGAGAGAAACATCTTGAGTAATATTTACTGGCACAAAAACGAAGTATTATGGGGTGACCTTTTGTCGTGAATGTGGAACCGCGACTAACGATAGCATCACTGGAAATGGGAGGAGACAACTTACGCTCCTGCCGACTGGTATTGTAATATTTATGATGCAGAAAATTAAATTGTTTACCTCTGACGTCTTACTTCCCTAGAGTGAATGGAGGCACTAGAAAACAAGAAGACTGTTGGACAGATCGGCGGTGGACGAGGGACAGGCAGACAGAGAAACGTGATGCTGGATGATCGACGGTGAAGGCACGGGGAGAGAACATCCGTTGAAATGATCCAGAACATGAAAGACTGAGATATGTGGAGTTCCATGAACACCTAAAACGAACGAACGAACGAACAAACTTTATTTTCGAAGGGTAACAAATTGGGCACGCAGGCCCGTCTTACATTCGGCCCTTCCAATCACTCATCTTTCGTTCATCAGTGCATAGTGCATTCACATAGGAGAAAAAACATTGTCAAATGAATGTTGTAAGCATAAACAATGCATGTTACCATGTTATGAGACAAATCCCCCACCCACCCACCCATCTATCCATCCGCATGTCCCCCACACACACAGCCACCACCCAACCACACACATACCCACAGGCACATACATGACCCCATCCATCCTCGCATCCCCCAACCAACACATCCCAAACACACCCCCACATACATCATCTCCCTACCCACACACACATCTCCCACCCACCACACATCCCCCAGGCACACATGTATGCAACCACCCATCCATACCCACCCACACGCACACATCCTCCACCCATCCCATAACCTACCAACACTCACCCACCCACATATCCTCCACCACCCACCCACACACCCCCAAACACTCAGCCAAACACACATCCCCCAACCACATTTCCAACACCCACACACACACACATATTCCCGCCAACTCACATATCCTGCACTTACCCACACACAAAACCCGAACCCACCCACACATCCCCCACTTGCACACATATCACCCACCACAAATCTCCCCCAACCACACATCCCGCACCCACACATCCCCTCCCACCCCCAACCTACACACACTCACCCTCCCACACATCCTCCACCCACCCACTCGCCAACCATCCCACCCCGATCTCCAAACCCCAATCACACATCCCTTAATTACACATCTCACCACCCATACACTCACACACACACACACACACACACATCTCCCCACCCATACACACATCCTCACCCATCAACACATTCCTCATCCAAAAACAAACACCAACCACCCACGCACACCCCACCACCCACATATACCCCACCCACACATATCCGCCTTCTCACCCACACACACATCCTCACCCATACACTCATCTCTCACACACATCCACCCACTCACGTACTCATCCATCAACCACTCACACCCACACATCATCCACCCACCCATCAACACATGGATCTCTCATCTACCCTCCCACCCACACACACACCCCAACCACCCAGCCAAACACACATCCCCCATCCTCACATACATCCTTCATCCACCCGCACATCCCACACCTCCCCCATCCCACACAACACCTCACCTATAAACGCATCCCCCCACACACACACATCCCCCACATGCATTCTCCATACACATCCCCGCCCACACATCTCTCACCCACACACACAAATCTCCCCACCCACCCACACATCCCCCACCTACAAACATCCTCACCGGCCACACATACATCCTCCACCCACTCACATTTATCCCATCCACACTCACACACTCAGACCCACACAGACATATCCCAATCACAGACACACCCCCACACCCATCCCCCACACCCATCCGCAACCCACACACATCTCCCACACACCCATTCACCCACCCAAATACACATTCCCTACCCACATCCCCAACCAACCAACACCCACATACTTCCAACCATCTTCCCAAATATCCCCACCCACACACGCATCTCTCACACACATATATCCCCACCGAACACACATCACTTCACCCATTCCCACATCACGCATCAGCCCACACATATCCCCTCCACACATACATTCCCCCCACACACATCCCTCACATACACACCCACACACACATCCTCACATCTAGACACATACATGATGCCTCACCTACACCATTTGAGATATGTGGAGATACATGAACACCTATACCATTTGAGATATGTGGTGATCCATGAACACCTATACCATTTGAGATATGTGGTGATCCATGTACACCTATACCATTTGAGATATGTGGTGATCCATGAACACCTATACCATTTGAGATATGTGGTGATCCATGAACACCTATACCATTTGAGATATGTGGTGATCCATGAACACCTATACCATTTGAGATATGTGGTGATCCATGAACACCTATACCATTTGAGATATGTGGTGATCCATGAACACCTATACCATTTGAGATATGTGGTGATCCATGAACACCTATACCATTTGAGATATGTGGTGATCCATGAACACCTATACCATTTGAGATATGTGGTGATCCATGAACACCTATGCCATTTGAGATATGTGGTGATCCATGAACACCTATACCATTTGAGATATGTGGTGATCCATGAACACCTATACCATTTGAGATATGTGGTGATCCATGAACACCTATACCATTTGAGATATGTGGTGATCCATGAACACCTATACCATTTGAGATATGTGGTGATCCATGAACACCTATACCATTTGAGATATGTGGTGATCCATGAACACCTATACCATTTGAGATATGTGGTGATCCATGAACACCTATACCATTTGAGATATGTGGTGATCCATGAACACCTATACCATTTGAGATATGTGGTGATCCATGAACACCTATACCATTTGAGATATGTGGTGATCCATGAACACCTATACCATTTGAGATATGTGGTGATCCATGAACACCTATACCATTTGAGATATGTGGTGATCCATGAACACCTATACCATTTGAGATATGTGGTGATCCATGAACACCTATACCATTTGAGATATGTGGTGATCCATGAACACCTATACCATTTGAGATATGTGGTGATCCATGAACACCTATACCATTTGAGATATGTGGTGATCCATGAACACCTATACCATTTGAGATATGTGGTGATCCATGAACACCTATACCATTTGAGATATGTGGTGATCCATGAACACCTATACCATTTGAGATATGTGGTGATCCATGAACACCTATACCATTTGAGATATGTGGTGATCCATGAACACCTACATCATTTGTGGGCAATGGCGACATTGGTGTGGCAGCCATCTAGATATATTTTCCTATACCTTTTATTTGTTTTATAAGTGATATCAGGATGTTGTCATCGTGTTATATGTTTCAATGTGAAGTGTAGACGTCATAATAGATGATGGAAAACTGCATGGTGTTTTGTTCAGTACTTATAATTAATATGTCACGTAGTGATTCGTCGTGTACTGTTATAAACAGTCTCTCAAGACTCAGTTCACTCAACCACATGATTACAAGATGAATCAGTCTATCGACAATAAGCAAGCGACTTAGGCCACCGACACTCAGCAATCAATTCTGTATCATGCCAATGTCAGCGGGTAATTTCGGACATTTCAAAATGGTGTTCACAACAAGAGGCCATACTGTGCCCAATACATATGGGTCAAACCAGTATACTGACCCATGGCATAGCGCCTATATCTGTGAACCACGACAACAAAGCCATTTTACTCCATGGCAACACTCGTGAGTGCTTCTGTAACGCAGTCATCGACCCAACCAGCTGCTAATGTTAATCTTGTCAATTGATTGATTGATTGATTTAGGAACCGACATTACAGCATTCGGGGCATTCCCACAAGCGCTCCGTCCCCATCCTCAGCAGCCAGCGAAGAGTTCCAACACTAATAGTCATCATCATCATCATCATCATCTTCCACTTCTGCCGTCAAGCGTCGTGGGGAGGAATAATTTGCGTTCCAGTGCCCGGTGGACGGCACTGGATAGTACCAGTAGCAATCTGATTATATGTCCGTCTCGTCTTTCCTCTGAGCGTCAATTATAAGACTTTATACATTCTTGTGGGGTAGGTTTACATTCTCTTTATCATCATCATCAAGTGCCTTGTCGACAAGTGTGCTCGATCACGCCTCTCCTCATCTTGCGATCTCCAACTGCATGCTTCAATTTGTGAGCTGACTTCTTTCTGTGCCACGACACATGCATGTCGAAAATTGTCTTTCGCTGTCCTCCCCCGTAACTCTTTCCTAGATATTTCCACATGTACCAGTTTTTGTTTTTTATCTTTTCGTAATGTAGCCAGAAATTATGACTGCTTCTTTCTGATGTTGGTGGTAAGTTGTCTTTGTGACTTAGCCTCCCTTGAACTGTCCAGATTGCTCTTTTTACACAAATTTATATTCTTAGAATGCAAGATTATATTTCTTTAGCACACGTGTAAGTACGGGAGGTGGGTCGAGGTGGTGTAGTGGCTATACCCTCGCTTTTCGGCCCGATACTCATAGATTCGAATCTGTATCTTCGCAGATTCCTTATATTGTCCTGGGCTGTCAGTGTGAGAGGGACCGCATCTCCCACCGAGTGCCGGCTGATTTATTTAGTGTGACAGGGACCGCAACTCCCACCCAGTGCCGGCTGATGTATTCAGTGTGACAGGGACCGCATCTCACACCGAGTGCCGGCTGATTTATTTAGTGTGACAGGGACCGCATCTCCCACCGAGTGCCGGCTGATTTATTTAGTGTGACAGGGACCGCAACTCCCACCCAGTGCCGGCTGATGTATTCAGTGTGACAGGGACCGCATCTCACACCGAGTGCCGGCTGATTTATTTAGTGTGACAGGGACCGCATCTCCCACCGAGTGCCGGCTGATTTATTTAGTGTGACAGGGACCGCAACTCCCACCCAGTGCCGGCTGATTTATTCAGTGTGACAGGGACCGCATCTCCCACACAGTGCCGGCTGATTTAATCAGTGTGACAGGGACCGCATCTTCTACCCAGTGCCGGCTGATTTATTCAGTGTGACAGGGACCGCAACTCCCACCCAGTGCCGGCTGATGTATTCAGTGTGACAGGGACCGCAACTCCCACCCAGTGCCGGCTGATTTATTCAGTGTGACAGGGATCGCAACTCCCACCCAGTGCCAGCTGATTTATTCAGTGTGACAGGGACTGCAGTTCCTACCAAGTGCCGTCTGATTTATTTAGTGTGACAGGGACCGCATCCCCCACCAAGTGCCGGCTGATTTATTCAGTTTGACAGGGATCACATCTCCCACCGAGTACCGGCTGATTTAATCAGTGTGACAGGGACCGCATCTCCTACCCAGTGCCGGCTGATTTATTCAGTGTGACAGGGACCGCAACTCCCACCCAGTGCCGGCTGATGTATTCAGTGTGACAGGGACTGCAGTTCCTACCAAGTGCCGTCTGATTTATTTAGTGTGACAGAGACCGCATCTCCCACCAAGTGGCGGCTGATTTAATCAATGTGACAGGGACAGCATCTCCCTCCGAGTGCCGGCTGATGTATTCAGTGTGACAGAGACCGCATCTCCCACAGAGTGCCGGCTGATTTATTTAGTGTGACAGGGACCGCAACTCCCACCCAGTGCCGGCTGATTTATTCAGTGTGACAGGGACCGCATTTCCCACCCAGTGCCGGCTGATTTATTTAGTGTGACAGGGACCGCAACTCCCACCAAGTGCCGGCTGATTTATTCAGTGTGACAGGGACTGCAGTTCCTACCAAGTACCGTCTGGTTTATTTAGTATGACAGAGACCGCATCCCCCACCAAGTGCCGGCTGATTTATTCAGTTTGACAGGGACCGCAACTCTCACCCAGTGCCGGCTGATTTATTCAGTGTGTCAGGGACCGCAACTCCCACCCAGTGTCGGCTGATTTATTCAGTGTGACAGGGACCGCATCTCCTACCCAGTGCCGGCTGATGTATTCAGTGTGACAGAGACCGCATCTCCCACCGAGTGCCGGCTGATTTATTTAGTGTGACAGGGACCGCAACTCCCACCCAGTGCCGGCTGATGTATTCAGTGTGACAGGGACCGCATCTCACACCGAGTGCCGGCTTATTTATTTAGTGTGACAGGGACCGCATCTCCCACCGAGTGCCGGCTGATTTATTTAGTGTGACAGGGACCGCAACTCCCACCCAGTGCCGGCTGATGTATTCAGTGTGACAGGGACCGCATCTCCCACCGAGTGCCGGCTGATTTATTTAGTGTGACAGGGACCGCAACTCCCACCCAGTGCCGGCTGATTTATTCAGTGTGACAGGGACCGCATCTCCCACACAGTGCCGGCTGATTTAATCAGTGTGACAGGGACCGCATCTTCTACCCAGTGCCGGCTGATTTATTCAGTGTGACAGGGACCGCAACTCCCACCCAGTGCCGGCTGATGTATTCAGTGTGACAGGGACCGCAACTCCCACCCAGTGCCGGCTGATTTATTCAGTGTGACAGGGATCGCAACTCCCACCCAGTGCCAGCTGATTTATTCAGTGTGACAGGGACTGCAGTTCCTACCAAGTGCCGTCTGATTTATTTAGTGTGACAGGGACCGCATCCCCCACCAAGTGCCGGCTGATTTATTCAGTTTGACAGGGATCACATCTCCCACCGAGTACCGGCTGATTTAATCAGTGTGACAGGGACCGCATCTCCTACCCAGTGCCGGCTGATTTATTCAGTGTGACAGGGACCGCAACTCCCACCCAGTGCCGGCTGATGTATTCAGTGTGACAGGGACTGCAGTTCCTACCAAGTGCCGTCTGATTTATTTAGTGTGACAGAGACCGCATCTCCCACCAAGTGGCTGCTGATTTAATCAATGTGACAGGGACCGCATCTCCCTCCGAGTGCCGGCTGATGTATTCAGTGTGACAGAGACCGCATCTCCCACAGAGTGCCGGCTGATTTATTTAGTGTGACAGGGACCGCAACTCCCACCCAGTGCCGGCTGATTTATTCAGTGTGACAGGGACCGCATTTCCCACCCAGTGCCGGCTGATTTATTTAGTGTGACAGGGACCGCAACTCCCACCAAGTGCCGGCTGATTTATTCAGTGTGACAGGGACTGCAGTTCCTACCAAGTACCGTCTGGTTTATTTAGTATGACAGAGACCGCATCCCCCACCAAGTGCCGGCTGATTTATTCAGTTTGACAGGGACCGCAACTCCCACCCAGTGTCGGCTGATTTATTCAGTGTGACAGGGACCGCAACTCTCACCCAGTGCCGGCTGATTTATTCAGTGTGACAGGGACCGCCACTCCCACCCAGTACCGGCTGATTTATTTAGTGTGACAGGGACCACAGCACCCACCCAGTGCCGGTTGACTTATTCGGTGTGACTGGGACCGCCACTCGCACTGAGTGCCGGATGATTTATTCAGTGTGACAGGGACCGCAACTCGCACCCAGTGCCGGCTGATTTATTCAGTGTGACAGGAACCGCATCTCCCACCCAGTGCCGGCTGATTTACTCAGTGTGATAGGGACGGCATCTCCCACCCAGTGCCGGCTGATTTATATAACGCATTGGTCAAGCACCATATACCCAGTACACTTAAGGCGGTCGAGGGCGAAGTGGTCAAGCCTCACACTCGGAAGGTTGTTGGTTTGATTCTGGGTTACGTCTTTCGGTTCACGAGTGCATTTTTTCGGAGACTCCTGGGGGTCGTCGCTAGAGCTACGGAGTTCACGCTTTATGCGACGCTTTCGGCAGGCCGCCCTGCAGAAACAGACCGAGCCGTATGTTGAAGTCGCCACACACAATCATATTCTCTTTTAATGGTAGTGTTTCCAGTGCCTGTGGGCGGTCACTTGGACAGTAGTAATTGATCAGATGTAAGTCTGTATTGCCTGTCTTAAGTTTAAGTGTCTGATACTCATCCCCTTCAATGTAAACTTCAATTTGAGAAACAGTGATGTTATTTTTTCCATGGCTCAGTATCCCACCCTTTCGCCTGTCGTTTTAATCTGATCGGTAACACTGGTAGCTGGTAGTCTCTGATTTTGAAAGCTATATTTTCGTCGAGGTGAGTTCTTGCAAGCAACATACGCTTACTTTTTCTTGGTCCAACATGTTTTCTAGTTCTAATTTTTTTTTTTTTTTAACTCCCTCCGCATTCCAGTGCATTATTTTTAGTTTGTGTTTGGTATGGCCAGACGCTCTATTCTCACGTCCCCTGGCTCAACAGGACATTAGAGAAGGACCTCCAGTAGTTGTGGTTGGACCCTTTCGAGGCATACGGGCCGGCATTGCACCTGCCTGATGTTCCAAATCAGGGCGAGCACCATAACATTTAGCAGTAGTCGACATATTTCATGGCGTGAATGCGTGGCATCCTGATTTCTATGGTGCGCCTCTTGGCTTGTTGCCTCCGTCTCCAGCACCTTTCCTTTGCTAGAGCAGACTGTGGTCTCACTCGAGTTTAGATGTGTAGGCACGCACACGCGTGTCTGCGCAAGCATGCACGCGCATACATATCTAGAGCGTTCTGGTTATTTCTCGGCGCCAGTGACTCGCCGCCGCCCCTTCTCCTGTTAGTTAAAACAACTCCGCCACGAGAAGGCCAGAAGTTTGACTTTTGCTGCAGCGGTGATGAATGCACGAGCCATTGGAGTATTTATGCAAGGTTGGGCACTCACCCCAACCCCGCCCCCGGCTATTTACAGCAACATTTGGAACCCACATAGGTTTACACATTCCTGTAACACAAATTTATACATTTCTGTAACACAAGTTTATACATTTCTGTAACAGACGTTTATACATTTCTCTAACACAAGTTTATACATTTCTATAAACCAAGTTTATAGATTTCTGCAACACAAGTTTATACATTTCTGTAACTAAGTTTACACATTTCTGTAACATAGGTTTACACATTCCTGTAACACAAGTTAACACATTTTTGTAACCCAGCTTTATATATCTATGTAACACACGTATATACATTTCTATTGCCATCCTGAGAAAGCTAACTGGAACCACGTGGGGAGCCAGTGGGAAAATACTTAGCAAAGTTTACCAACAGAGCATACGACCACACTTGGAATACGGGTCAACTGCGTGGTGTTCAGCATCAAAAACTACATTGCAGGAGCTGGACAAGGTGCAAAATCAAGCTCTTAGAGTCATCACAGGAGGGATGAGATCAACCCCTATAGTAGCAATGGAGAAAATGGGGAGGACACAAGCTTTAAGAGAACGCAGAGATACAAAAACACTAATACAAGCAGAAAAGTTTCTCAGCTTTCCAGGCCACCCTATGAAGAACCGATTTGAAAACTTAGCTATGGGGCGGTTGAAAAGAAGTAGTTTCATCCACCAGGCCAAACAACTCTGCAGTGAATCCATCGATCTTCCCACAGTTGGTATCCCCCTGACAACTATTCCAGAGCGAACCCCGTGGAAAGATGAGCATAGAATATCGCTACAAATCCAGTCAAAAGTGAGAGGAATATTGGACAAGGAAGAACAGAACAGTGTACAGCGCAGAACAGCCACTCTCAGCTTCCTTGATGATGAATACCCACAGGACCTCTGGATCCGAGTCTACACAGATGGGTCAGCACAAAATGCTGTTCGAAATGGAGGAGCGGGAGTGTACATAGAATACCCAAATAATACTAGAGACACGGCCAGAATTCCAACAGGAAAGTACTGCCATAACTATGATGCTGAAATTGAGGCAATCAAGATAGCCACAGAGAAATTACAAAATACCAGCCATGGTACACAACCTGTGGTGATATTGACAGATGCAAAATCCGTGATAGAGGCGCTCCTGTCTGGGAAATTGCCAGTTCTGAGGACACTACTTTCTGAACTTAGCAGTCAGCGTAAGATCACCATACAGTGGATACCATCCCACTGTGGAGTACCCGGAAACGACAGAGCTGATCGATTGGCTAAGGAAGGAGCAAACGAAGAACAACCTGATGTGCCTATTACATACCATTAAAAGAAAAGATTGATCAAATCAATCAGAAAGCCACCAAACCTTACTCAAGACGACTACCACGTTATGGACAGATCAGAACAGGTCATTCTTCTGCGCCTCAGAACAGGACACAATAGATTACACAACCACTTGTATACAAAATTCAAGATTGGTGACTCAGCCATGTGCACATGTGGTTTGGCGTCGCAGACAGCAGAGCACATACTCCAGGATTGCCCAAACTACAACATATCCAGGCGAACCTTCTGGCCTAGAGAGACAACAGTGGAAGATAAACTTTATGGACCGCTGAATGAACTAAAAAAGACTGTTAGATTCATACAAGAGACGACATTGCAGTTGTAGACATGTTTCAAGCGAACGAAAGAAGAAGAAGAAGAATACATTTCTATGACAAATCGGAGTTATTCATTCATGTAAGGCATCTTTGCTTTAATAATTTATGTACCAGAAGTTTGTACATTTCTGTGATACACATCAGATTTAAGTTGTATGTAACACAAGTTTATACATTTCTGTAACACAAGTTTATGGATTCCTGTGACACAAATCAGGTTTCTATTTATTTGTAGCAGATGGAGAAAGCGGTGTAAGATACTGAGAACCTGTAAGTGTAGAGTATGCTATGGCTAGAGATCAACAGGGTTCTGGATGAAACTCAAAACTGAGAGGGAAAACCAGAATAATTTTCATTCAGATGGCAGTTGGAACGATTATAGTTGCGTTAACAAATGTTTTTCCCCGTATAAAAATCCATAACTCAGAAACCAACTGAGTAGAAACTTTGAGATTTAGCATATAACCTTATTATTATGTACTCCCAACAAAAGAATTTTTGTTCTGGAGATTGTACAGCAGATCTCAATGTTTGTTTATATGCGGTTTATAGTTGGCAGGTAATCATAGATGAAGTGCATATAATTAAATGTATTACATACTCACGTGGAAACATGAGTGTAATTAATATTCTCCGTGGTGAATGGGGAATTTCCTCATGAGAAGCACGTCACATAGTGGAACGGAAGCGTTCATAGGCTATTGTAAAATAAGTTTGTTAACATGAATTCAATTCATTTTCGCCAAAACGTCAAAGAAATTTCATCGCTTTCCACGATTTCAGTTGCCTTTGGGCCTATCAAAGACGTATTCCTTGGGTGCGAGTAAATATATGACGGCATGAAAAAAATGACATAAGGAAGCAACAGATACTTTAAAACAAAAACAAAAAAATGGACATGAATGAGGGCAAAAATTTGTCGACGCACTATAGCACTATGACTTTTCGGTGGCTGTTGAACGGAGCGCGTGTGGTATTGTCTTGTGTGCAGTGATGTAGTTTCTTAAATCAACAAAACTGTAACACAAGTTTATATATGTTTCTGTAATAAAATTACATTCTTGTTAGGTATATTTGCTTGATATAAAACTTTATACATTTCTGTTACACGTTTCAAGTTTATTTGTTATGTTTTTTTATGTTAATGTAACATAAGTTTGAACCATTTATGTCAACATTAATTTAATTTATACATTTCTGACACACAATTTTATACACTGCTGTAACACAAATTTATAATTTCTGTCACACAAATCTATTTTATGCATTTTAGTCACACACGTTTATACATTGCTGTAAAGCAAGTTTACATATTTCTGTCACACAAATATACATATTTCTGTCACTCAAGTTTAAACACTTCTGTAACACAACCTTATGCATTTCTGTCACACAAGCTTACACATTTCTATAGCACAAATTTATACATTTATGTCACACAATTTTAGTGTGTATGCATTTCTGTAACACAATTTTATACATTTCAATCACAAAAATCTAGTTTATGCATTTCTGTCACATACATCTAATTTATACATTTCTATCATACACATTTATACATTTCTTTGATACAAGTGTATACATTTTTTTAAACTTTTTTTGTCATACAATTTTATACATTTATGTCACACAAATCTAGTTTATGCATTTCTGTCACACAAATCTAATTGACATATTTCTGTCATACAAATCAAGTATATACATTTCTGTCGCACAAATATAATTTACATATTTCTGTCACACATGTCTAGTATATACATTTCCGTCACACAAGTTTCGTGCTTCCCATACGGTACGCGCTATCGGGTTTATATCTAGATTGTATTTTGTTTTATTGATAATAAATAGGAGGGGGAGGGGGTTAAGGGCCACTTTAATTGCACTAAATTAACCCCCTGCTCTCTTCAGTCTTCCGCCATAGCTCAGAAACAGAATCTCAGCACCTTGCACTAACTGCTTAGCACCCTAGTAAATGTGAGAGCCACACGTGATATTCATATTCTTGTATGGGTTGGGTTCTCATTTTGACACTTTACCATGGCAGTCTCCTATCTGACCTATTCTTTACGATTTTCAGCTGTCGAAGACCTGTTTTAATGTGCGCAATGATCTCCCAGCTATTCGCCCTTGTCCTGTTAGGCTAGACTTCCGATTTACTACCCCTAGAGGAGAAAGGCGATTATATTTATCATGTCTCTAGGGTGTCGAGTTATGTCTGCAGTGTGTGGTGTTTATGTGTGGGGAATGTTCGAGCTTCTGTCTCGAGAGTATTCGGGTTTATGTGTGGGGGAATGTTCGAGCTTCTATCTCGAGAGTATTCGGGTTTATGTGTGGGGAATGTTCGAGCTTCTGTTTCTGGAGTAATCGAGTTTATGTGTGGGGAATGTTCGAGCTTCTGTTTCGGGAGTAATCGAGTTTATGTGTGGGGAATGTTCGAGCTTCTGTTTCGGGAGTAATTGAGTTTATTCCTGGAATATAATGAGTTTATGCGTGGAGTGTATTCGATATTATGTCTCGAGAGTATTCGAGTTTATGTGAGAGGAGTATTCGAGCTTCTGTCTCGAGAGTATTGGGGTTTATCCCTGGAGTATATCGAGTTTATTTTTGAAGTGTATTCGATTTTATGTCTCGAGGGTATTCGATAGTATTTGTAGGGAGTATATCGAGCTTATGTGTGGTGATTATTCGACTATACGTCTGAGGTATATTCAACTATAAGTCTGGAATGTATTGCAATTTATATTTCTAGAGTATTCGAGTTTGTGTGTGGAGAGTATTTGACTATATGTCTGGAGTATATTCAACTATACGTCTAGAGTGTATTAAAATGAATGTCTCGCGAGTATTCGTGTTTCTGTGTAGAGAGTATTTTATTATATGTCTGAAGTATATTTGTCTATATGTCTGGAGTGTATCCGAGTTGATGTCTCGGGTCTATTCGAGCTGATGTCTGAAATGTAATTAGAGGTTATCGTGTCAGATTTTGTGACAGATGACCGAGTGAAATTTTTCTGGAAAATTAACAAATCACAGTGAGAAATTGTGTCCTCAATTTGACAGATCACAGTGTGAAATTTTGTTCTCAATTTGACGAATCACAGAGAGAAATTGTGTTCTCAGTGTGATAAATAATATTGAGAAATGTTGTTCTGGATGTGAGAAATGCTGTTATGAATTTGCAGATAACCGTCATAAATGTTGGCCAGAATTTGACAAAGAATCGTGATAAATGTTGGACAGAATTTGACAGATCACTCTGATCAATGTTGTTCTGAACGTGACATATCACACGAGGATTATTTTTCAGTATTTGACAGATCACGCGATGAATATTGTTCAGTATTTGACAGACCACGCGATGAATGATGATCACGAGAACTGTTGTTCTGGTGTTTGCAAATGACCGCAAGAAATGTGGTTCTGAATTTGGTGCTCATCCGGTAGTAGATACAAATATTCACGCTAGAATTGATGGAATCACACACAAAAGAGAACGACCAGGCCAGGAAGTATGTGTTATTGTAGGTTCCGAACGCAATAAACCCTGGGACAACTGTAACGGCGATAAAACACGCAAGCATGGGCAAGAAGCAGATGCAATAGATACAAGCAATAAGCGTGATCATCTTCACTGTTCTGTTCTCTTTAACGTTGGTCTCTTTTGTCGAGGAACCCCCACCTGAAGTGCTGATTGATTGTCGCCATTTTGATTTTTCCTTCAGTTTGACAACAAGAAGCGCCGAGAAGACGACGAGGGCTATAAATGAAGCGATCTGAGTTCCAACAGCCAGGTTAAAGTTCAATGTGGCAAGTTGTTCTTTTCCTGGGAAGATAGAAATGCCTAACAGAGAACGGTTTTGTTCGGGGATAAATTTCCACTCCATGTAATAAGTAACGTATTCCGGGATAACTGTTACAATCGTGAACAGGTAGATACCCACGACTACACACGTGGTCACTCTGGGCGTGATAATTCTCTTCACCTGCAAAGGAATGACCACACAAAGACATCTCTCCAAGGTTATGTAGACGGTTATTGTGCTAGTGATCCTGGCGAAACACGCGTGAGGCCAACAAGCGATCAAATGTTGAACTTCATCAGCCACCACCGGGAAGTGCTCAAGAATTAACCGATTTCTAAAAGCACACACTCCTTCTAGTGCAATCAAAGAACACAGATCAGACAACGCCAGACCAAACAGTCCAATATTGACAGTATCATTTAACCCTTGCTTGATGAAGACGACAATGTTCAAAACGTTAGCAATGATCCCAAACAGAGCGATACACGCTCCAATTATTGCCAGGTTCACCGTGTGAACTGTATCTAAAAGTTCATCACTGATGAAATCTTTCTTGCCATGTATTCCAAACTGGCTGGTGTTGGCTAACAGACCCATCTTCTGATTTAGAATTTTTTTTTTTTTATTACTTTCTTTTTATTAAGTTCACGTCCTGATATGGTGACAGCTCTCAATGTTTCTATTGTCCTGTGTCCTGCTCACTGTAATTCTAATCATTGCTTCTACTAGTGCTGGTTAAAACCTATGAAATTATTTCTCATGTTATTTCAGTGGCCGCAGGACTTCCCAGTGATTGTATATGATTGCCATGTGTCTGTGTGTGAGTCTGGGATATTTCACGCTGGTCCGTGACATTATCAAAAACAAATTTGTATAATTGAATTCAAATGCCACCCACTTTCTCAAGTGTTAATCGAGTGCAAAGAAATAATACACGTCAGGTAACATAACCAGGGTGCGCCCATGAACTGAACGTGAGAATAATTATACGTATTTCGAATCTGTGCACCTACCACTACCATTGCACGATAGCGGATTGGTTGATAGAATCGCCATATTGTCAGCCCAGAATTCACCCCGAATCTGTTCTCACGTAATTGTGGTAATTTCTCCCCCGCGACGCCATCTTGCCGGGGGCGGTGGCAGTTGTAAATCCGTCCATATTGAATATTGTATAAATATAGTTGATGTCACTGCAAAACGTAACACGGAACAATTAGGAAGTAATTTATATCCGTTTCTTTTCCAACATTGGTCGCTTTATTGAATGACTACTTTATTTATATCGTTGTACTAATTCATTACACAAGACATCGCAGGGAGTGCTTCTGTGACGCAGTTAGTAAAAATCAGGGAGTGAAAACCCACATAAATAGGGATAGATTAGCACTGATTAGCTTTTAGAGTGGTGGATGTAGAAGGAAAAAATGTAGGGCGATATAATGCGAGCTGGAAGTAAATGTTCCTTTGTTTCTTTGTCGTGTTGGGGGTAAAGGTTGTTATGTCTGTGTCTTGTTTGAGACAGAGGGTGTGTTATGTCTGTGTGTATGGCTATCAGTTTGCTTTACACTGTGTGTATTGTAATCAATTCTTTTACTGTACATCGTGGGACTTGTAATCATCGTGTGTACTATAATCACCGTGTGTACTGTAATTATCTCGTTTACTGTAATAACCGTGTGTACTGTAATAATCGTGTGTACTGTATTATGGTTGTACTATAATATCGCGTGTACTGTAACGACGTGTGTACCGTAATAACCGTATGTAATGGAATAGCGCAGCCGCGCGAGATTCGGCAGTAGATCGCATCGTGTTGGTTACTTAGTGGGGTATGTGAGCCGGTCGTTCAGAAAGCAATGGCGAACTACTGAATGTAAAACTTGCCAAGACATCAACGGCAGCTGAAAATGCCGGTATTGACTGCAATGTCCTGAAAAGGATCTGCGAAAAAAAGGGGAAAATGTAATAGCATGTGTACTGTAATAACGTGCGTCCTGTAATCATCATGTGTACTGTAAGCTCAGAAGAAATGAATGAAGAAATTTTAAAGTTGATGGACGCGAGAAAACAAGATAGAAATAACATAGAAACAAAAATGTAATAATATAAGAAAGAAATAAGAGTTAAATGCGTAAAGGCACCATAAAATGGTTCAAACGTACAGTGCAACAAAACTGAATTAAATTCTATTAACGTTGTAAAATCTGCATGCATAAATCAGTGAGTTGACAGGAATACAAATAAGAGTAAACACAGGATGTCTGAAATAAAAACCATATTATTGGAAGAAGATTCTGTGATGCAGAGGTGAAATGAATACATAAAATGCTGAATGATATTTACAACAGATGTCAGGTCTTAGTCAGATATGACTGAGCTACCGTATGACAGTAGACGGTACTACCTGCTTCTGTTAGCGCCGAATGTTAGGGGAGATTTCTAAACCCGACACCCCACATTGTGTCAACAGCTTGGGGTGGAAGAGCGCAATTGGGAGGGTACACGCCTTATCCTGGTGTGAGGAAATGCAACCTAAAGACTAAATTTCATGGCAGGGCAGACCAAGTCTAGGATCGAAGCTCCGACAGGCGGACAGTTAGAGCATTGCTTTGCTGATCAGGCAGCTTCTGCAGGTTGTCTTGTTCCAGATGTATTAGTGTTACCTTTCCTCTGGAGTAAACTAGACAGGCCGAGAGAGGGATCATGCTGCATGGGCAACACATGGGCTCTAAACTCAGACCAGGCTTTGTGTTATGGAGAGATAGCCCCATTTTACAAACTATCGTCTGTTAAGACGGCAAGGTGCCAATCAGTAATTTACAACAGTGGATGTATACCTGGTGATATGGTGATATCTGTATTTATATTGCTCTACCAAAAAGCCCAGGAGCGATTGAGAATCGAACGATTTTAGTACAATCAATTACATAAGGCATGCACCAAACCTCTGCTCAGAATTATCAGAAGTAGTAGAGGGAGAAGAAATCGAGAACGACAGTGACGAAGACCAACACCAAATGTGGAAGAGACTAGGAGAAGAAATTACTCTCCGCGAAGATCGAGTTATCAACCCGTCCACGACACAAGGTATCAGAGAAGACCCAGACGATACGAAGATAGACCAAGACGGGGAAACAGGTGGAACCCCAGGATAGACGACAACTGGTAAAGCTCTCTGAAGGAAACATCACCATGAGACGCGGCGGGTACACAACTACGCCAGGCCTTTTCAAGTGTGCGACTCTGTCCAGGCATGTAAAACCACAACAAGAAAGTAACTAACACTAATCAGCAAGAAGCTGAAACAAGCAGCCCTAACTACGAAAGAAGAAATACAAGATACATAATAAAGGCCCCACCTATAGCCAAATCGATAAGTCGACGGTTGCAGGGGGCCATTCTTCTCAAGAATTGGAATTGGAATTGGAATAACACCGGATGGAAGATCCATGTCAGAGATCAAAAGTAGAATAGGTCTCAGAAAACCTGCATTTCAGAAAATGAAGACTATCTTATGCAATAAGTCACTAACATCAGAGAGTACTGAAATGTTATATAGAACCTGTTTTGCTGAAAGGCAGCGAATCATGGAACGCGAATGGGCAAATTATGAAGAGTTTAGAAGCAACGGAGATGTGGTTTCTGAGGCAAAGTAACTACTAAGTAACAACGAATGTCTGGAAAAGGTTAATGAAATTGTAATACAATATACAGTTGTAAGAAAGAGCAACAACACTGAACAGGTTAACAAAAAGAGTCTCGGAGAACGGGAAGCTTACTGCCAAAACAAAAGTATTTGTCTATCACGCTTGTGTACTTAGTACTCTTCTTTATGGTAGTGAAACCTGAACAACTTACTCATACCAAGAGAAACGTTTAAACAGCTTTCATATGCGGTGTCTGCGAGGAACACTTGGTATCTTCTTCTTCTTCTTTGCGTTCATCTCACCAAAAGAAAAGAATGATCAAATCAATCAGAAAGCCACCAAACCTTACTCAAGACGACTACCACGTTATGGACAGATCAGAACAGGTCATTCTTCTGCGCCTCAGAACAGGACACAATAGATTACGCAACCACTTGTATACAAAATTCAAGATTGGTGACTCAGCCATGTGCACATATGGTTTGGCGTCGCAGACAGCAGAGCACATACTCCAATATTGCCCAAACTACAACATATCCAGGCGAACCATCTGGCCTAGAGAGACAACAGTGGAAGATAAACTTTATGGACCGCTGAATGAACTAAAAAAGACTGTCAGATTCATACAAGAGACGACATTGCAGTTGTAGACATGTTTCAAGCGAACGAAAGAAGAAGAAGATCTGGAGTGTTTATTTTCAGATGTGATTGCGGTGTGTCTCGTTAGGCACCCTTGAGTCGAAACCCTTAGGGCGAAACATCCGGCTTTTAGCTTGCATTTTTGACCAGGTTAGCATTCCTGGGAGACTTTCACTTTTGTGGTACCGTCCACCTCAAAGCTGGTCAAGATGGAACAGTCGAAGACTTCACTGTGATATCCCTCAAAGGAAGGCAGGGACAGTCCATAGCATTTTCAACCATCCTGGGTGGCTTCCATTATTGCAGAGCTGACACATAGCGCTCTGGTCTTGGCTCACCGAGGGAATCGTCACGTCCTGCTCATGGCTGCTTTAATTCCTCACTTCAATATATTGGGCATTTCGTTCGCCCCAGGCCGTTCCCGCACATCCCAGACAGGTCTGCAGACGGTATCCACTCAGCAAGTTTTCGACTCGGACATGTGCTTGTCGTTGTGCTCGTCAGAGCTGTTCCAGGCATGACGGACATTCGGAAAACTACCTAGTCAGAGCTGTTCCGAACAAGAGCGGCATTCGGAAACTAGGTAGTTATAGCTGTTCCTAGCACGAGAGACATTCGGACGAGACATTTCACTCGGACGTAAATGCGTAGTGCCAATTTTTATTTTGCCACCCGTAGGACGGTCTTCCGGCTTCGGCGGGCATTTTTTAATGAGGATAGCCTTCCTCGGGTTTCGAGGCACGTTAGACATATTGTTGTGATATCGCCCACATCTCAGCTGGTCAAGATAGAACGTCAACGACATCACGGTCAGCCCTCAAGGGAAGGCAGGGGCAGACATGGGCATTCCGTAACTATCCAAGGAGGCTTCCATAATTGCAGAGCCGGCACATACTGCTCTGAGACTGGGCTCATCCGAAGAGTTGCCACGTCCTGCTCATAGCTGCTTTAGTTCCTCACTTCCATGTGTTGGGCATCTCGCTTGACACTGGTCGCTCAAGTACACACCAGGAACGGTCAGTCTGCGGTCGACATCCACTCGGTAAGCTTTTGCTTTTGACTTCGGACCACGCAATGGATTCGCTAGTCGTACGTTCCATTTCGTGTTGTTGAGACGTTTTTTCACTTATGTCTACACTCTCTATGAGTTAGATACAGTTTTAGTAACCATTTCCTTCGACTGGGGCACTTTTTCTACCTTTTAGTACTCGCTCACGAGGTAGGCTACATGTTCTGCCGGCTCAGCACCTTACCTCCGTGCAGCAGTGAACGAGAAACGGCCAGGCCCTCTCATCCGGGGATCCCTCATATCCCCCAGCTGAGAGCCTTCGAACAAGTATCAGAACTGGGCATGTAGCGTGCTCAGTATCTCACCACCATTTTTCGATAGGTGGGTATCGGCCCGGTTCTCACATCCGAGGATTTATGGCTTAGAGGCGTTCAGCCTCAACCCTCGACAGAGAGCCTTAGAGTATGTGTCCGGACCAAGAAC
Organism: Cepaea hortensis; assembly: GCA_963921405.1. NCBI lineage: Eukaryota > Metazoa > Mollusca > Gastropoda > Stylommatophora > Helicidae > Cepaea > Cepaea hortensis. The sequence continues at coordinate 6,714,119 of OY992895.1, forward strand.
TTCTGCCTTCGTGCGCCTGATTTAAACTGTTGACTGCTATCCTCAGTCTACCCGCAGAGCAGCAGGTTGTGTCTCTCTTAGTCTGGCCCCTATCCCATAAGCTGTCCGATATGTAGTTTTCATCCATCGACAAGGTAAGGTAGAGACACATCGGAGAAGATACTTGGTATTTAGTGGCAAGACAAAATCACAAATACTGAAGTATTGGAAAGATCAGGTTGTGTGACGGTTTGTTCCATGCTCAGTCTTCGTAGACTTAGAAGGATAGGACACCCGAGGAGAATGGATGATGGTAGAATAACAAAGGACATCTTTTTTGGTGAATTACAGACGGGTAGGAGATCTCAGGGTCGGCCTCTACTACGATACAAAGATGTGTGTAAGCGGGACATGATTAATACAGGCATTAATAATGCACATTGGGAGCAAGTCGCTGCCGAACTCGTTGCATGGAGGGCAAATATCAGAAATGGAATAAAGACAAAGGAGAAAATGATTGCAGATAAGTCACACACTGAGCGTGTAAGACGTAAGATGGTGCATGATGGTGGAAATGACAATGTTTTCACATGCATCCATTGTGGAAAAACATCTACAGAGCGAATTGGCCTGATCAGTCACAATCGATACCGCTATGGATCGTAGTTATTAAGCCTTTTTGAAGCACAATGTAACAAACTATCGTCTGTCAAGACGGCAAGGCGCAATGATGGAAGAAAGAGACAAACTGTGTTCTTTGGTTACACAATGAGAAGAGAGACAAGTGACAACGCTGTGACGGCTGGAACAATAGGGGACACAAGAGGCAAGGTCAGAGAGAGAGAGAGAGAGAGAGAGAGAGAGAGAGAGAGAGAGAGAGAGAGAGAGAGAGAGAGAGAGAGAGAGAGAGAGAGAGAGAGAGATGTTACTTGAGGATCTAAGACAATGATGTGGATGAGGGTCATCGGTAGATTCGGTCTAGAACACTAAGGACAGAGATGTGAGGATAGAGCATCATGGCCTGCGTGTCATTGCAAGGTACATGATGATGTCTTTCGTGTGTCTTCAGTGAGTGTCAATACGTCGGTGTCTATTATTTATACATCATATAGTTCCTATCTACCTAGTTCCTAATCTACTATTTATCCATCATATAGTTCCTAATCTGTCTAGTTCCTAATCTATTATGTATCCATCAAATAATTCTTATCTGTCTAGTTCCTAATCTATTATTTATCCATCATATGGTTCCTACACAGCTGAGGGCGATTTGGAAGCAAACAGCCTTGCGTTGGTTTTTTACGAACTGGTATGGGTGCAGATCGTCCAGAAAGCAATGGCAAACTACTGAACGTAAACTTGCCAAGAGATCACAAGCAGCCAAACAATGCTGGTGTTGACTGTGACGTCCTGTAAAGGATATACAACTAACTTTTTAACATATAGTTCCTATCTATCTAGTTCTTAATCTATTATTTATCCATCATATAGTTCTTATTTATCCAGTTCCTAATCTATTATTTATCTATCATACAATTTCTAAAACGATAGATATGTCCACCTGTGGAGCGGCTTAGACACACAACGTCCGCCTCTGACACCAGAAGACTGGATGCAAACCGTTCTGGATTCTTACAACATGAAACAACCTGAGAATATTGTGTTCTGTATCTCCCCTTCACCCATACCTTGAACCTTGGTTAGTGCATCAGACGTCTCATCATCATAATCATCATCGTCATCATTATCATCATCATCATCATCATCATTCAACGATTTGTCCTGGCAAAGCTGTGCCCCAATAACAGACTTTATACATAACTTTGTTAACTTATACGGTAGTCCAGCATTCTGGAAAGAAGGTAATCTGCATTTTCCATCCTTCTGACCATACTGGGTGTCAACATCTTAGATTGCATACAGGCACTTTCGCTACTTCATCCACACCTCAAAGAAACGTTAGTTGCGTGGATGGAATTTATACATTTTTATTCAGGCGAACCTGAGATATTTATACAATCATGACCCGGCGGTGACTGCCTGTCTAAATATACAGTGGTCGCCTTTCTGCACAATACTCATACACAATCAGATACAAACTCAACTCTCGCTATCTGTAACTTGCACCCTCGTAAACTACATATTGGCTCTCGGAAATTCACACACGTCCTGTCTGGAAGACTGTCCTGTCCCGTCTGCCTAAGTTTACTCGGCTGGCTGGCCTGGTCGTCCTAAATCTCGTGCGGTCAGCAAAACCCCGTGCTGTTCTATTCGTCACATAGTACAGTAGTCTTGTTCATGCCAACCTTGGGTTGTACTACTGTTTAGTCTGTTACGGGTGTTGTCCCGTGAGCTAGCGTCCCCCGCCCTATCCTCGGGGTTGGTCCTGTTGTGTCCTAGATATGACACGTCCGTGTCCCCATCTAAGTCCTGTCTTCTGACTGTTCTAATTTATGGCTTTCGTTCTGTCTCTACTCTATCTACTCCCTTGTAGAGGTCCTTATCGACGTCCTATCTGTCCTTACCCTTCTTCTGTCTCTTGTCCTATCTATGTCCTACATAACACTTTGACACTGGGCAGTGACCACACTGAGCAGTAACCATACTGGTCGATGACCGCAGCCATTGTCTCCATGAAGAGATCCTCTACCTGTCTTCACCAACTTCAGGCCATGACCAACAACTACTTGTCAGCGACTCTCACGCTTAATCCCTCACCATGTCCTCTCATAGTCCAGTCCCAGTGGGGGTGAGCAGGGGCAACAAAAGGTGCCCCGTAGGCTAGCGGGGGGGGGGGGGGCGGCACCTAATTTCTCCTTTACTACGGGATCCCAAACCACGCTAGCTCTTCTTTTATAAGGACGAAACTGAGTGATTACGTTACTCTAAGAGTGCTAGTGTCTGTTGGAATGAGGTCCGAGGAAGCTCGACTGTCCACTAGATCAAGTTAACTCGACTGTTTGTGTTTGTCTGGCACACATCCGTGTAGCATTCTCGAATCCCAATTGTTGCAACGTCACCTTGCCCGAAGATGTTTGAATACACCAGGCAAAGAGATCATCGGCAAGCTTCTCCTAATTTTCAAAAACAATGCCACAGTTGGTCACTGAGGCTTTCAGTGTGTTGGTATAGTTTCTTTGGGCTCCCGACTCTCCCTGCCTTGCTTTATGTGTCATCCGTTATTGTTTTTTTGTTTTTTTCAGAGTCAGTCAAGTATCGTCACGAGTCAGTCACATATCTTTACGTCTCAGTCAAGTATCTGCAAAAGTCAGTCACGTATCTTCATGTGTCAGTCAAGTATCTGCAAAAGTCGGTCAGATATCTCCTGAATTCAGACAGATATCTTTATCAGTCAGTCAAGTATCTTCACGGTTCAATGAAGTATCTTACATAGTTAATGAACTATCTTTTCGAGTCAGTCAAATATTTTCAACATTTCTTTAATTATCGCAACTTCTCACTACATTTACATGTAACACAGCTTTCCAACTATCGTAACACTGTCGGCTACACGATTTATGCAGTTATCCTCTTCAGATCAAGATGTTTGACAGATTCTACTGTTCCATACATCTACATTACATCACTGACAGATTCTAATGTTCCATACATCCACGTTACATCATGATGACTGAAAGATACTACTGTTCCATACATCCACATTACATCACTGACAGATTCTACGAGTTCCATGCATCTACGTTACATCTTAGTGACTGACAGATTCTACTGTTCCATACATCTATATTACATCACTGACAGAATCTACTATTCCATACATCCACGTTACATCGTGATGACTGACAGATTCTACGTGTTCCATACATCTACGTTACATCGTGATGACTGACAGATTCTACTGGACCATACATCCACATTACATCACTGACAGATTCTACGTGTTCCATACATCTACGTTACTGTGACAGGATCGCCTTGGTTGTTGAGAGTTAACCAAGCCCGAGGTGTCCCTAGCACTCCCGTGTATTCTGACCCCAGGGGCTGGACAGGTGGATACACTGTTTACTCTTCTGTTGACCTGGTATTGATTGAATATGTCTACAAGCCCCTCCCAGATTCTAGACCCCCACTATCTACCCTCTCCCTTGGGACAATGAACACTGAGGCATCGTCCGAGACCACACTCAATAATGGAAAAAAAAATAATAAGTCAACATAAACAAAGTTTATTCTACCCTAGAGAAAATAAGTATGAATTGAACACCCTGATAGAATATTTCTATTTACAATAGTAGAGGATAGAGTAGAGACAGAATCAGAGATGCTACTAGATTCATCATCAGGCTGAGAAGTAGATTTGGTGTAAATGTTCCGTCCAGACGGTCCGCCACTCACCCCGCTCCCTTCCAGTAAGATGACTGGAACCTTGGACACCACTCCGTCCCAAGAGCTCGGATCGACAGCTAGAGGAATTACCCACTTGGACCACAATCAACTGGATGAACTTCAAATCCACCACTCACAATGAGTCACTGTAAATGGCAATAAACAGTTCTCAGTATACAGCCTGACTGGGAGACCCTCTACCTTGAGGTGACCCCAGTTAATCTCTTGATTCCAATCGAAGTAACAAATGACCAACCTAATAGGTCCTGGAATAGAAGCGCTTACCCCTGGTTGGGTAATGGAACATTACTGCTGCGAGTTCAGAAGAGTCACACGAAAAGAACATATATTCGGGCAGATGATATCAGAACACTGCACAGTAACTAGTACTCACACTCCCTCGGAGTCAAGGCACACAAGATAATCAAACTCGGTATACCTTGGTGACCGAACATAATGTCAATGTTCTTGGACTCACTTGTCAAACAATTTGATAACACAACTACTTCTCAATTCACCACAACTATGTTCATCAGGACAAGTATGAGTTTACCTGTATACCTGCAATGGTTCATGTAATCATAATACGCAAGCTTGTGTGGGTCTAGTCATGATCAAACACTATTGCCGACGTAATTACAGCATAAAGATGAGTGCCAATCTCTGCCTGGAATCTCCGACGGTTAGGCGGATGTGACGAAACGCGTTTATCTGTCTTGGGTCGTCCAGATCCCGCACTATTTTGGCGCGTCATCGGGGACTTTCCCAGCTAAAAATAGACTGAGGGAAGCCGATGGAGGACTTATTATCTAGAATCGTCTCGAAACACCGGAATTCGAGTAACCCGTGATGTTGGGTATCGCTCTAAATTCTCGTGCAGAGAGATCTAGAAAATCTAGGCGGGGAATGACGGTTTCCCGAGAAAGTATCTTTTCTCAAGAAGCACTCGCTTCTTGTGCGCATTGAGTTGGCACGAAGCGGGAAATTGGCTAAAGCAGTCATTCACTTACTTTTGTTCGAAGAGAACAGACGCAGGCCTGATGTGAGCCATTTTTGTGTTGCGTCTCACCTCAACCATGATTCGGCTGACTGTTATGAAAAGGAAGCTGAGAAGCCCTTGAACAGTTCGGAAGCTGACTGGAGAGCTGAGTTCTCCCCATTCAGGTAGATATTTGGTTAAATCATTTAACTTTGTACGTGTGTTCCACACGCCATTGTTCTAACCTCATTACCTATGCGGATGTCCTTGCATACTAATTAGCAAACCGATCGATAACGCAGGTGACAATTAATCGTGGGTTTGTTTACCGTGTGCTTGCGAATCAGCTGTTAGGAACGCCGTAATGTGATGTGGGCGAATTGGGTTCCAAATATATGTACCGTATATTGCCAATCGTTGCATCTATTAGGTTGCTGTGTTAGAATAAAACATCGTTACTTGTGCCGAATGGAAACTTAGATTATGTCAGTCAGTTGCTGAAGCCAGAAGAACGGTTAGAAAACCAGGTAAGTTGGTAGGTGGAGATTCAGACAAAATTGTGCTTAGTTACTAAGTAAAGGAAGAACTTAGTTCTGTGCCACCAGGAATGATGTAACTATTGTGTAGTAACTTAATAGTGAATTCATTGAGTGGAACAGCGGATTTCTGTGGAAAGGTAAGTGGCTTTGGTGCTATATATATATATATATATATATATATATATATATATATGATGTGACATTGTGTATATATATTAGGTCATGGCATGGGATACTTCCTGGGGTAATTCCGAACGCCGAATAGCTCGACGCGTGATAACACTGCGTGCCGTCGCGATATAAATATGCGTTCTGAAATCTGGTCTGAGCTATCCTGTTTCTTTCATACTGGCGCTAGTGCGAGTGAATGCTAAGGTGCTGGAAGTATGGAAGGATGCAAGGAGGCTGTATGAGACTGGGGAAATATAGAATATGGGGGATGTGAAAGCAAGCGATGAAAGTATGTGTTGGTAGACCAAACCAACGATGAAGTTCAGTCCATGCCAAGGCTAAACCACTTGGGAGGACAGAACTGGAACAGTACCCTTGGAACATGTGGGGAACATGTATTCTCAAGAAGGCTTCTTGACTCTAAGGCAGAGTCTGATAAGAAGAGTTTGCTATGGCGTGGGCAGGTGGTCCCACCAGCAAACAGGCTTGTGTACATATTGGATGTGATCATGTACTATTCCTATATCCCGAGGGATGGTATATTGATCAAGATTATGTTTCTTAATGTACATTGATGATGTTAGGAACGAGTCTAGGGACTCGTTACCTATTTGTTTAGTTCGATTAAATTAGAACAATAACAGCCTTGTATCATTACTGACGTTAGCGACGACTGGTAGATGATTAGGGATAGGTGAGACCTATGACAGACTCGTCATTCTGATCTCTTGCTCTGTTTGACGGGCTGTTCTGTGAGGCCAGCTGACATTTGTGAACCCATGCTTTACTACTCTCCATATAGAGATAATGCTTTGGTTATATGAATAACTAACTAGCATGACTGAGGGTTGAGTAGGTTTTGGTAGGATGCATGTGGACTAATGTTTGGGCCAGTATACTCTCACCGGTCGCTCTTCCTTTTCAGGAGTTTGCCTGTTGAGGAACCAGTCAACTATAATTGTTGTTGGCAGAAAACCACTTCGTGTGACAGAGCGAAGGGTTCAGTTCTTTACTTATCACGCCAGACTCCACCACACCAGGTACCCAATGTGATTCACCATGTGTGAAGTTTGCTTCAAGACATACAACTGCCCTGAAGGTGCACGTGTGGGAAGTGATGGTTTGTGATCGTTTAAAATAGAAGATACTCTGTTTTTGCCAGGAACATTTCAGCATGTTGAGTAATCATGCTCGACAGGGAACACCGGTCCGTCTGGTTTGACGGGGGTTCTGCCTAAACGCAGAAGTAACTAATCTTCAGACACTTGAATGGTTCTTTGGACAGCTCTAGTGGCAGGTCTTGAGAAGAACTACACCAGTATTGACGTGTGTCAAGTGTAACCCGGTGGAAGGGACTATGGATTATAGTCCAACCTGAATTGTTTCCGTAAAATAGATGTCTGATTCTATTAATGTACTGTTACCGTATCCAGATTATCAACGGTGTTCTAGAAGGACTCAGTAACTTTTCCGTAGCCATATCTGATCCTACAAAGTGTGACTGTAAGAGACCATTGAATTGGTCAATGACAGATCGGTTCTGCAGTGGGACTGTGCTATGAGTGACAGACCATTCGATTGGTCAGTGACTATTTAGTTCATCGAAGTAACCAATTCTTGGAGCCAAGTCCAGGAAGAGTGTCTCCAACCCGGTAGTGTTCGAGAACTGTATTACCAGTGACTCCGTGGGAGTGTTATAGATGCAGTTGGTCCAGTGAAGTGTGGTCCAGCAGTGACTCTATTGTTGTGGTTCCACATTCGGGAGACGGAGTGGTCTCCCAGGTTCTAGTCATCTCACTGGAAGGAAGCCGGGTGAGTGGCGGACCGACTGGACGGGACATCTGCATCCACTCTACTTCTCAACTCGATGAAGACACCTACATCTCTAATTCTGTCTCTACTCTATCTTCTATTTGTGTAAATAGATTCTTCTATCAGGATGTTCATTTCAGTTCTATATTCTCAAGGGTAGAATAAACTTTATGTAAGTTGACTTGCTCTTTGTATAATGATTGAGTGTGGTCTCGGACGATGCCTAAGTGTTCATTGTTCAACCGGTGTAGGTAGTTAGTGGGGGTCTAGAATCTGGAGGGGCTTGTAGACGTAATTAACTAACATGAGATCAACCACAGAGTAAAAATGTGTATCTGCTTGTCCAACCCCTGGGGCTAGAATACACGGGAGTGCCAGAGACACCTCGGTTGTGGTTCACTCTCAATACCCAAGGTGAACCCGAAACACTCCGTTACAGAGTGGGGGCTCGTCCGGGATTATTCCAAGATCTTTGTGTGTTGTAGACCTCTCACATGGGGATAGGGACTTTGTCTTTATCCTCTACTTCAGTCTACATAAGATTCTACTACTTCTACCTATCTCCTAACTGTCTGACGGACATTTGTGTTGTGGTGATTAGTTATTACTATTGATTAATGATTCATTGTATTGCTTCACCCACACATACTTGAGTACCCACCTATCATAGTCAAGATGTCTACCCAAGAGTTAGACTTAGACAAAGTTCAGGAAACTGGACGTAAGTCTGGTCTTGAAGGAGCTGCTTTGAAATCCTATGACCAAGAGGTGGAAAGAAATTTTCGCCAAGAGGAAAGAGAGAGTAGGAGAGCAGAAAGAGAACTGGAAGCCAGTAAAGTGGCTCTTGAGGAAAAGAGGATAGCGGCTGATACGGAAATGAAACGGCTTGAGTTGGAAGCCGAGAAAGAAAAACGTGACCATGAGTATCGAATGAAGCTACTTGAGGCACAAGTGCCTGCTACAGGTGTAACTGATGGAGCTATGGGAGGAGGTGTACCTCCTGGCTCAGAGTCAACCAGTAGACGTGACTACCAGGCTATGAAATGGCCTTTACAGCCGTTCGAACCCGAGAAGGAACGGATAGACCAATACTTAGAGAAGTATGAAGCCATGTCTATTGCAATGGGTCTGGACAAACAGAAATGGTGTTTGAAACTCTCCCAGGGACTCCGTGCCGAAGGTTATGAAGTGTATGCACGCTTGCCACCGGGTTTACAGAATGATTACCCGGCATTGAAAGCGGCTCTCTTGAAGAGATTCGAGATCACAGCGCACTCATACCGAAGGAAGTTTCGAACGGCGAAGCGAGAACCTGGTGAACTGTTTTCAGCATACAGTGTGAGATTGAACTCATACCTTCTTAAATGGATGGCCTTGGCCGGATTTAATGAGGAGTATGAAAGTTTGCGTGAGTTGATGGTTGTAGATCAGATGCGAATGCAAATGTCTAAACCCTTGCGAAACTTCTTAGGTGAGAATGGGGCTGAGAGATTGGATATAGTCACCAAGTTAGCCGAAAGATACGTTGAAGTCTATGGCGAGACTGGGGACACCAGTCCAACAGATCCGAGATCGAAAGATCCGGATCACGGTAAGTCAAAGAAGTCAAAGACGAACAAAGGTTCTGATGAACCAAAGAAACAGGTAAACTCTTTAGAGAAGATCTCTAACGTCAACCAAGGTAAGAATAGCCCACCTAGTTCTCCAAAGAGGAAGTGGAGTGCACGGTGGTGCAAATTCTGTAAGTCGCCTACACATCATACAATCCGGTGTACAAGGGCACCGAAAGATTTACACTTGGCATGTCTGGCCGACGTTAAGGTGAAACCTCGTAAGAAAGTGACCTGGGCGGACGAGAATCGGGAACCAGAGAAACCTCCAGTGGTTGAGATGATAGAAGTGAATGGCCACCAGGTGGAGTGTCTGTACGACACCGGTCTGCAATTTGAAGCAGTAATTGCCTCCCACCTGGTACGCCCAGAGCAGCTCACCGGCAAGACGGTAGAGATCCAGCCAGCCACCAAGAGTGCAGTGGCTTTGAATATGCCGCTGGCCCATGTAGACATTCGGTGTAAGTATGTCACGGGCACCATTCAGGCGGCGGTGCTCCCCGATCCAATCTATCCCCTGATTTTAGGGAATACTTTTGTGTTTCTAGGAGAACCTAAGACACCGATAATCGTGGGAGCTATGCAAACTCGATCCCAGACCGGGGAGGTGCCCCTGGCGGAACGGGTCTCCAACCCGTTGCCGGGGGAAATCAGAGCTGCTCAGAGTGAGGACGCTACATTGCGCCCTTGCTTCAACAAGTTGCCCAATAGTGGAAAACCGCCATCCCAGGGTCAATTCTACATGAAGAACAGGTTGCTATACCGCCGTGCGGGCAAAGAGGACCGCCAGTACGGGCAATTGGTGGTCCCAAAAGCGTATAGAACCCAACTTCTTCACATGGGGCACACCATATCCTTCAGTGGACATATGGGTGTCGGGGCGACTTTCCAGCGCATTTCCTGCCACTACTATTGGCCAGGAATGACTGGGGATGTGCGACGGTATGTCAAGTCATGCCCAGAGTGCCAAAGAGTGGCACCCAAACATTGGACAGCACCGGTGCTTCTTGGGGAGATGCCCATTATGAAGACTCCGTTTGAACGAGTCGCCGTCGACATATTGGGACCTCTTCCTCGGACGAGGAAGAGGAATATGTATATACTCACGATGGTGGACTGCTGTTCCATGTGGGCGGAAGCCATACCATTGGCCACCATTGACTCAAAAAGGGTGGCCAACGCACTTATGGAAGCCTTCACGCGGTTGGGATTCCCAAATCAGGTCCTCACGGACAACGGGTCCCAGTTCTGTGGGAAATTGATGGAAGAGGTCTTCCGAATATTTCATACCAACCACATCCATACCAGCCCGTACCACCCTCAATCCAATGGGCTAGTCGAGAGGTTCAATGGAACCCTCATGACGATGCTCAGGAAGCTGGCCCAAGATAAGCCTGAGAGATGGGATGAGTTCATTCCAGCAGCTCTCTTTGCTTATCGAGAGGTTCCCCATGGGTCCACGGGGCTGCCACCCGCGACTTTGTTGTTTGGGCGGCCGATCAAGGGACCCCTGGAAGCCTTATTGAGGTGTTGGACCGAGGATCACACTCCCGAGGAGGTGGTGTCCTCGTACCAGTATGTCGAAGAGTTAAAAGACAAACTCAAGACCGGCTGGAAGTTAGCCGCGACGAATTTACGGAAGGCTCGGAAGAGACACGCCGCCTATTATAATAGGCGCACCAAAGAGCGGTCTCTCCAGGAGGGGGATAAGGTGTTACTGTTGCTCCCCATGGGAGGTAACAAGCTGGAAATCGGATGGCAAGGACCTTTCCCAGTGGAACGGGTGATCTCCCGGACCAACTATGGGATTAGGATCCGGGGAAAATCTAAGATTTTCCACATCAATCTCCTCAAGAAATACGAGGAGAGATCCGATGAAGACTCCTCCCACCTCATGGCGATGGCCGTCGCCATGGAAACAGAGATAGGACCCGACGCTGATACGGAATACCCTTTAGATCCCCGGGAAACCTATAGGGATGTGAAGGTAAATCCCGATCTGTCGCTAGCGGATCGAAAGAAATTCAGCTGTCTGTTAGAGTCCCACAGTGATGTACTCACTGATAAACCAGGTCGGACGGGGCTAATCGAGTTCGACATGACCTTAACTAGTCCAGACCCCGTCCGGCAACGGGTCTACCCGGTGCCTTTCTCGAAGGAGAAAGCCCTGGAGGCCGAGATCCAGAAGCTTCTGGAAGATGAGATCATTTCGCCCTCGACATCCCCGTATAATGCGGGGGTGGTCTTGTTGCGAAAACCCAGCGGGGAACACCGACTGTGTATCGATTACAGGCTTTTGAACAGCCATACCCACTTTCAGGTAGAGCCCCTACCGAATCCAACCCAGCTGTTTTCCCGGCTGCACCAGGCCAAATATTTCTCAAAGATTGATTTGAGTCGGGGTTATTATCAAATCCCAGTGAAGCCGGAAATCCGGCCCCTCCTAGCATTCAGTACCCATAGCGGTCACTATGAGTTCAACGTAATGCCGTTTGGGCTGAATAACGCTCCGAGTGTGTTCACGCGCATGATGCGGCTGCTATTAGATCCTCTTCGGGATCCCGCGATCGTTTCCTTCATGGATGACATCCTCATTGCTTCGGTCAGTTTGGACGATCATATAGCTTCCTTAGACCGCCTTTTCCGGAGACTGAGAGAAGTGGGGCTCACCGCCCGCCCCACCAAGTGTATGATGGGGTATGGGACCCTAGAATTCCTAGGACACACGATAACTCCCGGCCAGATGGTCCCCGAAGCAAAAAACATTGCGAAAGTGCAGCTGGCTCCCCGTCCACAGACGAAAAAGGATGTGAGATCCTTTGTGTCCTTGTGCGGTTTCTATCAGAAATTCATTCCGCGGTTCAATATGGTAGCGGCCCCATTGACCGACACTCTGAAAAAGGGGGAGCCGGAAAAACTAGTATGGACTCCAGCATGTGAGGAGGCGTATGGTAAATTGAAACAAGCATTAACCGCGAAACCGGTACTGCAATTACCTAACCTGGAAAAACCCTTCGTGCTGCGAACGGATGCCAGCAACATTGGAATCGGAGCAGCTCTACTACAGGAGGGGCGAGAAGATCAGTCTATCTTATGCCCCGTGGCATATGCCAGTCGGAAGTTGTTACCCGCTGAACGGAATTACTCAACCGTGGAACGAGAATGCCTTTCTCTGGTCTGGGCAGTTCAGAAATTCCAACCATATCTATATGGGGTACAGTTTACTGTGCAATCTGATCACCAGCCACTTACGTTTCTGGCATCATCCCAGAAACTTAATCCACGGTTGTTGAGATGGTCCTTGCTTTTGCAACCCTACCAATTCAGGGTAGAATATATCCCAGGGAAAGAAAATGTCGGAGCCGACTTTCTCTCCCGCCATCCGGTCTCTACGAAAGAAGAACGAACGACATAGACAGCTTCTGCGTAGAAGTGGAACGACGGGGTCGATCCTCTTAAAGTGGGGGCCTATGTGACGAAACGCGTTTATCTGTCTTGGGTCGTCCAGATCCCGCACTATTTTGGCGCGTCATCGGGGACTTTCCCAGCTAAAAATAGACTGAGGGAAGCCGATGGAGGACTTATTATCTAGAATCGTCTCGAAACACCGGAATTCGAGTAACCCGTGATGTTGGGTATCGCTCTAAATTCTCGTGCAGAGAGATCTAGAAAATCTAGGCGGGGAATGACGGTTTCCCGAGAAAGTATCTTTTCTCAAGAAGCACTCGCTTCTTGTGCGCATTGAGTTGGCACGAAGCGGGAAATTGGCTAAAGCAGTCATTCACTTACTTTTGTTCGAAGAGAACAGACGCAGGCCTGATGTGAGCCATTTTTGTGTTGCGTCTCACCTCAACCATGATTCGGCTGACTGTTATGAAAAGGAAGCTGAGAAGCCCTTGAACAGTTCGGAAGCTGACTGGAGAGCTGAGTTCTCCCCATTCAGGTAGATATTTGGTTAAATCATTTAACTTTGTACGTGTGTTCCACACGCCATTGTTCTAACCTCATTACCTATGCGGATGTCCTTGCATACTAATTAGCAAACCGATCGATAACGCAGGTGACAATTAATCGTGGGTTTGTTTACCGTGTGCTTGCGAATCAGCTGTTAGGAACGCCGTAATGTGATGTGGGCGAATTGGGTTCCAAATATATGTACCGTATATTGCCAATCGTTGCATCTATTAGGTTGCTGTGTTAGAATAAAACATCGTTACTTGTGCCGAATGGAAACTTAGATTATGTCAGTCAGTTGCTGAAGCCAGAAGAACGGTTAGAAAACCAGGTAAGTTGGTAGGTGGAGATTCAGACAAAATTGTGCTTAGTTACTAAGTAAAGGAAGAACTTAGTTCTGTGCCACCAGGAATGATGTAACTATTGTGTAGTAACTTAATAGTGAATTCATTGAGTGGAACAGCGGATTTCTGTGGAAAGGTAAGTGGCTTTGGTGATATATATATATATATATATATATATATATATATATATATATATATATATATATATATATATATATATATGATGTGACATTGTGTATATATATTAGGTCATGGCATGGGATACTTCCTGGGGTAATTCCGAACGCCGAATAGCTCGACGCGTGATAACACTGCGTGCCGTCGCGATATAAATATGCGTTCTGAAATCTGGTCTGAGCTATCCTGTTTCTTTCATACTGGCGCTAGTGCGAGTGAATGCTAAGGTGCTGGAAGTATGGAAGGATGCAAGGAGGCTGTATGAGACTGGGGAAATATAGAATATGGGGGATGTGAAAGCAAGCGATGAAAGTATGTGTTGGTAGACCAAACCAACGATGAAGTTCAGTCCATGCCAAGGCTAAACCACTTGGGAGGACAGAACTGGAACAGTACCCTTGGAACATGTGGGGAACATGTATTCTCAAGAAGGCTTCTTGACTCTAAGGCAGAGTCTGATAAGAAGAGTTTGCTATGGCGTGGGCAGGTGGTCCCACCAGCAAACAGGCTTGTGTACATATTGGATGTGATCATGTACTATTCCTATATCCCGAGGGATGGTATATTGATCAAGATTATGTTTCTTAATGTACATTGATGATGTTAGGAACGAGTCTAGGGACTCGTTACCTATTTGTTTAGTTCGATTAAATTAGAACAATAACAGCCTTGTATCATTACTGACGTTAGCGACGACTGGTAGATGATTAGGGATAGGTGAGACCTATGACAGACTCGTCATTCTGATCTCTTGCTCTGTTTGACGGGCTGTTCTGTGAGGCCAGCTGACATTTGTGAACCCATGCTTTACTACTCTCCATATAGAGATAATGCTTTGGTTATATGAATAACTAACTAGCATGACTGAGGGTTGAGTAGGTTTTGGTAGGATGCATGTGGACTAATGTTTGGGCCAGTATACTCTCACCGGTCGCTCTTCCTTTTCAGGAGTTTGCCTGTTGAGGAACCAGTCAACTATAATTGTTGTTGGCAGAAAACCACTTCGTGTGACAGAGCGAAGGGTTCAGTTCTTTACTTATCACGCCAGACTCCACCACACCAGGTACCCAATGTGATTCACCATGTGTGAAGTTTGCTTCAAGACATACAACTGCCCTGAAGGTGCACGTGTGGGAAGTGATGGTTTGTGATCGTTTAAAATAGAAGATACTCTGTTTTTGCCAGGAACATTTCAGCATGTTGAGTAATCATGCTCGACAGGGAACACCGGTCCGTCTGGTTTGACGGGGGTTCTGCCTAAACGCAGAAGTAACTAATCTTCAGACACTTGAATGGTTCTTTGGACAGCTCTAGTGGCAGGTCTTGAGAAGAACTACACCAGTATTGACGTGTGTCAAGTGTAACCCGGTGGAAGGGACTATGGATTATAGTCCAACCTGAATTGTTTCCGTAAAATAGATGTCTGATTCTATTAATGTACTGTTACCGTATCCAGATTATCAACGGTGTTCTAGAAGGACTCAGTAACTTTTCCGTAGCCATATCTGATCCTACAAAGTGTGACTGTAAGAGACCATTGAATTGGTCAATGACAGATCGGTTCTGCAGTGGGACTGTGCTATGAGTGACAGACCATTCGATTGGTCAGTGACTATTTAGTTCATCGAAGTAACCAATTCTTGGAGCCAAGTCCAGGAAGAGTGTCTCCAACCCGGTAGTGTTCGAGAACTGTATTACCAGTGACTCCGTGGGAGTGTTATAGATGCAGTTGGTCCAGTGAAGTGTGGTCCAGCAGTGACTCTATTGTTGTGGTTCCACATTCGGGAGACGGAGTGGTCTCCCAGGTTCTAGTCATCTCACTGGAAGGAAGCCGGGTGAGTGGCGGACCGACTGGACGGGACATCTGCATCCACTCTACTTCTCAACTCGATGAAGACACCTACATCTCTAATTCTGTCTCTACTCTATCTTCTATTTGTGTAAATAGATTCTTCTATCAGGATGTTCATTTCAGTTCTATATTCTCAAGGGTAGAATAAACTTTATGTAAGTTGACTTGCTCTTTGTATAATGATTGAGTGTGGTCTCGGACGATGCCTAAGTGTTCATTGTTCAACCGGTGTAGGTAGTTAGTGGGGGTCTAGAATCTGGAGGGGCTTGTAGACGTAATTAACTAACATGAGATCAACCACAGAGTAAAAATGTGTATCTGCTTGTCCAACCCCTGGGGCTAGAATACACGGGAGTGCCAGAGACACCTCGGTTGTGGTTCACTCTCACTACCCAAGGTGAACCCGAAACACTCCGTTACAGCGGATAAACAATGGACTTGGAATTGATGAGCTTCCAGAGCTGTGACTACCCCAACTTGGTACGTCTCTCTGGAGCGAGCCTATCATAATCTTTCCGTAGTGCTTCAATTGTCTATTATACACAAGGCTTGATTGCACAGGTAGATGAACATATCATTGCTGAAATAGTGCATCATCAAACGTTCATAAATAGAGACAAACCATCGATTTCCACAAGTGCTGCTTCAGGGTTCACGAATCAACTTGGTTAGTATTAGTCAATCATGATGATTCACCCTCTCGCATGATGTGGCATAGTCAGGCGTGGTAAGTAGGAATATCGACCATTCGCCCTGGTATACGTAGTGGTTTCAGGCAAACAACATTAGTAGTAGGCTGGTTCCTAAACAGGCAACCCCTGAAAGGAAGAGCGATAGGTGAGAGTATTCGGCTCCAAACATTGGTCCACATGCATCAAATCAATGACTACTCAACTTTCAGTAATGATAATTAGTTATACAGCTAATTAGAGCATCATCTCTATGTTGATCGTAGTAAAGCATGTGTATCCGTCCAATGTCAGATGGCCATAAGAACAGCCCGTCAAACAGATCAAGTACCAAGAATGGTGAGTCTGATCTTACGTCTCACATACCCCTATTCCTATACTGGTTGTCGCTAAAGTAAACAGCTATACTAGTTCTAGAATTAACAAGAACTAAATATCAAGGCGAGGAGTCCCTGGACCCCACCCTTACGGTATACATCCAATAATAAACATAATACCGATCAAAGTACTATCACTTGGGATATAGTAACAATACATTACCACATAATGTATTTACACCATCCATTTCGCTGGTGGGACATCCTGCCCACCCTGTAGCGAAACTCTTCTTGTTATCCTCTTTCCTAGAGTCAAGATGTCCTCCTGGTAAAACATATTCCCTACATGTTCGAAGGTTCTCTCCAGTTCTGACCCCCTCCCAAGCGGATTAGCCTTGGGCCTTGGCCGAACTTCACGGCTGGCCATGGTTTGCCAGTCATATACTTTAATAACTTGCACGCAGTCCCTATATGCCATTTGTCCCCGTGCCTCATTCAACCTCCATTTGTCCCTCTATACTTCCATCGCATCAGCACTCACGTACTCATGCAAGTATGAAAAGAATAGGTCAGTAAAGAGAAGAATCAAGAACGCATGTTTACATCGCGACGGTAACACAATGTTATAACGCCTCGAACCACTTCGGCGTTCCGTACATCGCTCATAGAAGTATCACACAACATGACCTAATATACGTCATAACAACATCGTATATATATATATATATATATATATATATATATATAGCACCACTGAAGAGCTTACCTTCTCAGAATTCCACAAGTCCACGAAATGAACTCACTATTTAGTTAACACAAAATAGCATCATCACTTCCTATAGCTAAGCAGTACGTGCTCTATTTCACTAGCAACTAAGCAATTCACTGTCTGAATTCTCCACCTATCAACTTACCTGTCTAATCCAAAGGCTCTACTAACATCAGCTACTGACTGACATAAGTTAGGGTCATTATACACAACATTATACTGTTCCCTATTATAGTACAGCAAACATAGTATATGCAACTACTTACCGTACACAATTAATAACCGTTAAACACAATACGCCGATATAACGGGCTTCCCTTTATAAGCAGTCAACGAAACTACACAGTTTCACTAAGGCTTGTAAACAATGCAACACACAGCTGTCTACCGCCCTAGTTTTCAACCGGCTTATCGATCGGCCCCTCATTAGCGATGCAAAATCGGCCGCATATTTAATGAGTTCTGAACGATCGCGTTTTATGTGCAATTACAACGTTAAATTAATTAACAAAGTAAGTACCTGAATATATGAACCTTTCCCCAGTCAGCTACAAGTACTGTCTGTAGGCCAGCATGCCGTAAGATGACAGTCAGCTGCAACTTGGTTGTGTGTGAGGTAATTGACCGTCTGCCGAACAGAGCAGTGCATCCTCACACAACGAGATGAAGAATGTGAATGCGCTCTTACTGCCGTATTCCTCCTACGTGCGTCCCAACGCGCACGAGAAATGAGTGCTTCACGATGTATCTCCACTTCTCGGTAAACCTCAATTCTCCGCACTAGAAATTCTAGGTTCTGTCTGCACGAGAAATTGTTGGTGTACCTAGCGAACCTGGTCACCCAAGTCCAGGTGCTTCGCGAACCTTCCAGTCGGAAAATCATCCTCGACTCTCCCCAGTCTATTAATAACAGGGGAAGTCCCTGATGACTCACCGAATAAAGCGGAACCTCGTACGACAAAGCCAGATGATGCGTCGTTTCGTCACAGTTACATCGTGATGACTGACAGATTCTACTGTTCCATACATCCACATTATATAACTAACAGACTCTACATGTTCCATACATCCACGTTACATCGTGATGACTGACAGATTCTACGTGTTTCATACATCCAGGTTATATAAATATGACTGACAGATTCAAAGTGTTTCATACATCCACGTTACATCATGATGACGGACAGATTCTACGTGTTTCATACATCCACGTTATATAAATATGACTGACAGATTCTACGTGTTTCATACATCCACGTTAAATAAATAAGACTGACAGATTCAAAGTGTTTCATACATCCATCTATATCTATAAAAGAAGATGTGTGTATGTATGTCCGTTCTTTATGCATTCGCGAACCGTCCATCCGAATGAGATGAAATTTTCTACATGTTTCTTTTTTCATTCCCGTGCAGCCAACTGTCATAGTTTGTTATTGTACAATCAGCTATTTACTTACTAAAATTTAATATTTAAATTTACATTATCATTTCTATATTGCGAGGGGACTTAACTTAAGAAAAGTTATTTCAAGGGGCATTACTTTTAATAACATTGCTATATATTTTATATATAGATTGTTGCATTGTTTTCAAAGATTTATAAACTCTTTGTCTACAGTTATTTACAGGCAAATGAGTTATAATAAATAATGATATAATCTTTAAGGCATTTTCAAAATTTTCATAAAAATAATGCATCTATTTAAATAATGAAAATTGTCTAACTCATCTTTTTTTATGTTTAAAGAAGTTATCTACAATCATGTAGGTGATTAAAAACAGTTTTCATTAAATATAATGGATGGTGTGTGGAAGGACATTCTTAAGTTACTTTTTTTTAAAAAATATAAATTTAATGAGACGCTCTCCGCCAGGAGCTGGGCGAAGCCGCACCGGGTCAGATAGATAGACAGACAGACAGACAGATAGTCGGGAACGGGAGCTTATATGACTACTTATATGAATTAAATGAGATGCCCCCCACCAGAGGCTGGGTGAAGCCAGGCCGGGTCAGACAGACAGACAGACAGACAGACAGACAGACAGACAGGCAGACAGTCGGGAAGGGAGCTTATATGACTACTTATATGAATTAAATGAGATGCTTCCCACCAGGGACTGGGTGAAGCCGGGTCGGGTCAGACAGACAGATAAACAGACAGACAGACAGACAGATAGTCGTGAACGGGAACGGGAGCTTATATGACTACTTATATGAATTAAATTAGATGCTCCCCACCAGGAGCTGGGCGAGGCCTGGCCGGGTCAGATAGACAGACAGACAGACAGACAGACAGACAGTCGGGAACGGGAACGGGAACGGGAGCTTATATGACTACGTATATGAATTAAATGAGATGCTCCCCACCAGGGGCTGGGCGAAGCCGGGCCGGGTCAGACAGACAGACAGACAGACAGACAGACAGACAAGCAGACAGACAGACAAGCAGACAGACAGACAGATAGATCCCCGCCAGCGGCTGGGCGAAGCCGGGCCTGGTCAGCTAGTGTTATATAAATATGACTGACAGATTCTACGTGTTCCACACATCTACATTACATCACTGACAGATTCTACTGTTCCATACATCTACATTACATCACTGACAGATTCTACTGTTCCATACATCTACATTACATCACTGACAGATTCTACGTGCTGCACACATCCACATTACATCACTGACAGATCTACTGTTCCAAACATCCACATTACATCACTGACAGATCTACTGTTCTAAACATCCACATTACATCACTGACAGATTCTACTGTCCAATACATCTACATTACATCACTGACAGATTCTACTATTCCATACATCTACATTACATCACTGACAGATTCTACGTGCTGCATACATCCACATTACATCACTGACAGATCTACTGTTCCAAACATCCACATTACATCACTGACAGATTCTACTGTTCCATACATCCACATTACATCACTGACAGATTCTACGTGTTCTTCTTCTTCTTCTTCTTCTTCTTCTTCTTCTTCTTCTTCTATGCGTTCATTCGGAGTGTTTTTTTCGGATATGATTGCGGTGTGTCTAGTTAGGCACCCTTGGATCGAAACCCTCAGGCCAACACATCCGACTTTTAGCATGCTGTTTTGACCAGGTTAACATTCCTGGGAGACTCTCACTTTTTTGGTACCGTCCACATCCCAGCTGGTCAAGCTGAAACAGTCGATAACTTCGGTCATCCTTCAAGGGAAGGCAGGGACAGTCCATAGCATTTTCCGCCATCCAAGTTGGCTTCCATAGTTGCAGGGCCGACACATGGCGCCCTGGTGCTGGGATTACCGAGGGAATCGTCACGTCCTGCTCATGGCTGCTTTAAATCCTCACTTCAATATATTGGGCATTTCGTTCACCACGGGCCGTTCCCGCACAAACCAGGCCGGTCTATAGACGGTATCCACTCAGCGAGTTTTCAGTTCGGACATGTGCTTGTCTTTGTGCCCATCAGAGCTGTTCCAGGCACAACGGGCATTCGGAAAACTACCTAGTCAGAGCTGTTCCGAACAAAGAGCGGCATTCGGAAACTATGTAGTCAGAGCTGTTCCTAGCACGAAAGAAATTTCACTCGGACGTTTTTTGCGTTGTGCCTGATTTATTTGCACCTGTAGGCCAGCACATCAGACTTCAGCAGGCATTTTTACGGATTAGCCTTCCCGGAGTTTCGAGAGACGTTGGACTGTTTATGCTGTGGTATCGCCCACACCTCAGCTGGTCAAAGTAGAACGGTCAACGACAACACGGTAAACCCTCAAGGGAAGGCAGGGACAGACCATGGGCATTTCCCCGCTATCCAAGGAGGCTTCCATAATTGCAGAGCTGGCACATATTGCTCTGAGACTGGGCTCACCCGAGGAGTTGCCACGTCCTGCTCATAGCTGCTTTAATTCCTCACTTCCATGTGTTGGGCATTTCGCTTGCCACTGGTCGCTCAAGCACACACCAGGAACGGTCAGTCTGCGGGCGATATCCACTAGGTAACCTTTCACTTTGGACTTCGGGCCACGCAATGGATTCGCTAGCCATGCGTTCCATTTCGTGTTATTGGGACGTTTTTCCACCTTTGTCTAGACTCTCTACGAGGTAGATACAGACAGTTTTCGTAACCATTTTGACTGGGGCTCTTCTTCTACTTTTTTAGTACTCGCTCACGAGGTAGGCTACATGTCCTGCCGGCTCAGCACCTTACCTCCGTGCAGCAGTGAGCGAGAAACTGCCAGGCCCTCTCATCCAGGGATCCCTCATATTCCCCAGCTGAGAGCCTTCGAACAAGTATCTGGACTGGGCATGTAGCCTGTTCAGAATCTCACCTCCATTTTTCGGTAGGTGGGTATCGACCAGGCTCTCACATCCGAGGGTTTATGGCTTAGAGGCGTTCAGCCACAACCCTTGACAGAAAGCCTTATAGTATGTGTTCGGACCAAGAACTTCTGCCTTCGTGCTCCTGATTTAAACTGTTGACTGCTATCCTCAGTCTACCCGCAGAGCAGCAGGTTGTGTCTCTCTTAGTCTGGCCCCTATCCCATAAGCTGTCCGATATGTAGTTTTCATCCATCGACAAGCACATGGGGTCAATGGGACACGCAAGCTCCCCCACCACGGCAAGGTGGAGACACATCGGGGGAGTTCTACGTGTATCATACATCCACGTGACATAAATATGACTTACAGATTGTACCTGTTTCATACATCCACGTGACATAAATATGACTGACAGATTCTACCTGTTTCATACATCCACGTAACATAAAAATGACTGACAGATTCTACATGTTTCATACATCCACGTTACATAAATATGACTTACAGATTATACGTCTTTCATACATCCACGTTACATCATGATGACTGACATATTCTACATGTTTCATACATCCACGTAACATCGTGATGACCTATTAATTCTATGTGTATCATACATAACTCAAGACCGTGAAATTTACAAGTTTCCGTGTGTTTCATAATTTATTTTAAATCATGAATTAGAGATTATATGTGTTTCATACAACGACTTCACACCATGCAAGTTTGAACATACTATGTGTTTCACACACCCAGTTTATATTCTGATGGTTGAAAGATGCTATGTGTCTCATACAATCACTTTACACCATAAAGATTATTATTTTGTGTGTTTCATACATTCATTCAAGATGGTTAAGTTTACAAGATTCTCTGTGTTTCATACAATTAATTACTTTACACCATGAAGATTTTAATATTCTGTGTGTTTTAAACAACCAAATTACCTCATGAAGATGTTAATAATCTATGAGTTTCATACAACCACTTTACATCATGAAGATTTTAATATTCTATGTGTTTCATAAAACCACGTTAGCTCACTTTGACTTAAAGATTCTAAATGTCCATAAATAAAATTAGAATCGTTAAGTTGGAAATATTTTACGTAATTCACTGTAGATCATAATTATTAAACATTCTTTGTGGTTCACACACCCACTTTACACCTTGAAGATTTCAGGATTATGTGTTTATCTCCGTGGTGGGTTGATCCCGCTAGAGTGATTAAGCCGTCTGCCCAGTACACGGAATGGCGTGGGTTCAGTCTTACACTACATCATTCGGTTCACTGGTGCAATGTTTTGGAGACCTCCGGGGTTCGTAACCTGAGCTACGGATTTTGTGCACTGTGAGATGCTTTCGGCAGGCGGTTAGCTTCCATCAGAACGGATGTGCGGTGGAACGCATTTTCATTAAATGGGTGTTGGAAGTAATAAATGTATTACCACTCGTCTGCTGTTGGGCCACTGAGGATCAAGTTAGCCTAACAGTAAGTATGTGAGCCTAACAACAAGTATGTGAGTGTCAACAACCTATGTGTAAGGCATCATCAGATTACTTCTCCCACACTATACAAGAAACTTGCAAGTCGTGTGAGAGGAAATAAATGATACATTTTATTGCCGTTGGCTCTTTACAAGTACATAACAGTCGCTATCAAACCACACACAAAGCCACAGAATTGCCTATCACTAGTTTCCTAAACTCTAATACTAATTCTATCTATTTGGTTACACAAATCTCCTATCAACACTAAACGAGGTGCTCGCTACAAAGTCAGTCCCCAGTCTGACTTTCTTACTCGCGTGGCTACACAGCACGCGGAAGGACCTTGAGGTGTCCTTCGGCTTTTTGCGTGCCGTTACACCTGGCACGCTTACATTAGCTGTCTCTTGTTGAGTGGCAATCGTGGCTATCACGTAGGCGTGATTCTGTCGTGACCAGAGTGCTAACTGTCTGGTCAACGTCTCCGTGTCTCATGAGAGAACTAGTTAATAGTCCCCCATTCTATCACCTACCCTGCCCTGATATCGGGGCACTGTATCACCTCTAATCTATTTGAGGTTGACCACTCTTCCCGGTGGTCTTCTATCTTGAGAAGACCTCCGGCCTTTATCTTTCAGTCTTTGACACACACCCTTCCCTCCTGTGTTGCGTCATCAACTTTGACTCATTGGTTGTGACGCAAGAGGTTTCTAAAAAATTAGTGTCTCTAATTTTTGTCAAAGACAGTAGATAACCTGGCTTTGGGTAATTCCATAGACTTCTACTGACTAATGTCACAATGTAGTATCACTTTACTTGGCTACTGGCAATCGCCACAAACTTGTCTGGTTGGCGTGAGCCCTCTTCTCAATCGCAATATTATATTAATTAGAGGTATGTCTGAACCGGACCGTTGTCTTATAAGACCTGCCCTCAAATAGTAAATTAACTTACTACCCATACAAAGTTGACTTTCTTAGGGTCAACACATGAATTGCTTCATGTCCCCTATATAATATTAAACAACCATTATCCAAGCTGTGTGCGACAGGCTTTACCTATCTCGCTTCCGCGTGTAAAGTTATATTTCACTGTTAAGTTAGTGTTTCGTTGTCTATTATGTCCCCTGACCCGGAGTTATCTCCCTTTGATCTACAAAATATGTATGCAATTTATATGTTTGTTTTTCTGATTGTTTGCGTGTTTGGATGTAATTAATAATATAATCTAACTTCTAACATGTGTATCTAACTATCATGTGTATGTAAGTTAGTTTTCAAGTGCCATAATTCGGTTGAATGAGGCCACAAACAAGTGTATAACACTAATCAGTGACTACATTTCCGTCTTATGAGACTTAAAATACTTTTTCTAAGATCTAAACTAAACTACACACAACACATTCATCACAGCACACTTTCAACAAAGAAAGCACACATTTGACGCAGACAAAAAATAAAAAGTCGCGTTGAGCGGCAGAAAAATCCGCTGACCGATCTCACTCTCTCTTGTATAATTTACATTCGCTCTCACTTTCACACTTCTGTCACACCTCTTTCACTTTCACACTTCTGTCACACATCTTTCACTTTCACACTTCTGTCACACATTTTTCACCCTCCCAATTATTTAAAAACCTTGGAGTGACACTGTACAAGTTTGGCTCAGTTTGCAAAAAATTGAGCTCAATGACTGTGCGTAAATCGCTGCACGAGTCATGTATATACAACATATTTACATGTAAGAGCAAGGGTTGATGGTTTATACCCTGGTATTATGACTAACTATATTTTACTGTAATAATATTCTAAATACTGACATACTAATACTACTTCTATAAATGTGTATTTAATGTGTTAAGTATTTTATTCTATATTGCCACATTAATCCTAAGATATGCTTACATTAATTCTAATATTTATCTAATTTAAGGGATGTAATCTAATTATTTAAGATGGCATTGATGTGAGATGAGTTATGTACCTTTCTAAAATGTAATAAAATTATAACTAATGTTTTTCGATGCAAAAACAAATATATGAATGATATTCTTATCTAAATGGTGTAAATGATGTATGTTTAATTGTCTAATATTTGTATCCTATTATGGTGTAAACTAATCATATTGGTAACTCATCACGTATGTTAAATGGAATGGTTCATTAAGATGGAATGAAATCAACTGAAATGAAACCAAGTGGAATGTATTAAACTAAATGGTATTATTCCTATCTAAACTACTATCTATTCTACTTTTAAGGTAAGTAAGTGGGTGAAATAATGATTTATGTAAACTACTAAAAAAATGAAAACTATTTTATGTCCTAACTCTAAATGTAAATTAACGTTACCTAATCTACCTATAATTTATCACGATATTAAAACGTTATAATACATATCACAATAAGTATTTATATACATGGTATTTAAATACCCCAGGATAGTTGTTGTCCCAATGTTCAGAAATTGCTTTCATTGGCACATTATATATTTACACTTGTCCTGGGTAGTTTAAATACATTACACAGTCATACTTGTGTCCTATGGGTATTGCACCTGTAGAGTACGCTTGTGTCGTAGACCAGTATTTTTCCTGTCTGTATTTATGCACTGTTCTGACACTGTTTTTCTCTGCTTAACACAAATGCTTCACCGGAAATACATATGGAGCTTAGTAGATAACGAGCTGTTCCAGTTCACACGTTGATATATTTGTTATTCGGAGCACAGTTCTTCTTTTGATGTCTACAGACACATGGTAGATCATTGTTCGTAGTACATAGTTCAGTTGTAATATCTATGTATTAGTATAAACATTTCAAATAGACTATTCTAATGTACTACTACTCTACTACTCTACAGTCTTATGTGGAATCTCTGGTATTTCTACCTCAGATGGTCGACTAAGGGTATCAGCAAGAATGTTGTCCTTACCCTTGATATGCTCTATACTAAAAGTATAGTTTTGGAGTATAAGCGACCACCTGTATATACGGTCGTTCCGATGCACACCACTTTGTATGACCGTGATTGGGGAGTTGTCAGTCTGGACAATGAAGTGAACACCCGCTAGAAATCGATGGAGCTTTCTCACCGCATAGATGACGCTTAGGGCTTCCAACTCTGATATGGAATATCTGGACTCAGCAGGTGTGATCTTACGGCTCACGTAGCAAATCGGGTGGAAGATGCCCTCATACAATTGGCCTAATACTGCAGCGATGGAGATTCTGCTGGCATCTGTCCTAAGATAATAAACGAGCCTAGGATTAGGCAAGTGGAGGATTGGTACATTACTAAACAAGATTTTCAATTTTGACAATGCAGAAATTAATAATGCATCTTTGACATCTAATTTTACAGATGCTTTTAAAACATTGGAAAATACACTTGTAATTTCCGCTAAATTTGGTATGAATTTGCTATAGTAATTTACTAGTCCCAAAAGGCTTCTGACCTGCTTCTTTGTGGTAGGCATGGTCAGGTTCATAATTTTTGTAATAATTCTATTGTCAGTCTTAAGTTGACCTTGGGAAATGACATGACCCAAAAAGTCAATTTCTTTTAGGCCCAATTCAACTTTGCTCGGTTTGACAGTGAGACCGAAGAGTCGCAACCTATCAAAGACATGTCTTAGTTTCAGTAAGTGTGTTGTCCAGTCATCAGTATGGACACATATATCATCTATATAAGTCACTGTATTCGTCACTCCATGCAGTAGATCTCTAGTTAAGCGTACGAAAGTGGCAGGAGCATTTCGAAGTCCGAAAGGAAGAAAACGCCACTCGTAAAGTCCTAAAGGTGTTGAAAAAGCAGTAAGATGAATGGATTGAGTCTGCATAGGGACCTGCCAATATCCCTTAGTAAGATCTAATTTAGAAAAGATTTTGGAGGTGGACATGTCAAGGATAAGATCTTCGCAGGAAGGAATTGGTTCTGCGTCGATCTTAGTGACGTTGTTGAGCTTTCGATAGTCCACACACAGACGAATTGTGGAGTCTTTTTTCTTAACTAGGACGATTGGAAAGGAGTACTCAGATGTAGATTTCTGGATGATCCCACTAGCTTCTAAATTAAGAATTTCCTTATTTAGACTTTCTCTATAGCTGAGTGGGATAGAGTACGGCCTGCATTTGATAGGCTTAGAGTCCGAAAGAAGAATGGAGTGCTCGATTCTGTCCGTCCTACCTGGAATGTCAGAAAATATGTCTTTATACTCTGTCACTAATTGTAGTAATTGTCGTCGTTGACTGTCTGTTAGTCCCTGTTCTATCTGTATGCTATCCATTGTCGCAGTCTTGTCTACAATGGGAACAGGTAGTTCCATTCCGTCGTCGTCTACCTGATTCAGTACGGTGGTGGTGCTAAGTGCGTATTCTGTAAGCTCACTAGGTGTGTGGATATCGTCGGATATGCCAGTCTCGCTAACTAGTGTAGTTGCGTTGTGTACGTCTGTCGTCTGATCACTAGATGTGGGTGCACTCTGTTCGTCTGTCTCTACTTCTGTCTGTTGTCGTGAAAAGTAAGGTTTCAGTATGTTGACATGGAATATCTTTAAGTGTCCGTTTATTGATATTTCATAGTCAACATCTGAAAGTTGTTGTATCATCTTGAAAGGCCCTTGCAATGAAGTTAACCTTTTATTATGCTTGTCTGGTAGTAGCACCATTATGTATTGACCAGTTTCAAGTGTTATGGGTCTAGCACCTTTGTTAGGACTGTGATGTCCGAGGATATCTGCACTGTTCACTGGAGTGAAACCATTCTTCTCCTCCCAGACAGATATTTCTTCATCTGTACAGTGCTTTAGCTGGGGCAGACACCCAAGAATTAACTCAGTACAAGGGTTGTCTAGTATTGCACAAGTAAAGGTACCAGAAAGGAACGGGGTGTTTATATGGGCTCTTGCCAGAGGATAGGTTTCTATATTACCAGAAAAAGTCCGGCATTTTACAGAGTCACCAGTATAATCCTTTGGATTAACAAGTTCCTTTTTCACACCAATAATAGAACTCCCACTGTCAAGCAAACATCGGCATGGCTTATCATTGACCATTGCAGAGTGAAACAATAAATTGCCTCTGGAGGCTATAACTGCATTTGCATTCTCTACGGAGGATGTTACAAAATGCCCACATTCTAATTTTCCGTCTGCATGAAATTGGTGACATTGGACACAATTGTCAAAGCTTAATACATCGTTCACACAACACACATCTTCAGATTGCTTGAAAGGTAATACATTTTCAATCTCACACTCAGTCTCACTACCACTATCAGAAGATGTATCAATCAACATAGCATTGTTGGCTTTCATACGTTGGCGGCCCAGACACTTATTTGAATAATGGCCGTAGCTGGAACAAAAGAAGCATTTGATTGCACGCCTGTATGCAGATCTTTTGTTTTGTTGCTTCTTGATAACATTTTCAAGATGCGCCGGATAATTTGGCGATTTGTCACACATAGAATAAGTGTCATGCAAAAGTTGACAGTAAATACATTTTGACACATTCCTATCTTTCTTGTCGATTTTCTGAAAGGGTTTTCTCTTATTTTGATAATTTTTCGGTTGGTCTTTCACAAAGGAAACTACTTCAGAGTCATTTGAGGTCTTAAAAATATCTCTGTTAGAAGAAAATATGCAGACCCTTTCTTTTCGAACTGCTCTATGTTCTCAATGTCTGACTGCTGTAGAAATTTAGCAAAAGGAGATGGTATAGTGGATATGACTTTATCCATGGCTATTAAATTTTTAAGTCTATCAAAGTCTTTTCCTATGTTAGCTGCTTTAAGCCACCTATTTAGTACACTCTGAACATTTGAGACATAATCAATGAAAGTCTCACTAGGTTTAGGTTTTAAATTTGAGAACTGAACCTGATACCCAGGGGCATCAAGTAAAAAGTGTTGCATTATCCTATCATGGATGTATTGATAGTTAGATCTAAGATCAGTTGGTATAGCTTCTATCACTTTAAGGGGCTCACCACTTAGGTTCTTCATATAAATCATAGCCCACATGTCTATTGGAACTTGGTGATATTTAAACTGATACTCGACATTTTCTGTCCAGGCTGATATGGAATCTTCCTTACAATATGGTTTGATAATATTTTTGTATTTGTTGAACTTATTTTCCTCTTGTTGACTTTTTAGTTTAGTGGCAGAGATCACTGCGTGTGAGTCTACATCCATACGTTTCATCTGTAACTGTGTCTCTGATTCTACTTGAATTTGTTTTTCCTTAACTCTTGCCATTTCATCTATCTCTTTTTGCTTTAGGTCTAATTCCCTTTGTTTAATTTCATTATCATGTTGTAACTGTTGTTGTTTAATGTCCAATTCTTTTTGTTTTGTTATCTCAGCTAGTTGTGCTATTTCTTTTTGATGTAGTCTTTCGTGTGCGCGTTCATCTCTTTCTGCATCCTTTGCTTCTTTAAATTTCTTATCAGCATATTCTTCTAGCTCTTTACCTGTGTATTGCATTTCTTTGCCTGCTTTTACGAAGTCAGCTAAAGTAGCCATGATGTTAGGTAAATAGCTAGCGTTGACCTACACTGAACTCTTTATTCACTTATTTTTCTTTGATATGTTAGGTTTCTTAATATATGAGCACTGCAAATTGTACTCTTTGTGTATAACCTGAAAAATTTAGTCCTGCAAAAAACAGAGCACAAAAGTATGCTAATGCATCACAAGCTGAAAAAGAGATGCACTATTAATCACATTGCATGCCAAATATATTGAGTATACTCAACTTAATGTTCCCGAGAACAAGGAACACACTCCGGTAACACAGGTCACCTTGTTTGGCACTTAGGTATAGCCACGAGTTTTTTAAATAGGTCACCTGTCTGGCACTTCGGCATACACACCAATCTTCTAATCAGCTGTTGTTCACCCTGGTTTACAGAGCAGCAACAATTAACAAATAGCAAACGACATATTATTCGACAATCTGATACATCATAATGACATGCCCACGAACAAAACAGAATATAGTTTACTTAATATTAAATTGTCAATGTCCTGTCTTCGTTCTAACTTTTTATGCCTTTCGTCACTAACCTACTTTAATCTATGCAAGTGTTGTGCAGACCAAGTCTAATTTGCATGGCCGAAAGTAGTGCCATCGTGACGGTAAACACAAGAAAAAGTGCGAAAAAAAAATTCAATAACTGCTTTGAAATAAATGAAAATATATTAATATTGTTTAAATAAACAAATAATAGGTAATATAAAGCACTGATTCAGGCGGGCAGCAGCTTACCGATTTGTAAACATTCACATGCTGAATGCCAATGGCGCAGAACAACTGCTTGTCAATCGTAACACGTCAGAGGCGCAGCGCTATTTTTAGCTTGCAAAAATCGATATTGTTGCTGGCTGTGTATCGCTCCGCCAAGAATCATTTTTGATAGTTATTCATAATAAATAAATAATTACATGAATAAATAACAGAAAATAATAATATCAATACTTACAACTTTGAAGAAACACGTGATTTAAGTATATAATATTTTACTAAACACAAATAAGCATTATTTCGTCACGATAGGCACAGTTTCGTTAGCAACTTGTCCTAGTTCTGCACACGTCAACCGTCACTGACACAAATTAAATTCACTACTTCACTATTTGTAAACTTAGTCTAGAGCCGTGGATGAGTGTATTAGCTTGGCTCTTTCGTCCAAGCCACACTTCTGACACCACATTAATCTTCGCCTGTCAACAACCTATGTGTAAGGCATCATCAGATTACTTCTCCCACACTATACAAGAAACTTGCAAGTGGTGTGAAAGGAAATAAATGATACATTTTATTGCCGTTGGCTCTTTACAAGTACATAACAGTCGCAATCAAACCACACACAAAGCCACAGAATTGCCTATCACTAGTTTCCTAAACTCTAATGCTAATTCTATCTATTTGGTTACACAAATCTCCTATCAACACTAAACGAGGTGCTCGCTACAAAGTCAGTCCCCAGTCTGACTTTCTTACTCGCGTGGCTACACAGCACGCGGAAGGACCTTGAGGTGTCCTTCGGCTTTTTGCGTGCCGTTACACCTGGCACGCTTACATTAGCTGTCTATTGTTGAGTGGCAATCGTGGCTATCACGTAGGCGTGATCCTGTCGTGACCAGAGTGCTAACTGTCTGGTCAACGTCTCCGTGTCTCATGAGAGAACTAGTTAATAGTCCCCCATTCTATCACCTACCCTGCCCTGATATCGGGGCACTGTATCACCTCTAATCTATTTGAGGTTGACCACTCTTCCCGGTGGTCTTCTATCTTGAGAAGACCTCCGGCCTTTATCTTTCAGTCTGTGAGCCAAACAACAAGTATGTGAGCCTAACAACAAGTATGTGAGCCTAACAGCAAGTATGTGAGCCTAACAACAAGTATGTGAGCCTAACAGCAAGTATGTGAGCCTAACAATAAGTATGTGAGCCTAACAACAAGTATGTGAGCCTAACAATAAGTATGTGAGCCTAACAACAAGTATGTGAGCCTAACAATAAGTATGTGAGCCTAACAACAAGTATGTGAGCCTAACAATAAGTATGTGAGCCTAACAACAAGTATGTGAGCTTAACAGCAAGTATGTTTATGTGAGCCTAACAACAAGTATGTGAGCCTAACAATAAGTATGTGAGCCTAACAACAAGTATGTGAGCCTAACAGCAAGTATGTTTATGTGAGCCTAACAACAAGTATGTGAGCCTAACAACAAGTATGTGAGCCTAACAATAAGTATGTGAGCCTAACAACAAGTATGTGAGCCTAACAATAAGTATGTGAGCCTAACAACAAGTATGTGAGCCTAACAATAAGTATGTGAGCCTAACAACAAGTATGTGAGCCTAACAATAAGTATGTGAGCCTAACAACAAGTATGTGAGCTTAACAGCAAGTATGTTTATGTGAGCCTAACAACAAGTATGTGAGCCTAACAATAAGTATGTGAGCCTAACAACAAGTATGTGAGCCTAACAATAAGTATGTGAGCCTAACAACAAGTATGTGAGCCTAACAATAAGTATGTGAGTCTAACAACAAGTATGTGAGCCTAACAACAAGTATGTGAGCCTCACAACAAGTATGTGAGCCTAACAACAAGTATGTGAGCCTAACAGCAAGTATGTGAGCCTAACAATAAGTATGTGAGCCTAACAACAAGTATGTGAGCCTAACAATAAGTATGTGAGCCTAACAACAAGTATGTGAGCCTAACAATAAGTATGTGAGCCTAACAACAAGTATGTGAGCCTAACAACAAGTATGTGAGCCTAACAACAAGTATGTGAGCCTAACAACAAGTATGTGAGCCTAACAATAAGTATGTGAGCCTAACAATAAGTATGTGAGCCTAACAACAAGTATGTGAGCCTAACAACAAGTATGTGAGCCTAACAACAAGTATGTGAGCCTAACAATAAGTATGTGAGCCTAACAACAAGTATGTGAGCCTAACAGCAAGTATGTTTATGTGAGCCTAACAACAAGTATGTGAGCCTAACAACAAGTATGTGAGCCTAACAACAAGTATGTGAGCCTAACAGCAAGTATGTTTATGTGAGCCTAACAACAAGTATGTGAGCCTAACAGCAAGTATGTGAGCCTAACAGCAAGTATGTTTATGTGAGCCTAACAACAAGTATGTGAGCCTAACAATAAGTATGTGAGCCTAACAATAAGTATGTGAGCCTAACAACAAGTATGTTTATGTGAGCCTAACAACAAGTATGTGAGCCTAACAACAAGTATGTGAGCCTAACAACAAGTATGTGAGCCTAACAATAAGTATGTGAGCCTAACAACAAGTATGTGAGCCTAACAGCAAGTATGTTTATGTGAGCCTAACAACAAGTATGTGAGCCTAACAACAAGTATGTGAGCCTAACAACAAGTATGTGAGCCTAACAATAAGTATGTGAGCCTAACAACAAGTATGTGAGCCTAACAATAAGTATGTGAGCCTAACAATACGTATGTGAGCCTAACAGCAAGTATGTTTATGTGAGCCTAACAACAAGTATGTGAGCCTAACAATAAGTATGTGAGCCTAACAATAAGTATGTGAGCCTAACAATAAGTATTTGAGCCTAACAACAAGTATGTGAGCCTAACAGCAAGTATGTTTATGTGAGCCTAACAACAAGTATGTGAGCCTAACAACAAGTGTGTGAGCCTAACAACAAGTATCTGAGCCTAACAACAAGTATGTGAGCCTAACAACAAGCATGTGAGCCTAACAATAAGTATGTGAGCCTAAATACAAGTATGTGAGCCTAACAGCAAGTATGTGAGCCTAACAACAAGTATGTGAGCCTAACAACAAGTATGTGAGCCTAACAACAAGTATGTTTATGTGAGCCTAACAACAAGTATGTGAGCCTAACAACAAGTAGGTGAGCCTAACAGATAGTATGTTTATGTGAGCCTATCAACAAGTATGTGAGCCTAACAACAAGTATGTGAGCCTAACACAAGTATGTGAGCCTAACAAAAAGTATGTTTATGTGAGCCTAACAACAAGTATGTGAGCCTAACAATAAGTATGTGAGTCTAACAGCAAGTATGTGAGCCTAACAACAAGTATGTGAGCCTAACAACAAGTATGTGAGCCTAACAACAAGTATGTTTATGTGAGCCTAACAACAAGTATGTGAGCCTAACAACAAGTATGTGAGCCTAACAGCAAGTATGTTTATGTGAGCCTAACAACAAATATGTGAGCCTAACAACAAGTATGTGAGCCTAACAACAAGTATGTGAGCCTAACAGCAAGTATGTTTATGTGAGCCTAACAACAAATATGTGAGCCTAACAATAAGTATGTGAGCCTAACAACAAGTATGTGAGCCTAACAACAAGTATGTAAGCCTAACAATACGTATGTGAGCCTAACAACAAGTATGTGAGCCTAACAACAAGTATGTGAGCCTAACAATAAGTATGTTAGCCTAACAACAAGTATGTGAGCCTAACAGCAAGTATGTTTATGTGAGCCTAACAACAAATATGTGAGCCTAACAATAAGTATGTGAGCCTAACAACAAGTATGTGAGCCTAACAACAAGTATGTGAACCTAACAACAAGTATGTGAGCCTAACAATAAGTATGTGAGCCTAACAACAAGTATGTGAGCCTAACAGCAAGTATGTTTATGTGAGCCTAACAACAAATATGTGAGCCTAACAATAAGTATGTGAGCCTAACAATAAGTATGTGAGCCTAACAGCAAGTATGTTTATGTGAGCCTAACAACAAATATGTGAGCCTAACAATAAGTATGTGAGCCTAACAATAAGTAGGTGAGCCTAACAGCAAGTATGTGAGCCTAACAACAAGTATGTGAGCCTAACAACAAGTATGTTTATGTGAGCCTAACAACAAGTATGTGAGCCTAACAACAAGTATGTGAGCCTAACAGCAAGTATGTTTATGTGAGCCTAACAACAAATATGTGAGCCTAACAACAAGTATGTGAGCCTAACAACAAGTATGTGAGCCTAACAACAAGTATGTAAGCCTAACAATAAGTATGTGAGCCTAACAACAAGTATGTGAGCCTAACAACAAGTATGTGAGCCTAACAATAAGTATGTGAGCCTAACAACAAGTATGTGAGCCTAACAGCAAGTATGTTTATGTGAGCCTAACAACAAATATGTGAGCCTAACAATAAGTATGTGAGCCTAACAACAAGTATGTGAGCCTAACAACAAGTATGTGAGCCTAACAACAAGTATGTGAGCCTAACAATAAGTATGTGAGCCTAACAACAAGTATGTGAGCCTAACAGCAAGTATGTTTATGTGAGCCTAACAACAAATATGTGAGCCTAACAATAAGTATGTGAGCCTAACAATAAGTATGTGAGCCTAACAGCAAGTATGTTTATGTGAGCCTAACAACAAATATGTGAGCCTAACAACAAATATGTGAGCCTAACAATAAGTATGTGAGTCTAACAATAAGTATGTGAGTCTAACAATAAGTATGTGAGCCTAACAGCAAGTATGTTTATGTGAGCCTAACAACAAATATGTGAGCCTAACAATAAGTATGTGAGCCTAACAATAAGTATGTGAGCCTAACAGCAAGTATGTTTATGTGAGCCTAACAGCAAGTATGTTTATGTGAGCCTAACAACAAATATGTGAGCCTAACAATAAGTATGTGAGCCTAACAATAAGTATGTGAGCCTAACAGCAAGTATGTTTATGTGAGCCTAACAACAAGTATGTGAGCCTAACAACAAGTATGTGAGCCTAACAACAAGTATGTGAGCCTAACAATAAGTATGTGAGCCTAACAACAAGTATGTGAGCCTAACAGCAAGTATGTTTATGTGAGCCTAACAACAAGTATGTGAGCCTAACAACAAGTATGTGAGCCTAACAACAAGTATGTGAGCCTAACAATAAGTATGTGAGCCTAACAACAAGTATGTGAGCCTAACAATAAGTATGTGAGCCTAACAATACGTATGTGAGCCTAACAGCAAGTATATTTATGTGAGCCTAACAACAAGTATGTGAGCCTAACAATAAGTATGTGAGCCTAACAATAAGTATGTGAGCCTAACAATAAGTATTTGAGCCTAACAACAAGTATGTGAGCCTAACAGCAAGTATGTTTATGTGAGCCTAACAACAAGTATGTGAGCCTAACAACAAGTGTGTGAGCCTAACAACAAGTATCTGAGCCTAACAACAAGTATGTGAGCCTAACAACAAGCATGTGAGCCTAACAATAAGTATGTGAGCCTAAAAACAAGTATGTGAGCCTAACAGCAAGTATGTGAGCCTAACAACAAGTATGTGAGCCTAACAACAAGTATGTGAGCCTAACAACAAGTATGTTTATGTGAGCCTAACAACAAGTATGTGAGCCTAACAACAAGTAGGTGAGCCTAACAGCAAGTATGTTTATGTGAGCCTATCAACAAGTATGTGAGCCTAACAACAAGTATGTGAGCCTAACACAAGTATGTGAGCCTAACAAAAAGTATGTTTATGTGAGCCTAACAACAAGTATGTGAGCCTAACAATAAGTATGTGAGCCTAACAACAAGTATGTGAGCCTAACAATAAGTATGTGAGCCTAACAACAAGTATGTGAGCCTAACAATAAGTATGTGAGCCTAACAATACGTATGTGAGCCTAACAGCAAGTATGTTTATGTGAGCCTAACAACAAGTATGTGAGCCTAACAATAAGTATGTGAGCCTAACAATAAGTATGTGAGCCTAACAATAAGTATTTGAGCCTAACAACAAGTATGTGAGCCTAACAGCAAGTATGTTTATGTGAGCCTAACAACAAGTATGTGAGCCTAACAACAAGTGTGTGAGCCTAACAACAAGTATCTGAGCCTAACAACAAGTATGTGAGCCTAACAACAAGCATGTGAGCCTAACAATAAGTATGTGAGCCTAAAAACAAGTATGTGAGCCTAACAGCAAGTATGTGAGCCTAACAACAAGTATGTGAGCCTAACAACAAGTATGTGAGCCTAACAACAAGTATGTTTATGTGAGCCTAACAACAAGTATGTGAGCCTAACAACAAGTAGGTGAGCCTAACAGCAAGTATATTTATGTGAGCCTATCAACAAGTATGTGAGCCTAACAACAAGTATGTCAGCCTAACACAAGTATGTGAGCCTAACAAAAAGTATGTTTATGTGAGCCTAACAACAAGTATGTGAGCCTAACAATAAGTATGTGAGCCTAACAGCAAGTATGTGAGCCTAACAACAAGTATGTGAGCCTAACAACAAGTATGTGAGCCTAACAACAAGTATGTTTATGTGAGCCTAACAACAAGTATGTGAGCCTAACAACAAGTATGTGAGCCTAACAGCAAGTATGTTTATGTGAGACTAACAACAAATATGTGAGCCTAACAACAAGTATGTGAGCCTAACAACAAGTATGTAAGCCTAACAATAAGTATGTGAGCCTAACAACAAGTATGTGAGCCTAACAACAAGTATGTGAGCCTAACAATAAGTATGTGAGCCTAACAACAAGTATGTGAGCCTAACAGCAAGTATGTTTATGTGAGCCTAACAACAAATATGTGAGCCTAACAATAAGTATGTGAGCCTAACAACAAGTATGTGAGCCTAACAACAAGTATGTGAGCCTAACAACAAGTATGTGAGCCTAACAATAAGTATGTGAGCCTAACAACAAGTATGTGAGCCTAACAGCAAGTATGTTTATGTGAGCCTAACAACAAATATGTGAGCCTAACAATAAGTATGTGAGCCTAACAATAAGTATGTGAGCCTAACAGCAAGTATGTTTATGTGAGCTAACAACAAATATGTGAGCCTAACAATAAGTATGTGAGCCTAACAATAAGTAGGTGAGCCTAACAGCAAGTATGTGAGCCTAACAACAAGTATGTGAGCCTAACAACAAGTATGTTTATGTGAGCCTAACAACAAGTATGTGAGCCTAACAACAAGTATGTGAGCCTAACAGCAAGTATGTTTATGTGAGCCTAACAACAAATATGTGAGCCTAACAATAAGTATGTGAGCCTAACAATAAGTATGTGAGCCTAACAGCAAGTATGTTTATGTGAGCCTAACAACAAATATGTGAGCCTAACAACAAATATGTGAGCCTAACAATAAGTATGTGAGTCTAACAATAAGTATGTGAGTCTAACAATAAGTATGTGAGCCTAACAGCAAGTATGTTTATGTGAGCCTAACAACAAATATGTGAGCCTAACAATAAGTATGTGAGCCTAACAATAAGTATGTGAGCCTAACAGCAAGTATGTTTATGTGAGCCTAACAGCAAGTATGTTTATGTGAGCCTAACAACAAATATGTGAGCCTAACAATAAGTATGTGAGCCTAACAATAAGTATGTGAGCCTAACAGCAAGTATGTTTATGTGAGCCTAACAACAAGTATGTGAGCCTAACAACAAGTATGTGAGCCTAACAACAAGTATGTGAGCCTAACAATAAGTATGTGAGCCTAACAACAAGTATGTGAGCCTAACAGCAAGTATGTTTATGTGAGCCTAACAACAAGTATGTGAGCCTAACAACAAGTATGTGAGCCTAACAACAAGTATGTGAGCCTAACAATAAGTATGTGAGCCTAACAACAAGCATGTGAGCCTAACAATAAGTATGTGAGCCTAAAAACAAGTATGTGAGCCTAACAGCAAGTATGTGAGCCTAACAACAAGTATGTGAGCCTAACAACAAGTATGTGAGCCTAACAACAAGTATGTTTATGTGAGCCTAACAACAAGTATGTGAGCCTGACAACAAGTAGGTGAGCCTAACAGCAAGTATGTTTATGTGAGCCTATCAACAAGTATGTGAGCCTAACAACAAGTATGTGAGCCTAACACAAGTATGTGAGCCTAACAAAAAGTATGTTTATGTGAGCCTAACAACAAGTATGTGAGCCTAACAATAAGTATGTGAGCCTAACAACAAGTATGTGAGCCTAACAATAAGTATGTGAGCCTAACAACAAGTATGTGAGCCTAACAATAAGTATGTGAGCCTAACAATACGTATGTGAGCCTAACAGCAAGTATGTTTATGTGAGCCTAACAACAAGTATGTGAGCCTAACAATAAGTATGTGAGCCTAACAATAAGTATGTGAGCCTAACAATAAGTATTTGAGCCTAACAACAAGTATGTGAGCCTAACAGCAAGTATGTTTATGTGAGCCTAACAACAAGTATGTGAGCCTAACAACAAGTGTGTGAGCCTAACAACAAGTATCTGAGCCTAACAACAAGTATGTGAGCCTAACAACAAGCATGTGAGCCTAACAATAAGTATGTGAGCCTAAAAACAAGTATGTGAGCCTAACAGCAAGTATGTGAGCCTAACAACAAGTATGTGAGCCTAACAACAAGTATGTGAGCCTAACAACAAGTATGTTTATGTGAGCCTAACAACAAGTATGTGAGCCTAACAACAAGTAGGTGAGCCTAACAGCAAGTATATTTATGTGAGCCTAACAACAAGTATGTGAGCCTAACAACAAGTATGTCAGCCTAACACAAGTATGTGAGCCTAACAAAAAGTATGTTTATGTGAGCCTAACAACAAGTATGTGAGCCTAACAATAAGTATGTGAGCCTAACAGCAAGTATGTGAGCCTAACAACAAGTATGTGAGCCTAACAACAAGTATGTGAGCCTAACAACAAGTATGTTTATGTGAGCCTAACAACAAGTATGTGAGCCTAACAACAAGTATGTGAGCCTAACAGCAAGTATGTTTATGTGAGCCTAACAACAAATATGTGAGCCTAACAACAAGTATGTGAGCCTAACAACAAGTATGTGAGCCTAACAGTAAGTATGTTTATGTGAGCCTAACAACAAATATGTGAGCCTAACAACAAGTATGTAAGCCTAACAATAAGTATGTGAGCCTAACAACAAGTATGTGAGCCTAACAACAAGTATGTGAGCCTAACAATAAGTATGTGAGCCTAACAACAAGTATGTGAGCCTAACAGCAAGTATGTTTATGTGAGCCTAACAACAAATATGTGAGCCTAACAATAAGTATGTGAGCCTAACAACAAGTATGTGAGCCTAACAACAAGTATGTGAGCCTAACAACAAGTATGTGAGCCTAACAATAAGTATGTGAGCCTAACAACAAGTATGTGAGCCTAACAGCAAGTATGTTTATGTGAGCCTAACAACAAATATGTGAGCCTAACAATAAGTATGTGAGCCTAACAATAAGTATGTGAGCCTAACAGCAAGTATGTTTATGTGAGCTAACAACAAATATGTGAGCCTAACAATAAGTATGTGAGCCTAACAATAAGTAGGTGAGCCTAACAGCAAGTATGTGAGCCTAACAACAAGTATGTGAGCCTAACAACAAGTATGTTTATGTGAGCCTAACAACAAGTATGTGAGCCTAACAACAAGTATGTGAGCCTAACAGCAAGTATGTTTATGTGAGCCTAACAATAAGTATGTGAGCCTAACAATAAGTATGTGAGCCTAACAGCAAGTATGTTTATGTGAGCCTTACAACAAATATGTGAGCCTAACAACAAATATGTGAGCCTAACAATAAGTATGTGAGTCTAACAATAAGTATGTGAGTCTAACAATAAGTATGTGAGCCTAACAGCAAGTATGTTTATGTGAGCCTAACAACAAATATGTGAGCCTAACAATAAGTATGTGAGCCTAACAATAAGTATGTGAGCCTAACAGCAAGTATGTTTATGTGAGCCTAACAGCAAGTATGTTTATGTGAGCCTAACAACAAATATGTGAGCCTAACAATAAGTATGTGAGCCTAACAATAAGTATGTGAGCCTAACAGCAAGTATGTTTATGTGAGCCTAACAACAAGTATGTGAGCCTAACAACAAGTATGTGAGCCTAACAACAAGTATGTGAGCCTAACAATAAGTATGTGAGCCTAACAACAAGTATGTGAGCCTAACAGCAAGTATGTTTATGTGAGCCTAACAACAAGTATGTGAGCCTAACAACAAGTATGTGAGCCTAACAACAAGTATGTGAGCCTAACAATAAGTATGTGAGCCTAACAACAAGTATGTGAGCCTAACAATAAGTATGTGAGCCTAACAATACGTATGTGAGCCTAACAGCAAGTATGTTTATTTGAGCCTAACAACAAGTATGTGAGCCTAACAATAAGTATGTGAGCCTAACAATAAGTATGTGAGCCTAACAATAAGTATTTGAGCCTAACAACAAGTATGTGAGCCTAACAGCAAGTATGTTTATGTGAGCCTAACAACAAGTATGTGAGCCTAACAACAAGTGTGTGAGCCTAACAACAAGTATCTGAGCCTAACAACA
Source organism: Cepaea hortensis (assembly GCA_963921405.1). Taxonomy (NCBI): domain Eukaryota; kingdom Metazoa; phylum Mollusca; class Gastropoda; order Stylommatophora; family Helicidae; genus Cepaea; species Cepaea hortensis. Next base: position 6,755,356 of record OY992895.1, read on the forward strand.
AGTATGTGAGCCTAACAACAAGCATGTGAGCCTAACAATAAGTATGTGAGCCTAAAAACAAGTATGTGAGCCTAACAGCAAGTATGTGAGCCTAACAACAAGTATGTGAGCCTAACAACAAGTATGTGAGCCTAACAACAAGTATGTTTATGTGAGCCTAACAACAAGTATGTGAGCCTGACAACAAGTAGGTGAGCCTAACAGCAAGTATGTTTATGTGAGCCTATCAACAAGTATGTGAGCCTAACAACAAGTATGTGAGCCTAACACAAGTATGTGAGCCTAACAAAAAGTATGTTTATGTGAGCCTAACAACAAGTATGTGAGCCTAACAATAAGTATGTGAGCCTAACAACAAGTATGTGAGCCTAACAATAAGTATGTGAGCCTAACAACAAGTATGTGAGCCTAACAATAAGTATGTGAGCCTAACAATACGTATGTGAGCCTAACAGCAAGTATGTTTATGTGAGCCTAACAACAAGTATGTGAGCCTAACAATAAGTATGTGAGCCTAACAATAAGTATGTGAGCCTAACAATAAGTATTTGAGCCTAACAACAAGTATGTGAGCCTAACAGCAAGTATGTTTATGTGAGCCTAACAACAAGTATGTGAGCCTAACAACAAGTGTGTGAGCCTAACAACAAGTATCTGAGCCTAACAACAAGTATGTGAGCCTAACAACAAGCATGTGAGCCTAACAATAAGTATGTGAGCCTAAAAACAAGTATGTGAGCCTAACAGCAAGTATGTGAGCCTAACAACAAGTATGTGAGCCTAACAACAAGTATGTGAGCCTAACAACAAGTATGTTTATGTGAGCCTAACAACAAGTATGTGAGCCTAACAACAAGTAGGTGAGCCTAACAGCAAGTATATTTATGTGAGCCTATCAACAAGTATGTGAGCCTAACAACAAGTATGTCAGCCTAACACAAGTATGTGAGCCTAACAAAAAGTATGTTTATGTGAGCCTAACAACAAGTATGTGAGCCTAACAATAAGTATGTGAGCCTAACAGCAAGTATGTGAGCCTAACAACAAGTATGTGAGCCTAACAACAAGTATGTGAGCCTAACAACAAGTATGTTTATGTGAGCCTAACAACAAGTATGTGAGCCTAACAACAAGTATGTGAGCCTAACAGCAAGTATGTTTATGTGAGCCTAACAACAAATATGTGAGCCTAACAACAAGTATGTGAGCCTAACAACAAGTATGTGAGCCTAACAGTAAGTATGTTTATGTGAGCCTAACAACAAATATGTGAGCCTAACAACAAGTATGTAAGCCTAACAATAAGTATGTGAGCCTAACAACAAGTATGTGAGCCTAACAACAAGTATGTGAGCCTAACAATAAGTATGTGAGCCTAACAACAAGTATGTGAGCCTAACAGCAAGTATGTTTATGTGAGCCTAACAACAAATATGTGAGCCTAACAATAAGTATGTGAGCCTAACAACAAGTATGTGAGCCTAACAACAAGTATGTGAGCCTAACAACAAGTATGTGAGCCTAACAATAAGTATGTGAGCCTAACAACAAGTATGTGAGCCTAACAGCAAGTATGTTTATGTGAGCCTAACAACAAATATGTGAGCCTAACAATAAGTATGTGAGCCTAACAATAAGTATGTGAGCCTAACAGCAAGTATGTTTATGTGAGCTAACAACAAATATGTGAGCCTAACAATAAGTATGTGAGCCTAACAATAAGTAGGTGAGCCTAACAGCAAGTATGTGAGCCTAACAACAAGTATGTGAGCCTAACAACAAGTATGTTTATGTGAGCCTAACAACAAGTATGTGAGCCTAACAACAAGTATGTGAGCCTAACAGCAAGTATGTTTATGTGAGCCTAACAACAAGTATGTGAGCCTAACAACAAGTATGTGAGCCTAACAACAAGTATGTAAGCCTAACAATAAGTATGTGAGCCTAACAACAAGTATGTGAGCCTAACAACAAGTATGTGAGCCTAACAATAAGTATGTGAGCCTAACAACAAGTATGTGAGCCTAACAGCAAGTATGTTTATGTGAGCCTAACAACAAATATGTGAGCCTAACAATAAGTATGTGAGCCTAACAACGAGTATGTGAGCCTAACAACAAGTATGTGAGCCTAACAACAAGTATGTGAGCCTAACAATAAGTATGTGAGCCTAACAACAAGTATGTGAGCCTAACAGCAAGTATGTTTATGTGAGCCTAACAACAAATATGTGAGCCTAACAATAAGTATGTGAGCCTAACAATAAGTATGTGAGCCTAACAGCAAGTATGTTTATGTGAGCCTAACAACAAATATGTGAGCCTAACAACAAATATGTGAGCCTAACAATAAGTATGTGAGCCTAACAACAAGTATGTGAGCCTAACAACAAGTATGTGAGCCTAACAACAAGTATGTGAGCCTAACAATAAGTATGTGAGCCTAACAACAAGTATGTGAGCCTAACAGCAAGTATGTTTATGTGAGGCTTACAACAAATATGTGAGCCTAACAATAAGTATGTGAGCCTAACAATAAGTATGTGAGCCTAACAGCAAGTATGTTTATGTGAGCCTAACAACAAATATGTGAGCCTAACAACAAATATGTGAGCCTAACAATAAGTATGTGAGTCTAACAATAAGTATGTGAGTCTAACAATAAGTATGTGAGCCTAACAGCAAGTATGTTTATGTGAGCCTAACAACAAATATGTGAGCCTAACAATAAGTATGTGAGCCTAACAATAAGTATGTGAGCCTAACAATAAGTATGTGAGCCTAACAGCAAGTATGTTTATGTGAGCCTAACAGCAAGTATGTTTATGTGAGCCTAACAACAAATATGTGAGCCTAACAATAAGTATGTGAGCCTAACAATAAGTATGTGAGCCTAACAATAAGTATGTGAGCCTAACAGCAAGTATGTTTATGTGAGCCTAACAGCAAGTATGTTTATGTGAGCCTAACAACAAATATGTGAGCCTAACAATAAGTATGTGAGCCTAACAATAAGTATGTGAGCCTAACAGCAAGTATGTTTATGTGAGCCTAACAACAAATATGTGAGCCTAACAATAAGTATGTGAGCCTAACAATAAGTATGTGAGCCTAACAGCAAGTATGTTTATGTGAGCCTAACAACAAATATGTGATCCTAACAACAAGTATGTAAGCCTAACAACAAGTATGTGAGCCTAACAACAAGTATGTGAGCCTAACAACAAGTATGTGAACCTAACAACAAGTATGTGAGCCTAACAATAAGTATGTGAGCCTAACAACAAGTATGTGAGCCTAACAGCAAGTATGTTTATGTGAGCCTAACAACAAATATGTGAGCCTAACAACAAATATGTGAGCCTAACAATAAGTATGTGAGCCTAACAACAAATATGTGAGCCTAACAGCAAGTATGTTTATGTGAGCCTAACAACAAATATGTGAGCCTAACAACAAATATGTGAGCCTAACAATAAGTATGTGAGCCTAACAATAAGTATGTGAGCCTAACAATAAGTATGTGAGCCTAACAGCAAGTATGTTTATGTGAGCCTAACAGCAAGTATGTTTATGTGAGCCTAACAACAAATATGTGAGCCTAACAATAAGTATGTGAGCCTAACAATAAGTATGTGAGCCTAACAATAAGTATGTGAGCCTAACAGCAAGTATGTTTATGTGAGCCTAACAGCAAGTATGTTTATGTGAGCCTAACAACAAATATGTGAGCCTAACAATAAGTATGTGAGCCTAACAATAAGTATGTGAGCCTAACAGCAAGTATGTTTATGTGAGCCTAACAACAAATATGTGAGCCTAACAATAAGTATGTGAGCCTAACAGCAAGTATGTTTATGTGAGCCTAACAACAAATATGTGAGCCTAACAACAAGTATGTGAGCCTAACAACAAGTATGTGAGCCTAACAACAAGTATGTGAGCCTAACAACAAGTATGTGAACCTAACAACAAGTATGTGAGCCTAACAATAAGTATGTGAGCCTAACAACAAGTATGTGAGCCTAACAGCAAGTATGTTTATGTTAGCCTAACAACAAATATGTGAGCCTAACAACAAGTATGTGAGCCTAACAACAAGTATGTGAGCCTAACAATAAGTATGTGAGCCTAACAATAAGTATGTGAGCCTAACAATAAGTATGTGAGCCTAACAATAAATATGTGAGCCTAACAACAAGTATGTGAGCCTAACAATAAGTATGTGAGTCTAACAATAAGTATGTGAGCCTAACAATAAGTATGTGAGCCTAACAATAAATATGTGAGCCTAACAACATGTATGTGAGCCTAACAATAAGTATGTGAGCCTAACAATAAGTATGTGAGCCTAACAATAAATATGTGAGCCTAACAACAAGTATGTGAGCCTAACAGCAAGTATGTTTATGTGAGCCTAACAACAAATATGTGAGCCTAACAATAAGTATGTGAGCCTAACAATAAGTATGTGAGCCTAACAACAAGTATGTTTATGTTAGCCTAACAACAAATATGTGAGCCTAACAATAAGTATGTGAGCCTAACAATAAGTATGTGAGCCTAACAGCAAGTATGTTTATGTGAGCCTAACAGCAAGTATGTTTATGTGAGCCTAACAACAAATATGTGAGCCTAACAATAAGTATGTGAGCCTAACAATAAGTATGTGAGCCTAACAGCAAGTATGTTTATGTGAGCCTAACAACAAATATGTGAGCCTAACAATAAGTATGTGAGCATAACAATAAGTATGTGAGCCTAACAGCAAGTATGTTTATGTGAGCCTAACAACAAATATGTGAGCCTAACAACAAGTATGTGAGCCTAACAACAAGTATGTGAGCCTAACAATAAGTATGTGAGCCTAACAATAAGTATGTGAGCCTAACAATAAGTATGTGAGCCTAACAATAAATATGTGAGCCTAACAACAAGTATGTGAGCCTAACAATAAGTATGTGAGTCTAACAATAAGTATGTGAGCCTAACAACAAGTATGTGAGCCTAACAATAAGTATGTGAGCCTAACAATAAGTATGTGAGCCTAACAATAAATATGTGAGCCTAACAACAAGTATGTGAGCCTAACAATAAGTATGTGAGCCTAACAACAAGTATGTGAGACTAATCGGGAACTTTTGTTTTTTGTTTAAAATAAACAGGCAAACCCCCAGACAACGAAAACGTATTGTTTTAGATGTCAAAGCCCATGAAATTTGGCACAACACTAAACAGTTAGCTGCATATCCATTACACAACGTTGCAGTCAACCCGGGTATTTTTTATTTTTTTTTATTTTGGTGATCTCTTGGCAAGTTTACGTTTAGTAGTTTGTCATTGCTTTCTGAAAGACAGACACCAATACAATTTCGTAAAAACAAACAATCGCAAGGCGAACTGTTGCCAAATCACACACAGCTGTGTTTAGAACGCCGTATGCGGGATTACAAACTGCGTCCGTAACCACCTAGCCACGGAGCCGGCTGACACCACACTAACGGCGATAAAACAAGCCAACATGGGCAGGACACAGATGCAGTAAATGACGGCAGCCAGGGTGATCATTTTTACAATTCTCTTGTCTAGTTAGTTAGCTAGTTAGTTAGTCGCAATTCCAACTTCACAGCAACGGGTCGTCCCCACTATGCTCCGTTCCTGTTCCAGTGAATATCACACAAAAGGCTCCCCACTGCCCAATGTGAAAAGTGGAAAATGATCGGTAGGGATGCAATATAGGTAACGACAGGCGGTTGGAAAAGTATCTTTACATTATGATAATTTAGTGTATATGTATTTGGACACGCCAGTAAATAATGATATTATACGTATGCTTATTAACATGGCATCGGCCCTCCCATCAACATGGGAACGGTGACATTTTTCACTGACGTGACAGTCTATGCAAATAAAAGTTGAATGACAAGAAATGCCAGCCTTCCTCAAGTCATCTGATGTTTATTGAATTTGCTCCTGTTACACTGCCGGACTGTTTGATGGACAGCGAGCTGGGAAAAGGGGGAAACAGTATCCTGGCAGATATCTCTTGTCTTTGACGGTGTTATTTTTGGACGTCACATTGGAATAGTTGTGTGTTGTGTTGTTTGTCCAACAAGAATGATGATGACCATTCATTTCATCCAGCGGGGTTGAAGGTATGGAGCCGTGGGTTCTAAGATGGCTGATAAGGCCTATTTCGGCTCGAAATGTTCTTTGACAATGTGGGCAAGAAATGCTTGACGTTTCTGGAGGAGGATTTCCTGCAGTGGTTTTTCTGTCCTGCCTTTTCTTCACAGCTCTTGCAGTCCTGGTTGCCTCACATATGACTGCACCCTTGAGTAATGATGCACGCCACGAATTTCGGTCTCTGGCTGCAGCCTCCTAGGTGTCATGATGAATTCCAAAAGCCTTCAGTGAAATTTTCAGAGTGTCTTTAAAGCGTTTCCTCTGGCCACCTTGGGAGCGTTTACCACAACGCAGTTCACTGTAAAAAATCCGTTTAGGGAGCCTGTGATCTGGCATGCGAGTCAAGCGACCAGCCCAGCGAATCTGATTCTTCATCAGTAGAGTGTGGATACTGGGGATGGATGCTCTTTCTAGGACTTCAGTGTCTGGAATCTTGTATTGCCATTTAATCTTCAGTAGCTTCCTTAGGCAGACTGTGTGGAAGTGGTTTAATTTCCTAGCGTGTCGCTGATAAACAGTCCAGGTTTCACAAGCATGTAGCAGTGTGGATAATACAACTGCTTTGTAAACTTTTAGCTTTGTTTGCAGGTTTATTCCAGTTCTGTCCCATACATTCTTGTACAATCTGCCAAAGGCCGCACTGGCCTTGGAGATTCTTGCATTCACTTCGTCATCAATTGTGGCAGCTTGTGACACAGTGCTGCCAAGATAGGTGAATTTGTCCACAACACTTAGTCTATTATCATTCACTTTGATATTCGGCACAGTGTGATTATTCCCTGGAGCTGGCTGGTACATAACTACAGTCTTCTCCAAGTTGATATTGAGCCCAAAGTTGGCACAGGCATGTGAGAAAGCTGAAACATTATGTTGCATGTCCGCCTCTGAGTTGGCGTACAGAGCGCAATCATCAGCAAACAGGAGCTCTCTGACGGTGCCGCTGTTAATTTTGGTTTTAGCTTTCAGCCTTCTGAGATTGAATAACTTTCCATCCATACGGTAGTTGATGTCTATTCCAATGTCGTCGTTCTCGAAGGCATTCATCAGCATGGCTGAAAACATGAGGCTGAACAGTGTTGGTGCCAGGACACATCCTTGCTTCACTCCTTTGGTGACAGGAAAGGGTTCAGACAGTTCGCCATTTTCCTGTACTCTTGCCTGCATATAGTAGTTGCCTATTAGATAGTAGTTGGAATAGTTGCTGGTGGACTGTCGCCATTTAGACTTTTCTTGTATCTTCACAACCAGCATGACTGTGAAAACGATCAGGGCTCCGAAGGACGTGATGTTGGTGCCCACGCTAAAGTTGAAGGTCAGCACTGGCATCTGGTGGTTGCCGTTAAAGAACAAGAGGCCGATCAGTGTGCGGTTCTGGGCCACCACGAACCTCCAGCCCAGGTAGCAGGTCACGTACTCCGGGATCAAGGTCAGCATCATGACTATGAAGATGCAGACGACCACGTAGATGGTGACCTTGGGTGTGATGATGCTCTTGACCTTCAGCGGCATGACCACACAAAGACATCTCTCAAACGTGATGTAGACAGTTATAGAGCTGGTGATGCGAGCGAAGCAGGCGTGCGGCCTACAAGCCACCAGGTGCTGGATTTCGTTCGGGATCACCGGCAGTTTGTAGAAGATTAACGGGTTCCTTAGAAAGCAGATGCCTTCCAGAGTCAACAGACAGCCCAGATCTGAGACAGCCAGAGCCAGCAGTTCTATATTGACAGTGTCACTGATGCCTTGCCTGAAGAAGATCACGATGTTACACACGTTGGACATGATTCCAAACAGCGCTATAGACGCCGCCAAGATTGCCAAGATGACCGTGTTAAGACGACTCATACATAAATTCACAAGTATCGATTGGCGCTCATAGAGGCAGAAGAATGAATCAGACATGAGAGGACACACTAGGCAACAGACAATTTGAAAGCTAGAGCTACCACGCTGGGATACGAACCTGTCACCTCCAGTTGACGACAGTACCTTACTACATGGGCAACTGTGCCTCGACGCATGACCAACTAGACGAGTCTAAAAGAGGTGTCTTCATTTGTCGGGTCTGTCATCCACGTGAACCCACAACTATGGACTATGGACAGACTTCGCATCTAACATTAGAAACAGCACCATAGGTCTCAGAATTGTATACAAACCCATCATAGGTCAAATAACAAACACATCGGACAGTAATGCTTTGTCCAGAATGTAACAAATCTTGACAGAAGAGACACTTCTTGTTAAATGTTTTGGTCAATTTAATTCATTATTCACCAAACCCATTCTAATGTGTATGAACCTTTGTGACATGCGAGCGACCAACGCCCTGTCGCCGAGAAAGTAACTCTGCATGTTTAGTTCTCAGTCTCACCAGGAAGCGGACGCTAGTAGAATAGTCTCCAACATCAGCCATCATCATCATCAACATCGGGAATCTTGCCGAAAGGCGTGGGTGATCATACTTCTCCGGGACATGCGATCTCCAACGGCATGTGTCTAACGTCGTTAACTTGATCGAATTTGTTATGAAGCATGATTAACTGAGAATAAATACAACGGTGGTTCCACTTGCCTTCCGCGGGTTTATGCATGATTGACTCGACTAGCATTTGTCTTAAAAAGACAGACACTGCAAACCTGCAGGAGGGAAAGGGAAATGTATGATGCCTCTGACCCGCAGA